>JAOWBP010004096.1:7480785-7530161 GCA_028571105.1 Tragopan temminckii | reverse complement strand
ATTGCTCTTTAAATCATGCAGCTTGAATGCCTGGCTTATATTCTTCTCCAGCTACTCTGGATGCAAAATTAGATATATTGGTTTGAATACATCCCTTGAGGGGTTGTGGGTGGATCTTGCCACTGGATGCTACAAAATATCCCCAAATCAAGAGCTTTCTGTGTTAAACAATTCAAATCTCAGGAGAATATCCAGCCAATTTACCAAGTATAAATATAGCCTCTCTGCCATTCACGCAGAGCACAGTGAATTCCATGCAAAAATCCCAGGGGAACTAAAAGAAATATTTTAATGTTCAGCACTAGTCTTTAATTTTGCATTCAAATTATGTCACTGCCCACTTTTCTCTTTCCTCTTGAGACGTGCACCTTCCCTCAGAAGGCATGTCGTAGGGTAGCACCGCACACACCTTGTTCCTAAACACGAGGGCTGACCACAAGACAGCCTTGCTCTGGGTTCTTTCCTGACACATAACTAGAAATGTAAGCAGCAAAACACCTATGGACACGACACGTCCCTAAGGGATGCAGGACTCCATGCCTGCACTTGAGGTCACCCTGCATTTTCCAGCACAAGATCCCACTTCCAGGTCCTTACAGCTTTACTAAATAAAATGGCCCGAAGACTTCCTAAATAAGGCTCTGCCTCAGGCTGTGTGTTTTGGAGAATGGCTCATCCACTAACAAAGAGTCCTACTGCAACTCAATTAGTAGTCGTTACAGCTGATGAAACCTGTAATAGTGTAATGACAAAAGAAGCAGTTTCTTGTGCTGAAGTTCCATAGCAGACCTCTCAGACAATGATAGGAACAGTTATGATAAAGAAATCTACTCCATTAGCAGCAAGGAAAGTGAGTAGGAGTTCACCTTGAATAAAACATACTGTGAAAGGAAAAACTGTTAGCATCAAATGCTGATATAAAAGCTCTGCTGCCACACCAGTAACCCTCAAAGTACTTAAGCAGGGAGGTGCCATTCGTGTGGGCAGGGTGCCAGCAGCAGCAGCCTCAGGCCTGGGTGCAGGAATGGTACTGCTTGGAAGGAAGTGATGCTGAAAGTCCAAGGATTAAGCAGGCTCACTTTGCTCCCACTGCAATCAGAAATGAGTTGTGCAATGCCTGCATTGGCAGGAATGGCAACAATTGGTACCTAGGTTGGGCGGTTTGCAGAAAGTAAATAAATTTGAGAATCAAAAGGTATTCTACTGAGCAATATTTTTGCAGGGAAAAAGTACCTATCTCCAGTGAATGGAGAAATGATTTGAATAGCTTGAGAGCACGCTGTCATGACGAAGGACTCGGCTAGGAAGGACTCAGCCGACAGCCCTTTCCAGAGCAGGGCCCAAGCGCTGCGGGATCTGCCGTGACGGGGAGGCCTGGGCTGTGCGAGCAAAGCCCAGCTGCCCGGGGCAGGGGAGGAGCGCTCCGCATGTGAGTGCAGCTCAGGCAGCAGCCAGCCGGGCGGGCTATTTCCGAGCAGACGGTCACTTCCTCCTCCTGCCCAAAACGAGCCTCATCCCACACAAAGTTTCCAAGCCTCTCATTAGTGGTTGTGTTAGTGTATAAGAGCTATAATGAGAAGGCCATAAACATCCAAAGTTAGCTGAGGGTCCTTAACCATTTTAAATAGGACTCTCTTTCCAGATTTTATTTAAACTTTAATGACTACCACATAGGATCAAGCAACAAGAAACAACATTTGTATTACAGCTGTATTATTTAATTCCCACAAGCTAAAAATGCCAGGCTACTGGCCAGTGGTTCAGGAAAATAAGTGGTGACAGGTGAAAGAAAAATACCCTTCCTGTACCTCCTCAAGCCACTCCAAAGTCCGAGGCTCTGCACTGTCATTTACACCTAATGAAACCTGTGTCAGGCAATGCTACTTAGCCAAACATATCCATTCAGAAAAAAAAAATGGACTTTGCTGCTTTTAAAGACACGGTGTTCTTTCTGGCCATCATTTCTGCTGCCTAATTAAACCGTGATACAGCTTATCCCCTTAGATTGGCTATTAACTTATTTATTTCTGCTTTTGAAGGTGCACTTAATGACACCTTCTATATTGGTGGATCCGAGTACTTGGAAGCTCTAATTTACCCTCTGGTTCAGAGAAATAGTTTTATTGGACAGCTTAAAATGTTTGGAGTAATAATCGCAGTCCAAACTTGATTATCCCATTTAATTCTGAATCAAGCACATGCATCTCTTCACTTCCGAAGGGCTGCTTTCATCCCTGATGGCTACACTGCTATTTCTCAGGTTATTCTGAACTGCTTTTGGCAACTTGCGTAACACAGCAAAGCAGAACAAAAACAGAGACTGGATGCTTCCCACTGTATGCAGGGCTTTCACACTGTTCTCAAGACAAAGCCAGAAAGCAAACACTGAGCACAAATTCATTCTGATCTGCCTGGCTTTTGGAAAAGTAAATTTTCCTTCAGTATCAATTAATGTTAACAAAGAGATTTTAATCACGTTACTTAAGTAAAGGGTCACAAGAAAGAGTTAAGATAACCACATGTGCATGACTATCACTTCCTTAGAGAAACTGTATGTTGGAAGAAATGTGACCAGGTTCCATCAAGATCCTTTACCCATAGTAATTTTATTATTTGCTCATTAATTATGCATGGCAAGTGTTTTACAAATATAAAAATAAAAACCACTTAGGATTTGCAACCCAGATATCTGCTGCTCTGCAATCCAGAACTTTGTGCCAAAACCATTCCTATTGATTACAGGGGATTAAAATTACTTCCTAACGTACCAGCAGTAGAACCTGGCCCTGAGCAAAATCGCACTAAAAACTCGGAATATAAATTAGGAAAAGCAGTCGATGAGCTGAATATTCATGTTCCACTACAGAATCAAAGAAGTGCTGGGTGGAGGAGCCCTCTGGAGGTCTGCAGTCCAATTTCTCACTCAAAACACAATTATTGCCAACACTGGATTAGGTTGGCCATGGCTTTGTCCCACTGATGCAGTACTCTCCTTCCCTAGAGAAATACTTCTCCTAATATCCAACCAGAACCTCCTAATTTATGTCATTTTTGACTATTGACACCTTGCTATGATTTCTGCCACTGCTGAGAAGATTTTGGCTCCTCCAGCTTTATAACTTCCCTTTAAGAAGCTGCAGGTTGCTATTAAGTGCCAGTCGGCTTTTTTGTTGTCACTGTAGTTTGCTTGTCACGTTCAATAAATACAAGCAAATGTGCTTTTTTAGTGACTTTTAACTTACTATACTATGTAGGGTGGGAAGTACCGTATGATTTTACAGATCCTTATCTCAGCTGCTTCACTCAGAGCAAACTGAAGTACGTTAAAAATTTTGTAACTTTTCCTGTAGGGTCAGAGAAGAGCGGAGGCAATGCTGTGTGCGCTTCTGGAGTGCAGTGATGCATGGCTAACCAACGTAGTCAGCTACCAGGATCAGACACACGCAGCTAAGAGGCTTCACGCAGTCATGTATTTGCAAGGCTTCTCATGTGCAAAAAAAAATTAGGAATACATGATTGGAGCACAGAATTTACAGAACTGATTGAATCTCCCTTACAATAAAAATTCCTAAGAACTGTTTAGGATCCCTAAATATTTGCCAAGGAAAATGAGGCCTTTCAATGAGAGACGCTTTGGAATTTAAAATAAATATCCTATGACTGTATATTTAGAGGGTATCTGTAGAATGACAGGATTCTTGTGGTTAAAGCAGAAACTGGAGAACTGGGGCTTATGTTCAGTCCTTGGACTGCCACAGGTTTCCTCCGGGAGCCTGGATGTCAGCCTTCCTGGAGCTCTGTTCACCAACTACAACTATCAATACTCATGTTTCCTTTCACCTCCCCTTGTAATCAAAAGCAATTAACAGACAACTTTTTCACATCATGGGTAAAGAAACATGTCCACCATAGCAAGGGCAACCAGCTAGCTTCCAATCAGTTACGTGGGCTTCATGCTGCCACAGCCAAGCCTCTCCCTTCCCTAAAGGGGCAGGGAGTTCCTGGGTTGGAGCCAGAGGAGCTGCTACAAGAGCGGGTGGAGACAGCAGTCTGTGTGAAGCTGAGACTTGTGGCTGTGAGGTGACAGGACCGGACACAAAGACGTTCCGGCCGTAGGATGGGGACACAGTTATGCCCTCTGACCACAAACAGCCGGAACACATGCCGCATTGAGAAGTGGCAAGGGGGAGGAAAAAGGGGATAAAATCTTGTTTGTCTTCCAATAATACTGTGCTGAAATAAGTCTGCTCTGTCAGCTGGACCTACCTGGTCACGACTTGCTGCCCTAAATTAGTGCTTCTGCAGAGGATTCAGTCAACTACGCCTTGTGGACAACCATGTGGAGCGCACAAGAACTCCTCGTCTGGACTTCATGCCATGCCTGCTTCCCTTCCCCTCTTTTTTCCAGTTCAACGTAGTTCTCTATTTCTTTCCATTTCTCGTCCCTTACTTCCAACACCAAACTCTGTAGGCCCCCCAAGAAAAGGAGCTTCCTCCGACAGCTCTGCTTGCTGATTGTACTTCATCAATGTGCTTCTATCTTCTCCTTTACACAAGAACTTCAGTGGGTCACAGCCCTCACGCAAAGCCTCACAAGTAGGCTATGTCAGAGGAAAATACAACAAACAAACAAGAAAATAACCCTACTGTTATGAGTGGGCTGAGACTTGACAAGAACTCAGTGCAACATCCCAGACCTTAGACAGTTATCCAGCTAGCTGTTCACCCATACCAGCAATTAAGCCATGAACACGCTCTGGAAGCAGATCTCCAGCAAATGAAACAACAAAACCAGCATTACTTTAACATGAATTTGCATATTCCCCCACACCGAAAGGTTGCACCGACAATATAGTAATTCTGAATTCTTCCTTTAGGGAACATAGAGGATCTTTCCCCAAACGTGTAAGTTGCACTGTTAAATCCAGCGTGTTTCCTTGCATTATAACAGTGCTAGCCATATTTTTTATATGGTCTCAAAAAAATAAGTTAAAAAAAAAAACAACAAAAAGCACCAAGAACATATTTAAGGACTGAATGCTCCATAAAGAAATTGGTGCTTCAAATTTCTTGGCATAATTATATATTAAAAGGAAAAAAATATAAAACATATCAAAGTAAGGAAAAAAGTGGCTATTATGTTACAAGAAATCATACTTGGGCTGGAAATAAACACATGTAGCTCTCTTAGATGTCAATGAAAATTGTGGATGTGAATCTCAAGCTTCATAATAGTCCACAAGAGTATCTAAAACCTTCAGATTCTGTCCTGGGGCCTCTATCCTGTTTCTCTTTATTTAAAGGGAGAACTTGATTCATCAGCATTAGCGAAAATGGCAGCAACGTCAGATAACTGACCCATAATTCTTAAAAGTGGGTTTTATGATTAACAATATTAAGAGTTAGAAAGTCAAACAACTCAAGTTTTCTCGCAGGTCCAATGGGATTTGGATCATATACAACAAGAGGGTTCAAGAAAGGATGAAAAAAGCACCTATGCATAACACTGAAACAAATAAATATTAGGAAAAGCTGTCTAGCTTTGGTTTCCAGGCTTCAAAAATGTGGAAACCATCCAAAATGTCCATGAAAAATATGATAAACACTTAATACTATTGTTAACAGATAACAACTTCTGGATTTGAAAGGTGCAAAGAACTGTCCACATAATGCCCAGAACTGGGAAGCTGATGACCTAAGGAACAGTTGGCTGCTTAACCTTTCACTAAGCCCCAGTGCTCCCTCTAGCAATGCAGAAATTCAGATCAAATTACTAGATTCAAACTCTTATAATTGACAGCGTGCTTGTGTTTTCCCATAATCTTGTCTTCCCAATGCCTCCGGAAAGCCCACTTCTTCTGAACACACAGTTAGCCTGGAGCTGTTCGCTGCCACCAGGCTCTCAGCATTTTTCAGTGGGCGTCAGACAGCCCCTGCAAGAAAAGCGGTGCTCTAAATTAAGTACATGCCCAGTTAGACTTCAATTGTGCATGTCTTGTAGGATAACATTTTGGCTCTCAGTGGAGAGGACGAGATTTTTGTGCTGGTTTTGGTGGAAGCGGGATGATGTTAACAGTTATAAATACACGTCAATGTTTATTTATGTAAGCAGTTCCATCAAATCCATCATGGGATTATGGAGATGGTTACAATTAAGCAACGTGGTGTTTAAGCGTTTATAGGATTAGACCCAGAGATTTGAAGCATACAAAAAGCAAGTCCTGTCTAGAGCCAATACGTGAGAGACGAAGAGCCGGCGGCAGGCACCATCCCAGCGGTTTGACGCTGCGTTTTTTGCAGGCACACGATCCAGATTTGAGAGGCAAAATTTACAGATCAAAGTGGAAGAATTCAGAAGCCACAGGAGAGCGAAGATGAAATTTTTGCAGTGGCTGCAAATCCTCGACCGTTTCAGGTTCACGGTGCACATTTCTGAGAACAAAACTCAATAGTTTCCCACTGCTCCGCACACAGGCAGCGCCTGATGTTTGCCTCGCTGCTCACTGAGGCTGAGAATGACGGGAAGGATGTTGACATTTTGTGCCACACGTACGGAAAGCAGCGGATCAGCTCCCTCTGAAAGGTGCTTTATTTTATGTGAGAAAAGACAAAACTCCGAGCTTCACATCAAATAAATCATACAATAAGAACATTATTTTTAAAGGGAATGAGTATTTTGCATATTAATATTAAATGACATGTGAGCAGCAAATATAAAAATTATAATATTCAGTAATCTCACAGAGCTGCCACGGAATAGAGGAGTTCTGGTAACCAAGCTGTCTTAAATCTACAGCTGCCGGAAAAAAAAAAAGCTTCATCAAAATTTAATATTCAAGCAATAGGGCCTCTTTCATTGTTATGAAAGCTGATTAGGGCCAATCATAAATTCCTGGGTGCTTCCTTCATTCCCTTCCCCCACCAGAAACGGGGGGAAGTCAGCCCTTAGAAAAAAAGAAAACAAAACCGGCAAACATTTTCCTGGCAATGTTTCAGGCCAGCTACTGTTTTGCATTTGGTGGAGGACGCAGCCCTGACCAGGCGGCACGCAGTGCCTCAGAAGGAACCTGGAGGGACATTAGTAATTCAAATAAGGGGCAAAAAGGGACAGAATCAAATTAAAGCACGCGCAATTATCATCTAGCAAAGTAGCAATGGTACACAATCCAGTCAGAAAGGAGGAAGACAGCGCTGGCAATTTTTTTTTTTTTTTTTTTTTTATCAAGACTTGGACAAAGGTTTTTTGAAGAAGTCACACAGCTAAAATAACCATATTGTTAGACAGTGACTCATGGGAACAAAGCTGACAATGCTATCTAGGATCGTTCTACTGGTGCCTTCTAATCATAATGTTGGTACAATTTTCCCTCACTCTGACCTAGTTTAACTAGTTTGGAAAGCTTAATAGGCATGGCTTCTTAGAGGACTGCTAGGAAGACCTAAATATATACAACAACATCTTTTGTGAATGAAAATTACTGATTCATGGCCCGTTACACTTCATGAATCCGGAGGAACAACAGAGGAGTTAACTCACTGAAGTTTCACACAATTGAGCCTGAATTCGTCCTCCCACACTTCCAAAACATCCACGCTGGCAATGTGAGCCCGCACCCCCGGACAGCCTGTCCTGGGACAGACACCGCACCGCTGCGATGCGAGGACAAAGGGCCACAATGTGCCCAGAAACAGGAGACAGGTACAAGCGCTGCATGGAAAAACCGCCACGTCGAGCAGGAAGCGGGCTGCGTCGTCACCAAAGATACTCACCAGAACAAGGCCCTCACTAAAGTTTTTCCTATGCAAGTTTCTGTGCTTAACTGACAGGCTGGAAATCAAGAATCTTCAATTCCGGGGTTTTCAATGAAAACAAAACACTTGCCAGTAACCACCATTTCCAGCAGAAACCTCCTTTTGGCACAAATGATATCTTTGCTCATTTTCTTATTGAAAAACATCAATCTGTTCCAGTGATTGATGTCAGCTACGGGACACGGCTCTATTTTCTGTGGGATAACCGATGTGTTTGCTCTTTGTGTTAACTAGATCAGTGCCTGCTACCATCTGCAAGCTTACGCTCTACCAAAATAAAGAACCTGCATTTCTGAACCTCTCCCTCTGGAGTTCCCTATGTCACCTACAGAACCCTCTCCAACTTGCACTCAGCATAACCAAGTTGCTGAGCACATCCCTGCGCACTGTGCCGGTCATCGCTCTTTACCGCCGGGTGAATGTCTGCCCGGCTGGAAGCCCAGCCGCTCTCTGAATCATTAAGGGGCTTTGCTCGGCTGCAGCCGTAACAGCCCCACCAGGGAGATCCTGCCCTTCCCGTGCTTCTTAGGCTGGATCTGCTCCACGATCCCACCGAGACCAGCATAAAGGACAGTGATGAAAATGAACTATAAAAGGAACTCATGAGGTCAAGGCAGTGCATGTGCTCCCCCTCCCCGGACCCAACGCGAGCAGGGAGCTGTGAGCGGTCCAGCGATCAGAGGCACTGCCTCACATCTGCGTGCTGACTTTCTGGAGTGACTGACCAATGCACGTATTTTATTGGATTGCAAACAGTTGGGATGCTTTTTTTTTTAACCTCCACAAGGTAACTCCGGCCTCAGAGAGGTAACGGGAATCGCACAGGGAAAACAGACTTCTATGGGTCACCCGATCCCTGGTTATTGCATGGAAAAGTGCCCCAGCTGGGATTTTCAGGAGCATTGCCCTAAATCCTCCAGCCACTTAAAACATGCGTCAAAATGCCCACGAAGCCACAGAGTTAGAAGAAAAGAGGACAACGTTAAGGGCGTAAGAAATCTTAGTGTTGATGCACATGCGCACAAGCTAATCTTATTAAGGAAAACTGTCCTTCTGAATGTTAGACAGATCCCACTTTTCTCTACTTGAATAAAAGCTAAACCGCAGCAAAAATGCTTTGTGAAGGTGGTTTTCTCGAGGCAAATCGAGGGAAAGGATTTTTAGGCGGCATACTGGGAAAAAATGCACAAACAAAAAACAAAGCGGACCACCAGGCAGCTTGGAAGAGTGAAAGTTTACTTTGCAAAACCAAACTTTGCAGCTTTCAGTTTGTTAACATGAGAGCATCCTCTAATTTTATCTCCAGCTACCACCACCTCCAAGTTGACGTTGCCAAAAAAGGTCAAAATATCTTAACGTTACATTCCACCGAGTCACTAAATGGAACAGAAGTCGTATTACTGTAATTCATAATTCAGAACTCAAATTTCATAAGACAACATCAGAAATGTCATTTTAACCACACTAATTCCTTCACAGTTAACATGAGTGGGTGTTGGTGCAATCCAAGCTGAAAAAAGCCATCTAATTTCAGCAAGTATACCACAAGCCAACTTGGCAACCCTCCACAGGGATCAGACAAGCGTCTGCTCTGTTAAGCTGAAGGCACAGTGATAATTATCATAGCTGATACTGCATCAGTAGGAATGACAGTGTGGTTTGTAAATACGAACCAAACTAGGATTCTCTCATTCACAAACAGGGATTTGGCATTACTGTGGGAACCCGACACAAACCTTATGGATCTGAATGCGCCCTTGATCGAAATGAGGGCACACTTCTCTGTGATTACAAAGCCATTCACGAGCTGCAGCACGTGCACGCTTCTCACAGTTTTTGCAGGGCTGCTGGCAGGAGCTGCGCAGTCACGGTATGACAACGACCTGAGGAGCACATGGGAAGGGAGGAGGACCAGGACCACCAGTGGAGGCCTGGAGGCTGTGAGCTCCTTGCACTTTGCTAAGTGCTTGCTGCGGGGTCAGGGACGAGCAAGCCCAGGGCCCAGCCCAGCATCCTAGCAGAGGTTTCTGGCTGCAGAGCCGCACCACGATGCTTTGGCTGCATGCAGGCAACTGCATGTGTCCTCACCAAAAATCAACTGGTAATAAAAAGAGCTTTAAATTCCTCATCTGCACGAGATTAGTATACAAAAGAAGAGTTTCTCCAAAGCCAATTCAGATTTATTTACATACTGTACCTTGCTTTAGCTGCACAGTGAGAATGCTACTATATTAATGTTCGGAAAGCACTCGGAGTTTCTTCAGAAAGATGAGCCTGGACAACACTATTACAAAATTTCCATTGCAGTCACTAAATAATATCCAGTCATTAGGAAAGATTCTCTCTGGATAGTCTTTTGCTTGAACAAACATGTTTTGAAAACAAAGTTTTCTCCACTGGAAAAAGTAAGATCAACAGAACATTTCCAGTTACTTCAAAATAATATAATATGGAAATACAACAGCTATTTCCCCTGTCTAATTTTCCCCCTCCCTATGCTATCTCCCTAAAATGCTAACAATCACTCAAAGCCATGTGTTTCCACTTTTCCCCATACCTCAAGGTCACCAGCCGACCATCTTTCTCCATTACAGACGCCACGAGCCCTTTCACTCACCAAAGGCTTATGCCAGGGCAGAGAGGAGCCAAATGACCCCACCTTCCACACACTGCCAGCACCTATGGGCTCCATGCAGGCTCCCAAATCAGCTAACTGCTGCTATCCAGAGCAGCTCTCATCCTTTCTCCAGTTCATCGCTGGAGCGGCCCATGCTAAGGCTCGCACCACGTTACAACAGCTGTAGATTCCAGATGAGCCAGTCCTAGGGTGGTGAGCCAGTGTACTGCAGGCTGCCTTAGCAACACATGGCAGGAGCCAGAGCCACTACTCCTTCCCTCTGCTCACACAGGAGAGGCATGGCAGAGGGGCAGTTTTAGAGCCCCCACGCACACTTTAACCCTTTACAACCATTACTCTCCGTCAAAATGCAACCTTGCTTTCATTAGGAAAGAGAGAGCTTCTAACTGAAGTTGCTATATGTGGAATGAAAACGTATGTATTGTATGGAGCCTCATTTTCTTTCATTCACGTCGCCCTGAAGAGCCTACCTGTTCCTCCTCCTCCTTCACCTAATGGAAGAGAGCGGTTGTTTGTGTGTAGCGTGCACATTAGCACAGATAAACTGCTCACTGAGTGTAATGATTAATGATTGAATAGTGCAGTTGTTGCAAAAATAAGTCATGCAGTGAAGAGAGATCTGAAGATTATATCTAACGCCAGGGGATGGCTTATTAATCTTACTTCTTGAAGAATTCGTGAGTAAATCATTCTCCTTTATTAATGATATTTCACTTTGCTCCGTGAGACATCTTTTATACATCCAGAAGGGCAATTATCTGTTTAGGCCAGGAAACAATATTAGTTACAGACTGTGCTTGAATGTTTGATCTAAGTCACTTAAATAAAAGAGGGGAAAAAAAAGGAAGCACGCTCCAAAGAACTGCTCCAAAGAACTGCTCCAAACAGAATTGCATTTACAAGCAGGTTTTTTGGATCCCCTCTATTTGGAAATGACAGATAGCATGTGTTTTCAAACATCAATTAACGTGGAGCTTGGATACTCAAATGATGATATAACAACTCCAGGAAAATTGCATTACTTTTATGTCTTCTGGGTCTGACGGAATTCTATTATATGTGAGGTGGTTAAACATGTCTGAAATGGTTTATTAATATAAAACTCTTTCAAAGGGAGATCTTAAATTCTTGATCACAATGAGATATTGAAGTTAATGAAAGGAGAGTCTGTAATTTCCTCCAAAAAATCTTTTCTAGGTCCACAGCTCTTGTTCTATCTGTTTATCATCTGCTATCCAGCAAAAGACCGGATGATTTAGGGAGGGAACCAGGCACCTGCTTAATAGTATTATCGTAAGAACTATAACAAAAATTTACATAGATCTAAATGGAAATCTATAAATCAGTTCCAAAAGGAGTTTCATTAACAGCTTTAAAGACCCTGAATATAGAAATTATAAACTTAAATTACTACAGAAATTGCATTAGATAATATCGGTTCATTACAGAAGTGATTTGCAGATTCACAAGACTTTGACAAATATGAATTATTTTATCACACGTTTCAAAATACTGCTAAGCTGAGTCACAATTAGCCATTAGAAGAATAAATCAGTGAGAGTGCAGCAGTTTTGGACAAGTCAGACAGCAGTGAGAGGCATTGGGACCTCATGAACAGGGCATGGGGACACCCAGGACAGAGGGGCAACTTGGAGCTCATTTTTCAAGGGCAGGTAAAGACTAAAGAGAAACTTCTAGAGGGATGCACTTGCACACGTGAGCATTTCACACAGCTACTACTGCAGCCTCCAAGAGTGGATATTTGATTACAGAATAAATTATCACAACAGCTAATTCTGGTAGAAGACGACTAGTTTAATATGGACCCTATATTGAGAGGAGGAAAAAAAAGCATTCAGGAGTACAACGGTACCATTGACAGACTGAACCTGCTCCAGTAATATGGCAATTTTCTGATAGTATTCATCTGCCTGGCAGCACGAGTCTATTTTTATGATTAAAAATGGCCTTTCTAGGAATCTTAAGTTGTTTTAAGCTTTTAGTTTTAAGATCCTTGTTGAAAAAGAAGAGAAGTCATAAAATAAACAGAAATGATCCAATAAAACTGCCCAAGGATTTGAGAGATTTCAAATTTCCATTTGGTTGATACTTCTTATTCAGAAGATTCCTATGCAGCAGAGACTAATGTTCAGTACCCTCCCACCCCACTCCCCCTGGAGTGTAGCTAAGGTTTTGTGCTTTTTGACCCCCAAATCAGTGAGCACCCAATCATATTTCTAAGCTGAAAAATAGCAAGTCAAAATATGAATGCACTTTGCATCAAGCCTTGGTCTGACAGCAGTGTGCTTTCAGCAACCAGCTTCAAGCCATGTGCATTTTATTTGTGTTTAGAATACATTGCAGAGTCACACAAAAATCCTTTTTTCCCCACAGCCTCACATCACAGCACCAGGCCCAGGATCTACCCATTACCCAGAAAAGCATCAGCAGAAAAGTTTAGATCTGAGCCCACCTTTCTGAAACATGAGAGCCTTTGCAGGATTTATAACGTTGCTCTGGATATTTGCTGCCAGCAGCTTTAAAGAATAAAGGCAAAGACAAGAGCAGTGAATGTGAAGACAGCATTGTATTTTGATTGGAACTATCTCCCATCTCATGCAAGCTTCAGTGACTAGAAAGCAGGGTCTCAAAGTGATTTGAAAAAGAGAATAAATGTAATTAATATTGATTCTTCTCTGAGAATTCCCCACAGTCCTGCTCAGGGAACCGGGGTAGTGAACAGCAGCAAAAACCCAGCTTTTCTGGCTGGGGCCAGGATAATTTTCAGAGAAGCAAGCAAACAGTGATCCCTTTAGGGACCAGAGTGTACCCTGTGTGCTGCATCAGCCCGTGTCTCATCCTGCTCATCTGAAACTTCAGCAGATCCGCTCGGAATCGCAGGCCTGACCTGCTTCCAAGGAGAGCTGTATTCAAATAGGTTACACCAAAATAATCAGCACTTAGAAATGAACATCGCTTGATAGTGACTCTATCAGCATTTTTCTCTTGCTGGATTTTTTCTTCCTTTAGTAATTAAAAAGTGTCTCTGGAAGAGCAGTATGTACAGTATGTCATAAAGTCTCTCTGAACTACCTATATTTACCCCTGAAAGTGAATTCTTTATAAGACCTAGGATATCAAAGAAACGAGGGATCAAAGTAGTTTTAATAAGCAACCCAGTGTTTGTAGAACCTGCACTTTCATGTATCATGTTTTGTTCAAGTTCTTAATTTCGGTTCCTCACCACAGAAGGCACTTAAGATAACTATCTATAACCATATTGTCATGTTGAATCCTTTGATTATTTAACATGTACACCTTAGTGAAACAAAAATGCCTTTTTTCCCCATAATATTTGGACTTCATTGTATTTTCTCACATGAAACATAGATTTGATTTGTTTGATAGTTGCGACATATAGTAGCATTATTTTCTTCAGTATTTCTACTTATCCAAGAACAGTTTCACACAGTACAGTTGTATCTACACCCACACACTGATGAGAACTATAGCCCCTTGCTCTTTTCTTCCTTTTTTAAATTTTAAAATAAACATGTAACAAAAGATAATAAAAATTACAGGCAAATAAAGTTAACTGGGCCTTGAAAGACAAACCTGAGGCTCCCTGGTGAACAGCACCAGCACATTCTTTAACACAGTAAAACTTATCTTTTCATCCTTCTCTTTTTTGAAATCAGAGCTCTGCTATGTTTACAAATTGTTTTGCGGTGAAAAGAAAACCATACCAAAAAAACCCCAAAATTAAATTCTCATATATATTTGATCTACAGTCATAGTAAAATTGTCAGTGAAGAATGAGAATGATTGACTCCGTGTTAAAAGGACCAACTGAAAGACGAGGGAACGTAAGACCAGACTGTGTACAAAAAGCAATAACGACAAATGGATCTGGTAGCTATTCCAACTGCACATCTGGATATCAAAATTTTTATTTTGGTCTGAAAATTACTGTACTGTCAGTTTGGAATCCGAACGAATAATGAGTTAGAAACCTTAATGGAAGCATGATGAAATATAAGCAAGGCAGACAGGTCTGTATATTTTATATTATTTTTGACATGGTCAGGAAGTAGAAGATTGCTCTGCTATCTCACTGAGTCTCGAGAATTGCTTGCCAGAAATATCTGAAATGCACGTGGCATTGCTTTTGTGGTTGCTTTTAAAAATTAAGATTACGAAGCTCTATGTAGGAAAAATCAAGATTTTACAGTACACTGAAGGACAACTGCAGCCTATCACACCCCCAAATGACAAAGCAGCACCTAAACTGCTGTTTTTATAGTTTGTGTCCACTTCTGTTCATATTAAGTATTCCTCCTTTCGTAAGTTAGAAGCAAAATATTATTGGATACTGGAATACTATTTTTGACCAAGAAAACCTCCAAATCCTTGTACATGCACAAACTGAAACTTTTTCATGTTACATCTTTGTCAGGAAATTTCATAGAGCAAACTGCATTTTTTAAGAGATTGTATGTAGAGACACTGCCTCTCATTTGGGACTCACATCACTGCCATGTGGCAACCATAGCAATTACTTATTGAAAAAAAGCAATGCGCTCAGTATAGTTTCAGATGTGTATATGTGATTTTACAGAACGAAATAAGGAAAAACACTATCACATGTTCAGCCATATCTATAAGGAGAATTCTGCCAAGCCTTTGTAAGATTTCCAGCTCCATTCACAGACAGTAATAGAAGAGACTGTTCCATATATGAACATATACAAGATTAATTTCCAACCCTGATGGGAAGTACAAACATGTGTATAAACAGATGATAATTTAAAGGATCCAACATCTCACCAGTAAGTTAAGGAAGACATCCCCCTATCTACTGCCACTGGAATCAGTGATCTTTCTGCTAAGAACGCTGCCACTGCTTTTTCAACAGTTCAGGCACTGAACTCCTTGAGCCTTCCAGAATCTCCTGAGAAACGGAGCACCTTGTCCCCAGCACCCCAACATGCGGAGCAGCACCAACACCCAGATACCTCAAGAACTTCATTAAAAGAAATAGGAGTATTTGGAGCCATAGAAAACTAACGTGCTCTGGGCATGACATGGGAGCGATGAGAAAGGAGGACCAGGCCAAACACCTCTCCTGGCTGCCAAGCATGTAGAACTTCAGGGCCGGGTCCTGAACCGGGATGGTGATGCCCTGAGCATCCGGGCAGAGATTTCCCTGTGTTTCTTATCTTCTAGACCAGACCTAAATCAGGCTGTCATGTAATCAATGGGCTATGATAGGCTGATTATCATGTAGGATAAGTGATATCTATTAGAAAAAATTGATCCTGACATAACTCAGAAAAGGCAGCAGCTTAAAGCTGGGGGCCATAGGCCCCGGACCGGCCTTTGTACATATTTAA
Source organism: Tragopan temminckii (assembly GCA_028571105.1). Classification (NCBI taxonomy): domain Eukaryota; kingdom Metazoa; phylum Chordata; class Aves; order Galliformes; family Phasianidae; genus Tragopan; species Tragopan temminckii. The sequence goes on along the minus strand of JAOWBP010004096.1, from coordinate 7,514,318 downwards.
TGGCTGTCATTTTCCTGGAGGTGCCTGAAAACAGCAAAACTCTCAGGGTAAATCTATATTGATTGAATAATCCTTGTCATCTGTTAGGACTAACAAAGCTGTCACAGCACAGCCACAAGCAAACAGATTTTATTTGATAACTTTCTTTCCATCTCGCTGCAGAAGCTGGAGTGCTGGCGTTTCAAGGAGCCCCTCTGCACCCCGACTGCGCTCTCACAGGTGATTCCCCAGCGGAGGGCCCTGTTTTCAGTGCCTGATTAACTGCCACACACTTAATTAAACCCGCAGCACCAGAATTACAGCTTATGAAGGAGTCAGAAGCTGCCAGCGCAGCCCCACTTCTGCAGGGCTTGTGCTATATTAGGAGCCAAGGCGGAATGATTATGGCTGGGGCTTGGATAAAGATTGTAGGGGTGGGTGTGCTGAAGGCTGTCCCCGGTGACGGCATCTCCCTTTATGAATACAGAAAAATTCATCAAACAGAAATCATTAAGTGGAGCAGATGGGGTTCCCGTGCGGCTGCGGCACGCAGCGCCTGGTGATGCTGTGTGCTCGCAGGGCCAGCAGCGTGGCTGGGGCATGGCATGGCCACACACCGGCCCTCCCTGTGACAGCCAGTCTGAAACAAGGGCCGTGTGTCACCCACAGGCCTCCTCCTGCCCCAGGGCTGCCTCGCACCCACAGAGATGCAGAAACTAATCTGCCTTCTAGGCCTGCCCGTAACACCTTGCTGCGGGAGCACGTTCAGTCACCCTAAGTGCAGCTGTATCACCCGCCATTTAAGGGTCTACCTCTCTGCTCCCAGGTAAATGGTGAGAAAATGACTTAGCAGCAACAAAGGGGCAGATATGGAGTGTCAGAATGACAACAGGTGAAGCTAATTTTTTGTTTCAGAGAGACAGCAAAATGTTCATTATTTTAACCGTACCTGCAAAGAGCAGTTGTTTCAGTTTTGCCTCATCTTCTAACAGAGGTCTTTTTAGATTCAGAAGACTAGTAATTTTGTTTTATATTTCATCTTTATGAGCAGCTATAAAATCTAGCGGTCTTAATGATCCTGTTAATTGCCTTAGATTTCTCACAAAGTTTTCACTCGTTTCTTTTCAGAAGTATACACGTGGTCTTTCAACGCAGTCGTTGTACAAGCATTATCTATAGAGAGATGGCCCACTGCTGAGGGCTGGGAGGTCAGCCTGACAGCAGCAGAAAGGGAAAGAGATGCCAAGTGAAAATCAGGTTTAGCAAACACACATAGTTCCACAGAAATCTGCCACCACCAGAAAAAGGAGCTGCAGAGCTCCTGAATACTCTTAAGAAGTCTAGCATTTTTTAATGATTGAAACTCATTAAGAAAGGCTCTGATTTTTATTTTTTTTTTAAAGAATTCCTTCACCCAAGAGGGTAGTGACACAAGACACAGCTTTCCCTGCTGCTGAAGGATGCCATCGCTTCCTCCTTTATCATATAGAATATATTTCCCCTTAAGCACGTAAGGATTAACTGAACTCAGGTTAGCCCTGGAGTACTCCTCAGTACTAACTGAGGACTAACTCTTTTGATTTAAGTGGAAGTGAAGGAGGAATCCTGCAGGCACCGTGTCCCTGTACATCAGAAACCCATATTACAGAGTCAGAGAATTGCAGGGGTTGGAAGGGACCTCTCGAGATCAAGCCCAACCCCTGTCCTAAAGCTCCCTACAGTAGGTTGCACAGGGCAGCATCCAGGTGGCTCTAGAGCATCTCCTGAGGAGGCTCCACAACCCCTCTGGGCAGCCTGTGCCAGTGCTCTGCCACTCCACAGCGAAGGATTTCTTTCTTGCATTAGTATGGAGCTTCCCGTGCTCCAGTTACTGCCCATTGCCACTTGTTCTATTAAGCAGCTTCCTCCCTGAGTCCTAATTTTGACAGCTCTGCATAGACCCCAAACTGTGCACTCTTCACTTGCAGTTTATTAGCTTCTAAATATTAATTATTGGGAAAAAGAATCCCTCTCTGCTGCAGGGCCTCATACTTTGCACGCACCAGGGCAGCAGGCAGTGCCGATCCCCGGTTCAGCACAGCCCATTTACTCAAGAAGACTCACTGGGAGATTTTCAGACAACCAAGCAGCAGAACTTGGTTCTCTCCTAAGGAAAAAAAAAAAAAGTTTGACATGCTTGGGCATTAACTCTGTGTGGATCTCATTTGAACCACCTTTAGATCAAAGCACAGGTTTTCCCTGGTTATGCTTAAAAAGTAAAAAAATAAAAAAAAAACTCACCAACCTTACATTCTGGTTTCAAAAGGAAAAGATCTGCTGACTTAGACATCAATAGCGAGCTTAAAACTCGGTGAATAGCACTATTAACTTTTTTTTATTGGGCCACTCATTCCACTCCCACATCCAAACGCTCGGAGTTCTTTGTAAGCAGCCAGCAGAGAGGAAATGCAGCAAAACCCTCCACGTCTCAGAAATGCAATCTCCTTAAGACGTTGCTGCTGTACGGAGTGACTTCACATGCTCTTGTTCATTCAGCTAGATCACAGTGCCAAATTCTGCCGAGTCTCAACTGGAAAAAGGGAACGGTCCTACTGCAGCAAATGCTGCCCCCCCTTCCTTAGTTTCTCTGCTCCACTGATGGAGTGTTAATGCAACACGCCTGCCAGGAGGATTAAGCCTACATTGCATACAATCTGTTTTACGATACTAATGTGAGATACGGAGCGACAGGGAAAAGAAAACAACAATTACCTGACACACCAGTTTTTCTAATAGTGAGAACTGTTTACATTCCTCTTAAATTAAAAAAGAAAAGAAAGAAAAAAGAAATCAGGAAAATAGTCTTCCTTTTTTAACTAATGCAGCCCCAATCTCTTTCTGAGCTTTCAAAGTACGTACTTTTTTTTGTAAATATGCCAAAGTCAAGGCCTGTGCAGCATGTGATCTATAATAAACTTCAAAAGAACACCTTTGACATTTTAGATAACTTGCAAATGATGATGCAGAAAGATCTTTTGCCACTACAAAGAAAGAACAAAAGAACCAACATGAAAGAGAAATCAATAAACATATGGCAATTAATAAAACATTTTCTATGAATACCCTACAAAGAGTTTTACAACAGTATAAAAATCCAACAGTTGTTTCAATGTGGATTTAAAAAGTATCAGCTGTTATATTAAGATATTCTTTTTAAGCAACAAAATGTACGTAAAGTAACGGATATGGATTTTGTTGTAAATCCATCAGTTGCTGTGTTATGGATCAACTGGGAATTTTTTTTTAAGGTGACCCAACAAATTCTGTAATGAAACCATCCATTTTTCAGAGAATAAAAACAAGGGCTGGAGCCAGGAGTATTTGTTTGTTGACGTATGGTTCAGCTCAGCAAGTTTGGCTGGTTTGAGTGGCTCTAAAAAAAAAAATAATCACGTCTCCAGATTTTAAAACACGCCTATTTATTTTCTTTATAAGTAACATTACACTAACCATTAGGACGGACATGACAGTATCTTCACTGTAACCTACAAGCAATAATTTATCATCACCCTAACGGCAGATCTACTTGCACACTGTTAACCTACCTTCTCCCTTTTCAGCAGTGAACAGTTCCCGTTCTATAAATATTGCCAATAAACCTGGTAAACCCTGAGAGCCCAGCAGACAGCTGATGCTGTCACGAGCTCCTCGTGCTCTTTACTTAACACCCGATGGGTGACTCAGGCTATCCCATGAAGATATGAGCACCTATGCTGCTCTTTTGTTTGCATTCAGATCTCCTGGTTCGACATTATGACAGTGAACTCCGAAGACTTCTTTTGAGTACCAGCATCAATTCATCTCCTTGCCAACTAAGCAAAACTTGTGGCTGAGAGAGCCCAGAGAACTCTGATTTCATGATAGTGTTTTTAATGGTGGCTTCTACCAAGAAGAGAAAAGAAATCCATGAAACGGCAAAAAAACAAAAACAAACAACAACCAACCAAACCAACCCTGCACATGCAGGAATTGCACAGTGCCACAGAGGAAAGGTTCTGAATTTGATCTGTATAGTCTCTATATTGTGTATGTAGGGACTGAGGAGAGTTAGCATCGTTACACCTCTTCATTTAGTTATCTCCATCACTGTCTGCTGCACAAAGATCACACAGTGTAGAAGGTGCATGGCTCCATTTAACACTTTTATCAAGGTCAGTGTTGGTTGCGTTTATAGTTCCAGAATGGCATAAAGCAGCTGTTTTGAGAATGAGAGCAGAAATAAGAAGCCAGAAGGCTCCAGGTTAGTGTATTTCAATTAAACTTGATAAAAATGTGTCCAATCCCCCTACTTGTCTGAAAAGAAAGCTTTTTCATATCCCTTTATTTTGAGACTCTGTTCTTCTGAATGACAGCTCACAGGTTCAGTTTAGCCTTCCATGAAAGCATGCATTCCCCTCATTTCGGATTTGCGTGGTGAGGCTCAGAGCACGTCTGCTCCCCATGACTTTGTTATTTTGGTTCCTCTTGTACTGACAGCTGGGGGAACCCAGTCCACAGCACCACATGCCATCAGCCTGAAACTTCACGTTAAATCCTCATCTCAACAACCCAGGCAGGATGAACAGTGGCCCAAAAAACTTCTGGAAAACTGACAAACTAATCATGCATATAATTGCTTCTTGACTTTTACTCCTGCTGTGGCAGGACTTAATAATAACCTCAAAGGTTAGTGTTGGAACACACACATCATTTAAACGACTCCAGGATGACACACTGCAATAACATTATTAATTCGTGCAGGCCTGCTCCCTAGTGCTTCCAAAAGACTCAAAAGAAAATGATTTAAAAGGCAGCAAGAGGAAGCGCGTGTGTCAGGTTACTTTCACTAATTAGAACGTGGGGCTCGTTGTAGCGCAGCTACGAACCTGTCTGATAGCTCCTTGAAGGCAGATGACTCAAATAAACGTGAGCCAGTTCCCATAACTGCTTTCATGTCAAATTACTTTGCAGTTCTCTCAAATACGAGGCGCAAATGGAAAGCATCTATATTTTGGTTTCTTTTGCTAATTACAGATAAACAGAGAATCGAAAGACAACAGATTCAAAAAGGCTCTCCCTGCACACGTTGCTGGAATGTGGAAGTGGAGTTTACCACAGCACCACAGGTCTGGTCCAAAGCATGGGAGTCAATGGGAAGTGTCTTTCAACAAGACAGCGTGTTGGATGAAGCCACAGAAGAAAATGATTTGCAAGGAAAATGCTTCAGAGCTCTAGAATGATTCTGTGCCCAAAAAACCAACTGCGCTTCTTAGCTATAGACCTTAACATGCAGCAATAAGGCCGTATCACAAGATGAACTGTTTCATTAGTCTCAGCTGCAAGAGATTATCTGACAGCCCCTCTCCAGCCTTGCTGCTGCTGGGACTCTTTCAGGTTCACCGTTATAAAATATTTCCCATTTTAAAAGCTCAAACTTACAGAGTTTGGAGTTGCTTGATACTTCTGCTTTTCATATCAGAAATTCAGTTTTGACAGCTTACATACAAAAGTGGACTGCTTTAATAATAAATGTCCAAAAAATCACATCTTGGAGAAAGCAAAATTACTAATGAACTTGAGTAAAATGTAGTGAATGGTTTGATCCCACAGTTAAATGAAGGAAGAAAGCATATTTAACAAATGTTAAAATAGGTGACACTTTGAAATAAAAATCTGACAGTTCTGAAGTAACTTGTTCTCATTTAAGCATGGATCTAAATTAAAAGGAAACATTAAACCAGAGATATGTAACTCACCCAAGAGAAGGAAAAAGCTTTGTTCTGAATAAGCCAAAATGCTCTACTTGACCCCAAAGCACACTTTTAATTGTAAAAGGAATCCCACTGAGACCACGGGGGGCAGCAGGACCATGTCCAGGCTCAGCAGCTCCTTACAAAGTGGTGTCAGAGGTGTGAGCAAAGCAACCCATGCTTCCCAGGAGGAGCACAGATACCTTTATTTGTCAGAAGAAAGCAATATCCTTTCCAAAGTAGTAAAAATGGGACATCTTTAGCTGGAAGCAAATGATATTCTTTTGCTCTTTTATTTTGCTCTTCACTCTATCTAAATCTTAATTCAGATTTTTCAACTTTCCTTACAGCTACCAGAATAAGCTGGAGAATTTATCATAATCATCAGAGTCTCTGCTCTTTGCAGCAAAGCACGCAGCCATGTTGCAGGAAAGCTGTATGAGGAGACGTGCTATTTGTTTGGATAAAACTGCCAATGAATACTCAGCTTGATTTAGCAACAGAATCTAGTCACAGATTTTGGCTAACTTTGCGCTCCAAAAACCTTGCATTTTTTGTCTGCATTAATGGAGAAGGCTTTAAACTTAAGGAGGAGAGATTTAGGTTAGATGTACTCAGGTTAGATGTTACGGGAAGGTTATTCACTCAGAGGGAGGTGAGGAACCGGTACTGCTGCCCAGAGAAGTTGTGGATGCCCAACAGCTCCATCCCTGGAGCTGCTCAAGGCCAGGTAGGATGGGGCCCTGGGCAGCCTGATCTGATGGGTAGCAATCACATCCACGGTGAGGTTGGAACTGGATGATCTTTAAGGTCCCTTCCAAAGCAAGCCATTCTATGATTAATTTGGATACACCGTGGAGAACACTAGGCTTTGGGTATTACAAGAGACCTCTGTTCTTTATGCTCTGAGGGTTGTGAGATCTCTTCCAAACTTTTCCCCAGCACAGCAACTTGAGCAGCTCAAGTGGCTTCTGACCTTCTCAGGATGGTCAAAAGCAAATTGCATTGCCAAGAAGCGAGGGCAACACATACTGCATTCACCCAAAGGTTTCTAAATATATTCATCTAACCAGTTCTTTGTATTTCAAACATAGTGAAGAGCTCCAATACTGTAACTTTTTTCCCTTCTAGAAAGTCATCTAGTTAAGAGCAAATTAATTTTTTGTAAGAAATTCAGTTTAAGCAAATTATTAAGCATAAAGCAGTCCTTCTTCTTTGCTTTTCAAGGCATGCATTAACTTCTTTTCTGAATTAAACATCAATAAAAAGGCATATCATTAGTGTTTATTCTGAATGCGTTTTTTTTTTAAATATAATTTCATTGGCTTTCATGTAAGTCCAAATTCTAATATGATTTCCATCCCTCTGTCATGTTAATTTCTCCTCTGTAGTCCACCTCAGCCATTAAATAACAGTACTATAAACAATCTCCCTAATATCCTCTTCACAGCTCTTTAATTGATAGTACTCACCAGAGCACATTACGCAGGTGCTCACTTTTTAAACTATTTTTTTTACCAAGTATATCCTGTTTGAGCACAGCCAAGGTTTACATTGCTCGTACCTTCTCCACATAACGCCCCGAAGACCAAAAGTATCTACTGGCAACATTCCATCAAATGAGGAGACAGAAGAAACAACAGAACAAAATGCTCCTAAACAGAGATGCATTTGTACTACAGAAACCTGGCGCTATAACAAAACAACCCCATCTCCTTCTTTTTTTCTTAAATAGTGTATAAAATATCTTTGGTCAAGCTTTTTCATTTTAGTGAAAAGAAGCAATAAAAAAAGGTTCCTTTTACTGCCTAAAGCTTACTACTACATGTACGATAACCTGGGAGATGGCATTTTAACGTGCTTTAGTACTGAACTCACAGGGCAAAACACACTGAAATGACCCTAATGAAACTTGATGAACTTCAGTTACCACTGAAGACACCAGTTGTCCACCTGAAATACTTAGATGATACTGGAGCAGTTATCCTCTGGACAATCTAATGTTTTCCACTGACCGTCTGTTGTTCAGAAATATATAGCTTATAAGAATGGAAGTTTCAATACAAAAGCTACAAGTTTGTTTCTAAATATTGAACCCACACAGTAGATAGATGCTTTTTGAAGGAGCTATGTGACTGCAACATCCCGGCTGCTTGTAAGAGGACAGCAGCAAATACCTGCTTAGCACTGGTACAGCCCAATGAACCTTCTGGTGCTGCACAGCTGCACCAGCATCCTTCAGTTCAGCGTGTTGTGCCCTGTGTCCTGCACTTAGGCACATAAAGTATCTAAGAGATGCTGGCACCTGCAACCACTTCAACACTCCCTTTGTCTCAGTTGCTGAAGCTGCTCATGTCAACTCATCCCTCTTCTGCAAACTATACAAGCCACTGCAGTAAAGCCTTCCCTCACCTGGCTACACCAGTCATTTAAATTCCTTTCATTTGTTGTTTGAAATTTGTTTTATCAGGTCAAAGCCTGATAAAAGGTTGGGAAGAAAGGAGCAAGGCTTGTGAGCAGAACCTGCTGTGGATGGGCAGGTAAGCATTGGAGAATGGGGGATCAGGAGGCTGGGCAGGCTGACCCATACAGCTGCACCTATTTCAGATGCCAGGAGTGGCTGCAGGCTAGGAACAGGCACACGTGGTGGGATCGGCTCTGAAGGAGATGTGGGGAGGGGGCCACAGCTCTGTGCCCCAAACCAGACTTCCCGTCCTCAGTAGCCATCGTGGGCTGCATTTCATCTGTGCTCACACTTTGCAGCAGCTATGCTGGCAAAGCAGCTCTGGTCCTCATCAGGCCACACATTCATGGGAAACTCTCACAGGCCCAGATGCTGGAGGTGCTCCTGCTAGGAAAATTGAGAGCTTTTGCTTACAGCTGAAATGGAACACTCAAGCTTCCACTCAACCGATGGGATCTGAGTGCACTCATACAGGGAGGGGCCTTCAGCAGGATGAGAGTTGTTTTCCCTCAAGTTAGGTCCACCTCCCTTTTTCCTCATCGTGCTTTCCATTAGAAAAATTAAGCTGTCAGTAGCATTCACATGGAACAACAGGGCACACCAACTCTGCCACTGCAACTAAACACGGTAATATAAGTCAGCCCTGGGAAAGGTCCCACAAAATTAGATTGTTCACCGACTTGGTCTGTGCAAGGAATTAAGGAGAGGTGGCTTTCTGCAGCTTAAGACAGTGTTGGACTCATCCCATCCTTTAGGAAATCACATTGCTAATCATAAACAAGGCATCTCTACTGTCTTTGCATACAGAGCCATTCTGAAGAGTGTCTGCTAAACAAAGGTTGTCACTGAAACCATGCAGATCTGCTGGGGAAAGGTCTTTCCTGAGCCATTTTTCCCTTTAGGAGCACGGAATGGATCAGGCTCTGGAGCTATGTCAGCAATACAGCCCCAGCAGGAGCATTACACGCTGGCTCAGAGGGTGTCAGCAGGATTGGCCCTACCTCTTTCCTCCTGCTATATCTGTGTATCAGTGCAGCAAGCCTGAAATTCTGCTGAGGAAAAAAAAAAAAACAACAACAAAACAACTTCAAAGGGAAATGAGTGTTTTGATTGATTTTGTTTCCCCTGTAAGTTATAGACATTAGCTATGTTCAAATAACATAAATGCTATAAACCAGTAATAAAAGCTCACAGTCCGAATGAAGATTCCTTCTTTTCTGTCATTTCTTGTCTTAATATTGAGATCACCTTTAACTCTTTTCCTCCCAATTCAGCTGTCAGATGCTTAAAATTATTAAAACATAAGTTTCCCACCATTTTTCATAAGCAGATTTCCAGCTTCCAGCTTCCCGCTCTGATTAAAATAAGCTCTTACAAAGTTTTAACTCACTAAATTAAAGATAAATACTCGAGATCTTGACACTTCTATGACAATTATTCTCTGAGATCCATTTTTTCTCCTTAATTGCTAACATACTAATGCTGCAAAATGTTATTTCACAGGCACATTACTTCTGAAGTTACTTATTAATGCCAGGATTTTCCCATAGCACTAAACCTAGGTTGCAGTTGTCTCCTTCTTCTTAGTTCTGGCATGACTTTGACCGGTTGAATCCCCAAATATGTATCAGTAATCAAAAGGTATATTTCAGTACAGGAGAACCTGTTTGGAAGAATTCTTCTCATTTCTTCTCTGCTTGTTTTATCTTTGCTTGAGATGTGAATAATTCATAGGCCTCTGTCTGCTTTACAGTCAAACGCATTCTGTCCACCCAAGACTGTTCGACTTTGTGATTTATTATTTAATAATTTGCAGGGCTGCGCTGTTGTAAGGTGAGCATTGTGACTGCTTGCAGAACTGTTACAATCTGGTCTAGTTAGCTGTCCTTTCTTTCCCTCTCTCCAAACAGCAGCAGTTATTGATTTTTTTTTTTTACAAACCTCTGCCATGTAATCCCACAGCTGCTGATCTCAAAGCTGTTACTATAAAGTAAAAGTTGGCCCTTCTTCTTGAAAACAAGAAGTCATGTTTTGATTCACTTTTTCTTTCCATTTTTTTTTTTTTTATCAATTGTTTCTTTTTTCTCTTTCTTTGTGCCTTAGTCAATGACAATACCCAGGAAGTGACACTGGCTTCTCTTAAGGATAAAAATGAAAAATGAAAGCCCTTTGGGGGAAATGCACGCTGATCCTTTCATTACACCTGCAAAAAATGCCTGTCTGAAACTTTTCAACCTTTGAAACTTTTCCAATGGAAGTTGAACTGTTTCATCTATTATCTTGGCAACAATTATACAGTGTTGTCTCTGACTAATATGGTATTTGTGTTAAATCCCACTGCAAGTTATCAGTCACATCTAATGGTGAAAAGAACTACTCCAAAAAATACACTGACTCCTAATTCTCAAAGATTTACTATGCTGCCAAGCTCAGTGGTACTAATCAGTGTGCAATTAGGGCCTGATCGATTGGCTTCAACTGACTTCGGATCAGGACTGTAACAGGCGCTGAGGGCACAGGCGCAGCAACTGTAGCCCGCAGTGAATTAACTTCCATTCAGCCTATCTTCTACCTGTCAATTCATTATAGGGTTTGCAGCATTTGAAGACAAAAAAAGGTTGTAGGACAAAACCCAAATTATTTCTCATTTGCTACTATGAGTCCTCGATAAACCATCTGTGGAAATAGTCTCCTTCTGTCCTCCTCATCTCCAGTCTATTCCTCAACTGCGTAGTTGGATGAAACCGTGCAAGTTTCTGCCTGGACTGGGAGATAAACCTTTCTGGACCAACGTGTGCACTTGATTACATCCTCATCTGAGCGTCAGACTTGGTGTAAACAAACTCCACCTCTGGGAGGGAAAGCCAGTGCCTTGTGCAAGGCTGAAACTGTGTACTCTCTGGCCACGTACCCCAAAGGTACGGAGAATCTGGGACCAGGAATCCAGGATATCTGTGGCAGGTACTCGAATGTAAGCTTAACCCTGACTCACTTTCATGCAGTCAACCTAAAATGGAATTTATTTCTCAACCCTTCTTACATTGCTCTGTTTTACTGCTCCATGACCTCACTCACTGGTTTTGCTTTGGCTACATTGGCTTATTTATGTAATTTACAAGCCTAAGGGTTGGAAAAGTTTCTGCAGAGAAACATATTTGACTCAGCCATGTATCTTAAGACAGATAATTCATACAAAATTCCTTATTCTTGGTTTACCCTGGTTTGATCAAATACTGTAAGACATACTGCAGTTGTTGCATGCATACCTTGGTTGGCCATGAATGCAAAGGCCTGATAATAAGCTCCATCCTAAAGGGAGTTATAACAAGCAGGGAGCATCACTCCTGTGTGCTATGGTGGATCCTTTCCTCAGCAGAGCCAGGCTGCTCGAGCGCTAGCTGAAGTTCCTGAACTACTTTTACTATTAGCTCTGGAGACAGGCTGGAGGAAGAAAACACATCTCTGCAAAGAGAGCCTCAGCTGAGAGGAAGAATTTATTTCCCTTTTCTACTTATTCTTGTCTTCTATTATTTATTCAAGCCAGGGAGCAAAAACAGTAGGATTTTGGCAATGCCTAATGTTTTACATTAATAGTATCGGAAAATCTTTATGACAGCAGATACTTACATCGCTAGAATACTTGCACTCTGCATACTGCTATTCTACTAGATTTGAAAAAAAATAAAATGATAGTGAAACAAAATATTGCAATAATACAGCAAACCTTCCAGCTCTGGATAAGGCAGGTAGTCTGACTGTATTCCAAAGAACAGCCCTAAAAGATGCACTTACTACTCTCAAACACAAAAACTGCATGCATCTAACAGGTTTCTTTTTTCCCCAGCATTTAGACAACTCTGACAGATTTACCTGCTTCAACTATCCATTGTCTCCCAGGCTCACCCACCACCTCCCAGCTCCAACTCACAGGCTTGATTTTATACCTGAGAAAACCACTACTCAGGAGCTCTTCCTTCAGACCTCCTAGTTTGAGAGGTCTAATAACCCAGATAAAGAAGAGTGCTTAAACTTGCATAATACCTTTAATGACTCCCTGGGGGAAGCAGCGGCACAATTTATTTAACTCTTTGTACATAAGACTCTCATCTTGGGTGCCTATATGTTAATGACCTCTAATGGGCCAGCCATTAGCACCTTTCACCATAATCTCCTCCCAACCTCCATTTAGATTACAGTAATGGCCACTAGTAATGTAAAGTAACAGCTCCCAGCAATGATATCATCATAATGACTTCACTTGCTCCACGAGTCTCCTGATATATGGTAATCACATACCCCTGAATGTAGTTCCCGAAGGCGTGGAACACATGTATCTTGTCCAGACACTCAAAATCCTATCTTTTTATGGACATCTTTCCATGGATATAAGCTCCTAGGCAAGAACTGAAATGGTTCTGTCTGTACTTCCAAGCATAAAGCAAAAGTAAGCTAATTAAAAATTTAAGTAGCTGCTTTTTCAGGCAAGAAAGACAATGCTGTGAAGGTCAGGGATAGTTACGACAGCAAAATAACATCACTGAAAAGAAGAAATTTCTAGAGAAGATTCAGGTCCTTAGATTTGAATGGCACGACAATGACCTTAAGAGCTTCATCATTACAAAAAAGCATACTGCAAACAAATAATCTCCACGACTAAGACGGGAAAAAAATGGCCAACTGCATTCTTTTCCAACTCCCTTTCAGCTACCATACATCTATAGCATATCTTAATGATCTCCTGCCTATAAGCTTTCTCAGCTGAAGGGACAGTTGATTGACTTTTGGTATCACATCTTTCAGTACCAGTTTTTTGTTTTTTTTTTTTAATACTTAGCTTCAACTTTGGAAAATTTCAAGCACAGCTTGAAGTGATCTTTGCAGGGATTTTTTTTCCCCTTCAATGCAGGGGGAAAACAGTCAACTCTCATGTTATCAATTGCTATTGTCTTCTGTTGAAATGAGGACAGATGCAATTATACAAGGTATTCCAGCATATGTCATCACATGGGAATACTGATTGTTGTTTTAACTTCAGAAGAGTGGGCATGAGCTCATATATGGACTCTTGTAAGCTACCAAGTGCTCTGAATGCTGAACACATTCAGTATGGCACAAGGTGAGGCCTCCAAAAATATCACCCATTCCAACATCTTCACTGCCAGCATACTTTCCCTTTCTCTGATGAGAACTGTGTGTAGATTAGTGGCCAAACATACAGAGAAAGGTATGCCCTGGCATTTAGATAATGACAACAACAACACATCTGAATTTGATCAATCTACACAGAAACAGACAGCTTAAAACAAAGCAAGTACTACTGTGGGGGGGCTCTCCCTCCTTTCCATTCTATTTGTAAGGTCTAAATGTGTTTGTGCATCAGAAACTTCACTTCTAGGTCTGTCAGGGAAACTCCCAGCCCTTGTTACAACAGAAGCTAGTATGCTAGTAATAGCTGGGAGATGGATGAATAATTAATAACAGAAATAAATAAATAGTTATTAGAACAAGTAAATGTTTTCTTCTGTAACTGATAATGCAAACAGTTTCTAGGCTATATTCTGCTATTCACTATTCTGCAGTGAAGGCTTCCAAACACTGCCTTCAATACAGACGAAAGCACCTCAGATAGTTCTTTCATACAGAATGGTAAATTATGTTATTGCTTTTGCACAGTACTCCCAAAGCTTATTGCATATTCACTTGTATACATCTAGTGCAACATTATTATCTTGTTCTCATTTTCTTTCTTCCTCCACCCATTCCCCCCTAGCCTCCTGTCAACAGTTGGGGAAGCTGCTAATACTGTATTGTATATTCATTATCCTAGCTTTTTCTTTACAAATATCATTATAACATCCTGCATTTGTAAAGTAAATAATTAAACATTCTAGAAAGTCTTATAGGACACAGTAATCTAATAGATGAAAGACATCAGAAATGCGAAAATCAAATGGAAGCACATGTAATATGTATCTTTTAAAAGAGATTTCATAAAATAGGGTTAATTTGTTAATCAACCATATTTAAAATGCTAATTAATCACTGACTTAGAGCCTATTCATAAATAATTGAATGTCCTATTTATGCAGAATTTCTTATACTTGGAAACGTGCGGCATTCATTCTGGTCTTGAAGTATGCAGCACGGCATTAACACTCATTGAACTCTTTCAGCTCTGTATTTGGATAGCACAATCACAACTGCCTACTATTCGGTTACATTTGCCAATCATACCCTCACAATTAACCTAATCTGTCCCATCATTACATATATCATCATAATGGCAAAATGCAAACGCTATTACTAACCGTGCCTTTTGTGCCAGCACTCCAAACACGGAAGCAGGAAGCACATAATGTGAATTTTGGGTGCATCGAGCCGGGAGTGGATATAGCATTTTTCTCCCTCTTTTCAAGGCATCTCCCCCTTCCTTGTTTGAAGTCCCAGCACGCCCCTTCACGTGGGGAAACAGCCTGTGCTCAGATAATACTGCTGTTAGGAGCAGGTTTCTGAAGTTCTTCCTTGTCTAAGGACTGCGTCTTATGGAATGTGGACATCAGTCTTAATGTCTATGGCCATGAGTAGCAATACCGGCTACAGCGCGAGACCAACCCATGTGTGCAGGTGACTACAGCCTTTTGATTCCAGCTGAACTCAAACTCCTCTGGAGAGAATGTGAATAAGATTCTGAGAGAAACAGCTGAAAATGTTTCTATGAAAGTGCATGTACCAAAACTGCTTGCTGTTTTGATTGCTTTATTGAATGTGGATTGTTTTAAAGCTTCGCAATTACTTAAAATGCATGTACTTACACTTCCAAAACAGAAGGAAAAATACAACAGCTGAGGGGTCCTTATTCATGCTAATAAAATTTTAACTCTTTTAAAATAAAATTACTGTAGCACAGGAATTATCTGAATTCCCAAAGCATGTCCTAAGTGGGAGAATTTTACTTCTGGTTTCCCTCTACTTTGGTACGAAGAGGTAAATTAGTCCTTGCCTAATGTGATTTAGTGGACAGGCTGGCAATGAAACTTGTCATTAAAGAACGAGAATAAGAAAAAGAATAAATCCCTCCTTCTAATCCTTTTTGACAGCCTAACAGAATACCAATTTACCATTTGATGAAGGCTTCAGGATGTTATGAAACCTCTACAGGGACTTCAGAGTTCTGTACAGAAAAGGATGAAGATGAGAAACAGCCAAAGTTGGTGGGAAAAAATGGCTCTGGAACAGGAGCTGCTCTATAAATGGCTGGTTGCAAGCCAGTTGGCATCCTTTAAAATCTGGACAATCCAACTAACCCAATGGAGAGGAATGAGCTGGTGGACATTATGGAGAACTGTAGCATTATAAGAGAAAGAGAGGACTGCTTCAAGGGACAGAGGAAGCTTTCCAAAGAAAGCTTAGACTGATGATTGCCTGTCAGCATGCTTGGGAATATTTGATAAGGATGGTCATGTTTCCATGGTACAGCAGTATGATCATTGCTACTGAGCAGTACATATTTGCCTTAAAGGCCCTCTTAGAAAAGGAGTCATAGTCCAAACACATGGCCCTAGAACAGACAATCTTCCTCTATCCTGTACTGTGTAGGTAGTAGTGCAGTGTTAAAGCTGACAAGGGGCAATTTTCAGTTCGGTTAGCTGTCTTTTTCTCCAGGGAATGTAGGGTGGACTAGTGTAAGCGAGTGAAAAGAAGTCTAAAAAAGAGCTAGAGCTGCAATTCTTTGCTTCTGTCATACTACCCAAGAAATAACAATTAATACCAAGTTATTTGGAAACCCAGCGCCCAAATGCTTTGCAGTTCTCACTTGGGAGTTCTGTGGCAGTACGTGACCTCCTATTCTATTCCTATTTCCAAGGAAAAAGGCATTTCGTTCTGAAATGCAATCTATCGTCAGCCTCACTTAAAGGTATTTCTTAATATCTTTCTTCCTCCAAGAGCATAATTTAAGAAAAAATGCGCTTAATGAGCGTTGCTGAAAGCAACACATTATTTTCAGCAACAAGGTAGATTGCTCTGTGATCTAGATTACTCTTTCCCAGCAGTGTTGTAATTCAAAGAACAGTGATGGTGCAAAAAGCAGCAAGTCTAGTGGAAATGATTCTTAGTCAATACTGAGTTTTTGGCAGCAGTGAGAATTGCAGGTTTCTCCTGCAATTGTTACGCCTTTTGCCAATCATGCGTGATGCGGTTAATATGTTGATGATATCTCTCTCAAACATATTGAGTTAGTGTTTGTGTCTATCCACTTCCCTCTACTGGACAAAATCAGAGCTGTTCAAGTGTTTATGATATCTTGTCGTTGTAAGTGGTTGGCCCAAGAGAGGGATACGTGCCCTGTGACAATGAGCAACTACTAATGGAGATTCTCCTTTAGCTCAAGTGATAGAAGCTTGTGCTGTTGGAGCAGAAGGTCACGAGCGTAATTCTTCCTGTTAAGTTATGCTATTAAGCTGATAACCATGATGGCTGCATGCCAGCCGTGAACAGATATACCTCCACCCTTTGTGTTCTGGGTTAGCACTGCTCAGCCTCCTTTAAAGGGCCTTCTTTTCCCCTCTCTCCAAGCTCCTTTTTCAGAGATGAAAGGAAGAGAAAGGAAAAGAGAAGAGGCTGAGAGAAGCTTGCTCAAAAACACGGAAGAAACCCTCCTGAGCTGGTAGGCCAGCATGGCTTCTTCTACTGCAGAAAAAGGCCCGTAGTTATGGCAGAAATGCTGTGTTACTCTAGATGTTACTTGGGAGTTTGCTGGTCCCAGAGCAGCAAAAAAGCACAGAGCCTTCTCTATATCCATGTACAGCTCAAAGCGGGCTACGACATCATTAGATGCAGCTTAGAAAGAGCTTCCTGCCTTTCTACTAAGGACAGGGTTTCTGTTGCATCCCTCCCCCTGTTCTGAGGATGGAGGAAGCACACTGTTCGTTGTGAACATGCCCTCATTCTCCTTCTCTATGCTTTTTTTTTTCTTCCTTTCCAAGCTCACTTCTCTCTCCAGCACTAACAAGATGGAAGTGAAAATTGACTTCCTTTGTGAGCTTTCGTACTAAGAACCTAACACATTGCTTTGCAAGTGCTAGAGTGGCTGTACTGGGTTTTTCAGTCCCAACCCATCTCTATTTCAAAGTCATACTTTAATATGGAATGTCAGGTAGAACATGAAACAATATTAATCTATGCTACATAAATAATTTCCTTCAATTATCAGGAAAGAGCAGCAAGACATGAATTTTCAAGTTGATTGAGTTTTAATCTCTAAGTTCAAAAATTAATAATTTAGGGAGGTGAGTTGCTTTTTTAAACAGAAAACTAACAGTTTGATATTTCCCTTCCTAGAAAAAGAAAAAAAAAAAAGATAACTTGGATCAGAAGGTCAGGGAGCATTCAGAGGTTGGATATGTGACGATTATGAAATTATTCACAGAAGGAAATACTTAGAATTCAATGCAAGGCAGCCAGATTCATCACAAGGCACAAGAGATTGACAATCTATTATGAATGCCTCACATCACAGATAAATATTTCAATGCAAATAAATAAAGGATGCTGAGTGTTTCTCTTCTGAATGACTTTTCACAGCTCACTGAACACAATAGTTCTGGGACTCCTCTGTGTCCCAGACTCCTGTCCAAACTTTGGCATCCCCAAAGGCTTCCTGTGCTGAGCGCAGCCAGGTTACACTGTGAGTTCAATTTGGAGGTACAAAGAACCAATTAATCAGTTTCCCTCTAACAGAACGTAAATCCATTCTTTGGTGCATTAGGACATTCGTGGACACTGTGAAGCTGGCCCAGCTTTGTTTTGTTCTCCCTTGTAATTACTACGAAATGTACTGCTCTTGTCAAACCTAATGACTTTTCTTTTTGGTGCAAGGGAGAAAAGAAAAGACAATGATGTCTCCAAGCATATGGCTGTTTCGCTCTGTAGATGAATACAGGAATAAGCTGAGATGCATGCCTGGTGAACTGTGCCCAAATAAAACTTTTCTGCCACAGTATTCCTACCTGCCACTGTGTTTATTCTTCTTGATCTGTACTATCCGCCAAACCTCAAAAGAATAAAAATATTCTATGATCAGACTGTTTTTTCCCTTGTTTTCAAGTAAATGTTTTTAAAAGGATACTTTCAGAAGAAAAGGTTTTTCTTTTCTAAATAGGGACCTGCTTTGGACTCTAAACTGTTTTCATCTGTTATAAGTAATTGTATTATTTTAACCACCAGCAGGAAATTCCATGCTGTGTATTGCTTCACATAAAGCCATTTGTAACTTTACAGCTTTTTAATTTTGCAGCAGCTGCATGGAAAACAAAAATGACAATGTAGAATTACATCACTCATGGCTGCTTCTTCATTAAAGCAGTATAACTAGAAAACAATTGCATGTTCACAATAAATGCTGAAAAATACCTCTGAGTGAACAGAAAGAAACCTTTTCAGGATTTGCAGAGATACCAATGCCTGAAAGGCATTCCATTTAACACCCAGGCAAATGAGAGCGCATTGGTTACTCATGTGAACTTTAATAAAACTCAGTCCTTTAAGAGGAAGGGATGGCTAAGCTCAGGAAATTCAATGTTCTGAACAATCTGCACGGAAAACATATTCTAAAGTATTCATCGATGCAGCTTATGTGAGTGATACAACCACAGTGGATGCTAAATATGAATAAAATTATTATTTCATAATCAACAGATTACAGACTTTTTTTTTTTTTTCTTTTTTCACTGTTGCTTTGTTTTGCTTTGTTGTTCTTAAAGCAACTACTCAGGTACAAGTATGCAGCAACCCATAGACCTCACTTTGCTGTACAGCCTGATTTTCACAGGACAAAGGTTGCTTACTAAATAGAGACCGTGCTTCTTTCAAGTATCCAGCCCGGGGTCTCACTGTATCATTAGTTTCTTCCGAAAATACTGCACTGCACATCAAAGAACATTTGTGGTCAACTGATAATTCTGGAGAGGACTTTGCTGCTTGAATGCTTTCTGAATCATGACTGGTGTTATCTAGGTTGGGAAGGATGTGGTGGAAGAGTGGAAAGGAGAAGGACAAGTATTTTCCCCCTAAAGTAAGTAATTCTGAAGGCAATATTGAAATGATGGAATCCAGATGGAGAACACTTATGATACATTTACAGACTTAAGATGCACAGCAAATAGGAAACTATGCTTGTACAGTATTTCCATGTGGAATGCAAAATACACTAACATCATAATATGAACAATAAGTAAATATACACATGCATTCTAACAGTAGAGAACTACATGTTCACATGTCCAGGCCATCCACAAGCTCCAAACTACTTGCAAGTCTAATCTGAATACAGAAATAGCTACGGGAGTTAGATCCTACCACATATAACTCTTTCTCTCAGGACCCAGAGAACAGCCACATGTAGAACTGTGCTTTTGCCCAAGTTCAGATTTTTCACTAAACTAGTTTTGCCAAGAATGAATTTGTTTTGCAATCTGATTTCCACAGTGTGCGCATTTCCGAGCGCTAGCTCTCACTGCTGTCATTTTTGGTGCAAAACCTCTGTCACCTGTCTGCCCATCAGCAGTCCTCAGTGAGCACAAAGCTCCTTCTCTGCCCAGTACTTAGCTTGCATCGCGTACAAAGAGTTGTTATCCATCTGTACAAAATATGGGAAAGCATACAGGGAAGTAGTTTCTCAGAGGTTTCTGATATGCTTTCAGATGTGTCATAAATATTGATTGTTACTGATTCACCACTTTTCCACCTGGCTCTCCTTGATGGGACAAAATTAAATCACAGATCCAGGCCTTATGTGCCACAGGTACCATCCTAAAGGATTCTGGTCTGCTAGTATAGCAGGTCAAAGTCTATCATCAGACATAAGAGTTTGGTTTCTATTTGATCTCTTCACCTTAATCCTAAAATATACATTTGAAATCAATTCTCTGCATGCAATGCCACAGGAAATTACACGCATCTCAAAACTGATTCAGGTATCAGTTGACTCAAATTACTTTTTCTGATGCACTGAAATACACGTTTTGGTGATGACACCGAGGAATATAGGAAAACGAGATGAAGACAAGACTTAAACTTATCCCTGATATGCAAACAAGATGTATATTTTTTTTTATTTTGCAGTGCAATTTTACACTGATTTGTGATACGAGAAATCTCTGACAAGCTGCCATTCTAAAATGTTTTACCATGTGCACTAAACTTCTAAAATCCAAACGACTGTTCTGTATTTCAACCCAGTATCGTTTGTTGCACCTCCACACAAGTGCCTGTGTTGATTAAAAGCATTCCTTGTTTTCAGAAGCACAAACCTACATGTACCTTGATAAAGCAGACATTTTCAGAGAAAAGCTGCTGAACTCTAGCACAGCAGAGGAAAGTAAGGAGAGGAGTTTGTATCTCTGCTTTTTTAATATTCAACAATTGCTAACATGACTAGCATTACTTTAAAAAAGATAAATCACTGTATAACATACGCATTCCTTATTTTCAAGACGACCCTTTTCAACCTCTGCCAATGCATAGAAGCCTCTAAACAGGGCCCTTAATTCAGACAAAGGACTTCCGCACAGCCCTAAGCATGTCCATATGCGGATGCTCAGCTTCGTGTAACACTTGTGCTCCATCAGCATCCCCAGCAAGGAACCACATGTTTGAACCATGTCCTAAGTAGGGACAGCTTTCTGAGTTGGGCCAGACACACACAATTGCTAAGTACTTCTGAAAATCCCATCTGACATCTCTGGAGAATGCTTTTCTTATTCCATTTCTCTCTGGCAGGCCAACATGCACAAGAGCTTTCTCGTTTTCCTTCTCTCATCTGGTAAGATTTTCAGGTTTCTGGGATGTATCACATATCTAGCCTAACACCATGTGAGATTCACCTTCCAAAGCACTCTGAGATGCTGCTTCCAGTGTTCTCCATCACACAAAGCTTTTATCCCAATAGCATTCAACATTTTACCGCCCTAAACTGAATGGTCACAGGTCCTGGTTGCCCTACACATCAAATGAGGTTACAAGATAAAAGAAGCAATAATTGGGGCTTTTTGTGTGTTTGTTTTCAATACAATACAAGCGACTATTTCTGCTGCAAATGTTTCCTTCCTGCAGTACTTCCAGGACTTTACCATTACATTTGTTGTGTATGACACGAGCCTTAGTAGTTTTAATTTTGTTGTTGTTAAATATATACAACTTATGTACACTTATGTACACTTATGTACATACATGCATACATATATTTGTGAAGAATACCCAATAGTTCCACACTGTTCTGAAGGCACTACCAGTACTACAAGATGGGGAGAGGTCTGAGGGCATGCTGTGTGAGAGGCACAGAGGGCTCCGATTCGGAGCTGTGCTGGGGAGGGTCAGGTGGGGGTTAGAGAAAGGCTCTGCTCCAGAGAGGCCCATCCCCAGGGTGATGGGCATAGCTTTGAGCTGCCAGAGCTCAGGGGGCGTCTGGACCATGCCCTCAGCCATAGGGCTTGGGTGGTCCCGAGTGGAGACAGGTGTAGGGCTCAGTGATTCTAGTGAATCCCTTTCAACTTGGGATACTCCACGATTCTACCACCTTGACCTTCTACCCACTCACAGTAACTGAATACCAAGCAGTTGCTGCTGAAGACTCAATATTCCAGAAGACCCATTGTCCTAGGAAGCAAGGACTCAGAAGCGCTCTTGTTGCAGAGTCCCACATCACCTGAGGATAGCCTGTGCTTGCAGCCTTTCCAAACGTATCTCTCTTCCCTGTCTTGGGTGCAAGCTTCCCTGCGTATGTCAGAAAGAACCATGCAAAGCAGACAGGAGTTGCCCAAGGAACTCCAAAGTGTGTGCATTTTAGCTGAGTGTTAGAATATTTCCAAGCAAATGCACACACGCCGCAATCACACCATTAATATTTGTAGTTCATTGAGGCAGCACTGTAAAAGACAGGATTTAATTTTTTAAGTTAGCTGCTTACCGGTCAAACATTGATCTGGAAACTGCTGTGCGGCAGCTAGGCTGACTAACGAGTTGGTCCAAGAAGTGGCTGGTTGCTCACTCTCTGATCATGTACACACACTCAAGATTTCAGAATGATTCAGTCAACACCTGAAGATGAGTCTTGAAAGTTTGTTTATGTTATTGCATGGTACTGCAATCCTATAGCTGGATGTACTTAATAATCCCAGCAGTTAGTGCACAAAACTATAAAATAGCAAATAATAAATATTTGGGTTCCCAGAAGCTGCAAAGCTAGATGCAGTGTTAAATAAAGAATTACCATCAGACCACACTGGAAATTTCCTAATACCCACACTTTAGACTCGCAGTATGCTTCTGATGCAGACTCCCAACTCCCCTGACATTAACTGCTTCATAATAGATCTTCCTGGTTGCATGCATTAGCTCTGATGGCAATCAGACCTCCACAGCTACACGTTCTCCATGTGTTTAAAAACAAAAGGTCATTTGGTGAAGACATTATTAGTTACCGAGTATGATTTTGCAATGTAGCCTACTGTATACAGCGATGTAAGTGGAGAAAAATGATGGCAGTGAATAGATGTAATTATATGTAGAACCAGTGACATGCCACATACAATTCGGAAAGTACAACACAATCAGAGTGTCAATTATTTAAACCATAATTAACATAGCTCTGCATGTCTTTCCAGGGCTCTCACAGAACATAGAGCATTGTTATAGTGGAAGAAAAGAGAAAATAAAATATTAATGGAGGACTGCTTTGTTCTCAGCACAGTGAGATAGAGGTGGTTGTAAAAACCGGATTCCTGCAGTTGCTACTGCTTTAATTAGGAAGGTCGCTATCTTCCTAGACTTCCTTGGATTCCTTTAATTTCCACAGAGGAAAACGGCTTCTGAATTTTATTGAACACAGTTGAATTTTTATTTTCAAAAATCAAAACAGAAACATTTCTTGGCATCTGTTATGAGCACTGGGTGTTATTTGCTCTTTAGAGATAAAGCTGTTTTTATACAGGGATATAGCTTGTGGGGAAAAAAGAAGGGCCAAATATATTCGTACTGGGAAAGCTGCTCAACAGGGATATCACAGTCAGCAGAAAATATCTAGCCAACCTAATTCATCCCATGCTAGAATCCACTTAAGGCCAAGGAAATACAATAGATAATATATAGTTTCACAATACTGATCCAAATACTGCCTTTAACTCATTCATTCCTAGAATGTAACAGCAGCACAACTCACACAGGCACAAGAGCTTCAGCATCTCCTGGTGCCGAAGTGATGGCTGAGGGAGGACAGACCCCAGGTTCCATGACTAAATTTTCTATCTGAATTATAGCCCAGATGGAATTACTGACACATCACACCAAAATAACACTGAAGGATACAACAGCAGAAAAATGACTAAATGGAGCTTTTTAGCAATGGCACAATAGAGATGCTCAGGATTTCAATTATATGTACTATTTAGCATAAAATTAGAACACATTGCCCATCCATTTACAGGTAAACAGATTGATACAGTTTAGCTACCTCAGGTTTATATTTATAAGACACTGCACTTAGAACTGTTTACACAGCTAGGCATGAAAACAAAACATAAGCTATAAAAATGACATAACTTGCTTTATTTCCTTTCCTTTAAGTGAGTGCTAATACTTATCTTGTTGCAGAACAATTCAACAAAACTACAGTCCACACAGCACTTGTTCTTCAACTAACACATCTTCCCACTGTGATCTTCCAAGTGACTGAAGATTGATACGGATGGGCTTCTGAGCTGCATCCAAAGCCAATCTCTACTACATACTATAGCAAAGATATATAGGTTAAAATTTATAGGAGTTTCCAAAAAAGAAGAAAAAAAAAAAAAAAAAAGCCTTCATAAGATCTGCACTTTGACTCTCAGTGCCCTTCCTACAGTTCATTCTTGAACGTTACACCAGTGAAAGTTGCTTGTAAATATTAAAAACAAGATGGGAATCATGAGAAGGAGTTAAGGAATTGGACTCCTGACTCCAAGCCTGTGAATAGTCAGCACTGCTCTTCTTTTGAGCAGCAAAGATATCTGGATGTTTGAACGAATTCAATGCAAACATAGTTAAGCTGCATTTACTCTGAATGCAGGATTACCTTTCATGAATCCAAGATGTCTGGATTGGATCAACATTGCAGACACTTTGCTAGGAAGATGGCATTAGTGCCACTTCTCACATACCATTTATTTGGGCACAGTTTACCTAGTGCAGCTGGTAATGACACAGAACTTCATATTTGCTACAAAGGTGTCTGTAATGGAGCTCAAGACCTATTCAGAATAGATTCACTGCTCTCATGAAGGTGTTTTATTTAAGTGAATTTCATCCAAGTATTTGTGACTTTATTAACTGACCCAAACACTTCTGCTTTACCATTTTAACTAAACTTCTTGTTAACAGATACACTTTAAAAGCGAATCAGCAGGGAGTTTATCCTTCAAACTATCACCGCAAAGCAAATTCAGGTGTCTCCCAAAACTGGGATACCTCGAGACCTGTGCACCAGGCAAGCATTGCCACTGTCCCTCAGGACTGACGTCACTTCTCTTGCCACGCTGTCACTTTCACAGAATCATAGAATTGTTTGTGTTGGAACGGACCCTTGAAGACCTCCTAGTCCACCTCTTGCAAAGAACAGGGAATGCAGGGACACCTCCAGCTCAATTGGAGCCACATCCAGCCTGACCTTCCACGACTCCAGGAATGAGGCATCCACCGCCTCTCTGGGCAACCTGCACCAGTGCCTCACCGCCCTTATTGTAAAAAAACTTCCTTATATCCAATCTAAATCTCCATTCCTTTACTTTGAAATCATTTCCCCTGTCCTATCACTTTGCTCCTGTTCATTCTGCGTTCAGGGTTAGCTCTGAATCACCGACGTTGACGCATTATTTCCGGATGTTTTTGCTAACTCACACGAGGCAGGCCTGCGCAGGACTGGGCGGCTGCAGCAAACGGCGGCTGCAGGCAGCTGTGGCAGGGACAGCCCTGAGGGGCAGACCTCCAGCAGGGTCAATGGAACGGGCTCACGTGCCTCTACAGTTTGATTCAGCACAGATTTCAGGGATAATGATCTCAGTTTGTCATCTGCAGGCCCAGTCCTGTCCCTCTCCCTATAATTAGAGAATAAACTTTAACTGATTTAGAGAAAGAACAAATAGCTCTTCTATATTCCTCGACCAAATCTGCATTTATTTTTGACAGCTGCTGTACAAACTCCCTGTGTAGCTCTGCCTGATGAGCCTTGTGCCACTGACTTTAGGGAGCTAATCACTATTTGTATGCGATTTCGGTAAACACAAAACACGGTGCTTTTTAATTAGAACCTTCAGATAATTTCCATAGTATCTTTCAGAGCAAAATGTTAAAAAAAATAAAAGCTTAATGACTCGACATAACAAAATAGGTACTTCAGAAGGAGTCTGACAGAAAAGAAGGAATGCAGGCAGAACAAAATGAGACAGCTGAAGAATTCGCATACATTCGTGTCCATTTTTACAGTAATTTCTGGAGGACGAACAACCAAGAACAGAGCACTTACACCAAGGTGACACGCTGCTCCCCGTGATGACAGTGCCAGCTGATGCTAGGAAGAGAGGCTGCTCCTCAGCAAAAAGGGGATAAATGACATTGCCAAAATACTGCCTCCCAGCTTGTTTCATGGGTAGCGCAAAGTATTTTGGAAGTTTCATGAAATGCTTTTTTACATTTCATTTATTTATTTAAGGGAAGAATTAAACAAAGGGCTTTTGTTATTGATGGTGGGTTTTTTTATTTGCGTCTTTATCTTTTTAAGTGGAATTTCACTTTTTTTTTTTCCTTTTTATAAAGAACCCAACGGCAAACAAACAAACAGGTGATGTCTGCAAGAGGTGTCATTCTAAGAACTAGGAAGAAGACCAGGCACCCAGTCACTGTTTCTTTGCTGTCCATCCCATTCTGAGGACAAAGAAAGCCAACAACGTAAATGCAACAAATAGACATAATTCATTACTATATGGATACAGAACAAGTTCACCTTCATTTTGTAAGCAAGAAAATAATGGACCAGACTGCATAACTACAGCTAGGTAGAATAATTATAAAATCGCACCCTTCTTCCCTAACTCATAACAAATCAGACCTATCTGGGTCCCATGGAAGAGAGCAAGCTGGGCTGTAGGCAGTGTGCTTCCAAGTGGTGAGGAAGCAGGAATCTATGGCTCTGCTGCTTCCTCATGGCAATTCAGACTGTGTTTGCTCCAGAGCTGGTACTGAGAAAGCATTCTCAACATGAAAATAGGAAATGCAATAGTCACAGCTTAGTAAAAATTTAAAGATAGACAAGGAAAAAAAAAACCTTCTCTGCTAAAATTAGCTCAGTCACATCATTCTGCAGCTATGTAGTTCATGTTACTAATGAAAACAAATCAGTATTGCTTACACGTAACAAAAAAAAAAAAAAAGAGACTTAGAAATACTATAGATGAGAAACAAGGCCAGAATTAATTAGCGAAAAACATCTAAATATTGAAATTCAGAAGTTTATGAATATCAAGTCTTGAGACTTAAGTGTTGTATTAGAATTTAATTCTCTGCTGTCTTAAAAAATAACGCTTTGGAAGAAAATCCTGTCAGATATCTATTTTTCTTTTCAGTGTCATCAAAAAAGAGTAATCTAACTGCAGGAATAAAAAGGACCGTGATAAAAGGCATCCAAGACAGGTTTTAAATATCTCCAGAGAGGTCGTGGAGTCTCCTTCTTTGGAGATATTCAGCCCCCATCTGGACGCCTACCTGGGCAACCTATTGCAGAGAACTGCTCTAGCAGGGGGATTGAACTCTGTGAGGTCCCTTCCAACTCCTGGGATTCTGTGAAAATCTGGGAAAACTATACTTTGCTGAAACAGGGATAGGAAATAACACTGCTCTTCTGCCAGGGCAAAGGAAGAACAGCTCATCCACCAAACTGCTTACAGGAGAGGGAAAAATTGTCTATGACACTGACTCTTATAGTGACAAATTCTCCTAAAGAACCTGAAAAGGTCTCTGTGCAGGTTACATCCCTGAAAAAAGATGGAAGTGGACAAAATGACCCCAAAAACTATGGACTACATACCAAAGGATGGCTAGAAACCAGCCTCAGCACATTCAGAGAGATAAATTATGGAAGACTGATTTGGTTTGATGAGGTAACAGTGCTGACAAGAAGGCAGAAAAGTTGGGGAGCATAACTTATGGAAAGCAGCTCCTGCGTGGCTGCTGGTCCCACGGCAGTCAGCAAGAAGAATGAGTAGGTGCTCAAAGCTGGGTTCAGGAAGGAAAAGACAGTAAAAAAGAAAAATATTAATAGTGATGAGACTAGGTGTGTGAAGCGTCCTAGGTAAGAAGGGGGAGAGATATTGGTTCTATTTCCCAAGAGGAGTTTAAGCAGTACTATAGCAAATGGTTAGAACAGCCGTGGGTAACATCATTATGAATTTGTTTAACCATTGTGTGTACCCACTGCAGCACAGCCCACTTCCAGGTACTGTCAATACCACTGTTCTCCAATCCAGTATTTATGTATGCCGTTTTTCCAGCTAAGGATCTAGTACTACCAAGCTGATGAGAGGCTTTTTATTTTCATCTTTTAGTTACTATAACTTTGCGTTTACTTTTGTCCCAGTTTTTTTCTGCCTGGTAAGCTGTCCCACGTTAAGGAAGTTTAGATAGAAGGCAAAAGCAACAGTCACCCGCTAACTGCTTTCCCTAGGTCTCCTTTCATTCCAAGGACAGGGAACAGCGCTAAATTCAGATGTCACCATGTGGTCAGGGCTGACAAATGTTGACTGTTCCTTAGAATAATACTCATACTGTAGCTATCCTCTGTGGTCCTGGGGGGTTTTGTTTGCTGCTACGTTAGCAAAGCAGAGATCCAAACACAAAACCTTTCTTTGCTCAATGTGTGTGTTCAGGAAGTTGCATGCCTGTGAAATCCATAGGATGTAATTGAAACAGTTTTGCAATCTAATGAGAGAGAACTCAAAATAGAGCCTTTGTGGTATTTGCGCATTGAAAACAATTGCGAGTTTTGCCTGACAAATGGCCAAGGACTAAGCCCCCACAGCAACATTTTCCACTGCATGAAGTCCAGAGCAATGCACCATTAGTCTCACTTAGGCCTCAAAAATAAGGCTTAAAAGGACGCAAGTGATATATAGGTCTTGGGCTGAGCCTAAACCCAAGGGTAAGTTTTGCCCCCAAAGCAATTTTACATTGCTTTCATCATCACTGACCGAGATCCCGCTTACTAACACTACAAACCACTTTCCTGCTCGGAGCCTGATGGCAAGCACTCCTGCTCCTAACTGCAACCAAATAAAAGCAACAATAAAACAATGTTTGTATCCTTCTGGGCAATTATCACTAGAGGCCGGAAAGAAATAATAGCATGTTTGCATTGTAGACGGCAACGTTTCCAAATGAAATTAAACTAGGTCCAGGGCAGGAACTGGTTCGGACTGTGCACAGAATCTGCCTAGAAGGTGGAAAAAGCAGAGGGTAGGGGAAAGCCGTTGGGCTCACGTGCTGCCATTTCATCTCTTCATCGCTCAGCGGGATGTTAAACAGGGCCCTTGCTCCACGGCCTTGTAAAGCTCCTTATCTCCTGGCCCAAGCACCTTCCTTTGTTGGGCTGGCCCCTGTTTGTTTCTCCACTAATCTCAGCAGAGCCTGGCGGTCTCGGCTTTTTGCCCCTTCCCAGGAGGGACCAGCAGTGCTGCTGAGCTGTGGCACGGAGCTGCAGGCGTGGGGCTGAAGCTGCTGCCCTGACACTGCACAACTGGGTTTGGGGCCTCCCTGCGTGACACGGCGGCCTGAGCCCGCCTGGTGCCCCAGAGATGAAGGCGGCTGGCCTCAGCCTGGCTGCTGGGTGACACGGATGGGGCAGGCAGCCTGCCGAGCGCTGAGGGACTAAGGGAAATAAAAACCCTGTGACAAACTGAAAGGAGGTGTGAGGAAAGGAAGGGAGATGCAATTACGACGCGCTCACAAGTCCCTGCAAAATTTCAGATGCTGCGAGTACAATACAAGAATCACGGCAGGATCTGGATCCAAAACAGCAATGACAAGAAGGCGTTACAGTACAGCGTTATCAGATCGTGTATGCCAGAGCCATAGCAAGAGGAACAGTGCACAAAAGGAAGTGTTTGATGTACAATTTCTAACTTCTGTTTCACACTTATTTTCCGTTTACAAGAAAAGAAAGGCTGCTGTCAAAAAAGCATAGTGTTTCTCAGGGAAGTTTGTTTAATCTCTAATTTTACAACAAGCCCTACCCCTCCATCTCAAAATACGCTCCTTTAGAAAAGCAGAACTATCAGTTCCTATTGCAGGGCATGCAGCTACATCAAACAAGCACGTT
Organism: Tragopan temminckii; assembly: GCA_028571105.1. Classification (NCBI taxonomy): domain Eukaryota; kingdom Metazoa; phylum Chordata; class Aves; order Galliformes; family Phasianidae; genus Tragopan; species Tragopan temminckii. The sequence continues at coordinate 7,484,713 of JAOWBP010004096.1, read as the reverse complement.
AGAAAAGCACGGATTGTTTGGCGGGGGTGTAGCCGGGTTGTCAGCTTTTAAACCTCCCCCTTTTCATCTCTTTCTGATTATTAAGAAATTAGAAACAAACTGATCGGCTGAATGTTAAACCTCGGTATTTCCGAGGCAGTTCCTCCGTCCATTTTTGCCTTCCTCCTTTTACAGCAGAATCTGAATCCATTTGCTGTTTCAAGTGTTGGCCTACTTTCAGCAGTGATTATGATGGTACCACAATGTGCAACTTGACATCTCCTCCTCTCCTCTCATTCAAAGTCTCCCAGGGCCCAGCCATTTCACACAGGCTTGCTTTAGGCATTTATTAAATATGCACCTTCCAGTAGGGTTTAAAAACACCAACTAATCTCATCAGAGGCCAGAGACCTCCAGATATGTAAATCTACATCTGTTCCTCTTCAAAGGAAAGATTCTCCTGGATTACTCCAGGAGAAATGCATCCCACCCGGATATAGCCACTGAACCAGAGAAAAAGAACTCCCATGGCAAACGTGCCACCTCAAACTCGCCAAGATCCAACGACAATGAAATTACACTTAATGTAATTCACTGTTAGCTTTAAGAAGCAATTAAGTAAAAGGCAGTACAGCACTTGCCGTAGGCTGTTGGTTCCAACAGGGGCTGGTGGAAAGAGGCATATAATGTTAAAATTGGTAACGTTAGTATTAACATACGGACGAACTGTAGGTGGCTGCTCGACTACAGCGCTGTAAAATACCAGAGTCCATTAACAAAGCAGCAAATGCCTATTTCTTCTACAGCGGGCTGTAGATGGTTGCCAATGAAAGCACGCAGCAATATCATTAACTATTAGATTTTCATTAAAAAACAACAACGAAAAAACAGAAACCCAAAACACTGGATTCCCTCTCTCCCTTCCAAGTGTCCCAGCAGTACCTTCAGCTCCCCATGCTGAGAGCTGAGATCAAACAATTTTCTGAGACATATTTCAAAGCTGTCAGACACATTTCACTATGGTAGAGCAACATAAACCCAGTAAATATACTTCCTATAGAAGAACAAGCCCTCGTTTAGCTTTTTACATTTGATTTTGTATAATATCATTTTAAAAATAAGTACAAAGGATTTTTCTCAGTAACAAGTCACGCCCAGCAAACGTATGATGAGTTCCACAGGTGAACAGGGGATGCTGCGCACAAAACGGCTGTGAAAGAAACTAATCTGTTAGTCAGAAATCAGGGTGAGAGCCAAACTATTTTTCGTTCATATATTGACCTCTGTTGAGGTTCAGAATTTGGCTGAAGCAGACAAATATATTTGGGGAAAAGGTATAGGATGGCACACACAAACATTTAAAATGTTCCTGAAATACAGCAGCTAATTTTGGGATTAAATCATTTACTAAAGTTTTTTAGCTACTTACAATACTTTCATACGTATTTGTTGGAGTTTGAAATGCTGATTTCTGGGCTGGTGCCATGGTTTGTACATTATGAATGCCGTGTAACTAGAGGAGACCGATGCAATGAATTTAATATGCTTAAGGTTTATAAAAGCACAACTTTATGATTAAAGGGACAGAAGAGTTTTATTTTATTTATTCATTCAAAAGGCAAAATGTAGCAACTACAAAGATGTACGGAAGAGTTCCCCTGAGAAAGCCAGAAAAAAGGTGAAATCTTGTTTTGAGAAGAGTGAAAGACATTTTAAATGACCTAAAATAAAAGTTCATGCCTAATGGAGTCGTCGCATAAAAAGTGGAACTTGTATGCTCAATTAGGGCTTATATTTTTCTCACAGATAAGATCTGAGCAAACTCTTCAAAAGTCAACATTATCTGTCATAACAGCAGTTCTACCTCTCCCATTGCAAACAATCTACACAAAAAGGAGGGAAAGATGAAACAAGGGATATGGGCAGCGTGAATGGAACCTAAATCTTTTAATTAACACTCTCTGAAAAGCACACTCTTTTTCCACCAAACTAATAAAAAGTGTGAGTGTGGGGTCTTTGTTGTTGTTCAAGCTTTGCCTGCGCTCTGAGGAACTGAGAAAAGGCTAATCAGGGTTATTTAAAGCCACTTTCTACTTGCCAGGCTCCAATATCTCATTAATTCACTCTTACTTGGCATCATTGTCTGATAGTGTTTGAAAATCACCAAAGAAACAAGGATTTCCCCTAATCCCGTCCATCAGAGGTAACTCTGGAAGACGATACCACACCACAGTGCATAGGACATGGCAAAGCAGCGCGCGCTTCGTTGCGAGAACACGTCTGCTTAGGTTTGAACTTTACAAAAGAAAGAACACACGTTATGATGACGGCTTAAAGGAATTATCGTGAGTAACTGGTCTCTGCTTGAAGCTATCGGCCGGCTCCTTTAATCACAATGGAGAGAGGTTGACACAGACAAAATTAATGGTTGACTATGTGTATATCTGAGAAATAAAAACGAGATTTTGAGCACAGTCGTACACCAGAAAAGTTATTTCTTCAATGACTTCGTTGTCACAAACTGCAGGATTCAATTACGGATGATGACTGCCATTCTAGGATTACTTTGTTTTTGATTTTTAATGGAACAGCACTGGGTCTGGGGACTGAAGTCTGGATTACAGCAGCATGTGAGCCTTTAGCCTAGCAATGGTCTTTGTCACAAACCAAGTCAGCTGAACACAGTTTTAGTTCCCTTTCCACATAGTTTCTCCTGCATACAAGCCAGCCTTTATCGCTCACACGCATTAAAAGTACAAGCACAGATATAGCCAAATGATATTCTGAAGTAACAGCATACAGCTGCACGCTGCCTCCCCAGCAGTTGCAGTCAGCAGCCTTTGGCCTGGCCGCTCGCTAGGACTAGGTCACCACAGCCACCCAGCTCTGCCTACAGCTGTTCTCAAGTAGCCTCGGCTTCCTTTCACTTCCCTGTCAGAGCAGTGCTGTGACACAGCTGAGAACTGCCACGGTTATCAATCTGGTATCACACACACCTTCAAAATGCAATGCTTTTAGCCAACAATTTTGTCCCGCTATATTTTATTTAGATTGCAATGTATATAGGTTTATCATCTAACTTCTTATTTTTTGATTGGTTATGCAGTAACATTCGAAAGAAAGATGTAGAAGTTCCTTTACAGGGTAGTATCCCAGGATACCCAACTGCCATGGCCATACCTATCTTTTTATGAATATTTTTTAGAGAAGCAGATCAAGAGACATTCAGAGATTTCATCATACAGGTTGCCTTGAAACTTTTTTGAAAGAAATGCATGCCTTCAGTCAACAGACTACTTTCATAGCTTTCTGAAACCAAGGCCTCTCTTCATTACTGGTTTTTAGGGTGAGCCAAAAACTCAAGAAGCTAACTAATTCTACCTGAGCTTTAAACACAGGTGAACCAGGCAGTGTAAATTACCATCACACGCCCAGCATCCCAGCTGAGATGCTGTTAGCACTGGATTTATCGCTAGTCTTAGAGCCCTCTGCACCATGTTTGTTGATGGTTCATGGAAACCACCCATGAACCAGGACAGTGTTGCTCATATTTCCCATCTCAGAATAAGAACACTTGCCATGGACTTTTATTTCTCCTCTGTTGTAAATTTTATTCTGAGCTGCTGACAGTGCAAGACTTCTCAATCTAATGGCAGACACAATAACAGCTGGTTTGGTAGCAGCTAATTGTGAACAAGGAAGTGGTGGTGCTGGTTAATGCAGCTCCCACACTGCTCTGATACTGACAGTCTTTGATATTTCCTCCATATCACAGAAAGGTGTCCCAAACTCTAAACTCTTCATTCAGGTTTTCATATTTCTAAGCACAGTTTCAATTTTAGTCCACATTTATAGAAAGAGCTTATTTTGTCTCATGCATTTTGTATGTTTTTTACTATTATGGGGAAGGAAAAAGTAAGTACTAATTCTGGACTAGGTAAGTCTTTCG
>JAOWBP010004096.1:7467003-7480685 GCA_028571105.1 Tragopan temminckii | reverse complement strand
TCATGCATTTTGTATGTTTTTTACTATTATGGGGAAGGAAAAAGTAAGTACTAATTCTGGACTAGGTAAGTCTTTCGAATCATGAAGACATATGAAGAAACTGCAGCATAAAAGGTATTCTAAAATGAGTAGAAAGTGATTGCAACACAAGTTCTTTATGAATCCCTCTAGAACAAAGCATTACAAAAGACACAATCTCCTCTTTCCCAGCTGTATATCATCTAAATAATACAGTTTTTCCTGTTCTCGATTAAATCAACAGACAACTAGGAAGAATATGCCACAACATTTGTAACAAAGTTAATAGGCAAGCCGTGAATACCCACAGTGCGTAGTCCTGAACAATTCTGACAAAAAAGAAGCAGCTTCAAACTGGAAATTTTGGAAATATTTTGTTAAAACTTCAGGTTTATGTCTTCATTAAAAGACCAGTCAGTATTTACATCATACGGGAGGAATGCAGATTGTAGAATAAGGTCTCACACATTTTAAGCTCTGTCCCATTTCCAAATCCCCACATTAGCTTACTCTGAAGATATTCCAGAAGTTAAAAAGATTAGCTTTTTGTGTGCTTAAGGTATAATAAAAATAGATATATCAATTTCCAATATAAAATGAGAATCCAGTCAGTAGACTAATGCAGATAAATGGAGGCTTTCAATTCTGGTGGACACTTTCCCTTATTTTATATTACAATGCTGTTTTATTGCCACTGCTGTGGTTGTGAAATGTCACTGATTCTTTGGCTAATTAAAAGATGGGCAGCAGATTGCCATTAATGAGATTTGGCTTCTCCAAAATAAGACCCTCTTGGTGTGTGGCTGCGTAAGTCAGCTAAGAGAATCAGACCTCCCCTTAGATGAAGGGAATCTGCACAGATCACATCGAAGTAAATTTAAAAGTAATCCGCTGTATAAAGGAATGAGCTTTTTGCAATTGTATTTCTGAGTGTATGCAGGGGTCCCCCTAAGGGTTTTGCAGCCACAAAGATATCACTCACTTGAGCTGGGACCTCTGCAGAAACACACAGCTGGAAGAAAGCAGACTTTGCTTGCAGGTTTGCTCCCAAGTATAAGGCTACTGAAAACAAACAAACAAACAAAAAAACCCCCATCACATAACTAACTACAGATATTCTTCTTCATGTGTGAGTTGTACTACAATGGCAGAAAAGTGATACTAACACTAAAAATTGCTGCTAAAGAACTTCTTGGACTTTTATCCCCACTAAGACCTTTAGTCTTCTGACCTTTTTCGAGATCAAAAAAGATCAAGAGGGTGAAAGTTTGATCTTTTGTGCGATAATGATCCTATTTTACCAAGTTACTGAGCCCATTAGAATAATAATAAATCAGCTCTTCCAGGCACTGATACCTAACAGACAAAAACGCACAGGCTCAGACCTGCTGACTTCAGTGGCTGTGCCATCTTTTCCACTTGGATGTGCACCCACCCTGCAGCCCTCTGCAGAGGAAGCCCCAGCACCTGGTGCCCAGCAGAGCAGCCAGGCTGACCAAACGCCCTGGTGACCTCTTCTGTGTGCCAGGACAAGGCTGCAACCTTGTGGGTTCCTCAGCCTCCAGCTGATATCCCCAAATCTGCAGTGACTGAGGAGTCTGCCCAAGAAAGAGCTCCTGGAGCTGCTCCATAGCGTATGGAAGTTCCCATGCCAAAGCTGAAAAAACTTGGGTTGAAATCGCACAGAGAGCTGTTAGCGTATGCTGAAGTCCCGTCTTGAATATATAAGGTCATATTAATCTCTGGAAGAAGATTAATCCCTAGTCAAGTTACAGCTGGGATGAATTCAGCTCAAGATCTTTGGAGTTTTTTCGTTTCTCAAAGCTCTAAGAAACACCCAGCAAGGTAAACAAACACATAGAATATCAGTCCCCATGCGTCAGGATGTAGGCCAGCAACTGTCTCCGTGGGGTTAGAAAAATTTCCTGCATCATCTTGTAATTACATCATTTTCCATTAAGTAGGATAAACACTTTTTGGATCATCAGATAGTGGCCTCTGTTTGAAACAGGACATCTGCCTACACAGGCCAGTGGGCTGACCACAGATGACAGTTCTTATTTTCCTAATCTCACATATGTATACATATTTATATACCATATATATGTGATATAAAATATACATGATATAGATATATAAAATTCAAATACAGACCTCAGAACTGGTAAATACAAACTGCCATCCCAAACCTCCCCAACACCTTCTCAGCTAGCTTTTGTGCAGTTATTTTGACAACAGACTGAGCTGCAATTAGAGGGACCTGAAAGTTCAAAGCCACATCACAGCTCCAGTCCCCCTTTCTTTCCCCCACTTGCTTGAATTTTCTGCTTTTGGTTTTCCTAGGAAGTGTGCGCTTTTAGTGGTTAGCTCAGGGGACTGAGTCAAGTTCTGTTCCCAGACCTGCAGATAAGATAGTAAAAAAAGACCTTTGTCTTGTTTTCCTCTCATATAAAATAAAATAAAAATTTATGTTGCCAACTTGAGAAATGACAGAACGCTTGAACTACTTTGATGCCCATTGGTTCCATTTCTGCCATATTTTAATAGTTCAAAAATAAACAGAGAACCACAGAAGCAAAATACATTCAGAGAAGTATTTTAATTAAAGGCACTTTGGTGTCCAGATCCAGGATACTCAAATTCCTGGGAGACTGCTGATTTGATATACAGCATACATATATGACAGACAGAAGGATCAATAAATACACACTTTTTTCCTACCACATAAGCCTTTTGTTTCCTCTCCCCCAGTGCACTTAGGGGACTTTCTCCTCCAGAACAGCTCATCTCCGAGTGACACCAGCATAAAAACTGAAGCTTTTTCTTGCCATCATTTATGACTCGTCCATCATTGGTTAACATTTCCAAGTTTTAAATTATAAGTGCAAAAGGAAATACTGGCCACTAAGGATCTGGTTTTAATGTGAGAAATCTCGCAATTAATAGGAAAGCTTAATTAAAACATCGGTTAAAAGTCCATAATATTAACTTAATGGTAAGAATCTACAGAAGTGCTCAAGTAGGTATTTTTTTCCCACATGTAAAATTAGCATTAATGACTTTCAACACAGGTCTTAAAGAGCTGTTGTTATTCAGATGGTTGCAAAAATTAAAGCCAGACAGCAATTATGACAATTTTAGAAGTTGTGGACAGCTCAGCCTTGTTGGAAATGCACCAAACATTATCCAAAACAAATCTTCATTTACTTGCACAAATCTTTGATACATTAAAAAAACCCACCCTTTATTTCTTCACAAACATCTAACCTTTGGCCACTCTTTAGTGAAGCTGCATTTTCTATGGTGTACTCCTGGAGAACAAAGTACAGCAGCAACTGGCAAAGTTTTTGAAAATACTACTGGGGGAGGCTCAAGGAGCCAAAATCATTATTTTTGTATGGAGTGTTTCATACCAAACACAAACACTGGGGGGTCTTGACTGAACTCCTTTGCCCTCCTGCCGTTTATGCCTATGATATTGGGCAATTATACAGCTTTGGCTGAAACAGTACACTAGATAGGAAATTTCTCACTTATTGGGGGGTTTGGAGTGTACTTGTCAACAAAAACGAGACCATTTAGTAGTCCTAATGAATTTAAGGTGCAAATCTTTTTGCTTTGCTCCTTAGATCTAGGGTTTGTTTTTTTTTCCTTAGCTTTCCTTTCTTTAAACAGGATACACTTTGCTCTATGCAGTTTGAAATTTAAAGGAAACCCAAGTCCCAAATTAATGTAAAACTACACCACAAATAAGAGTTCTATGGCTGAATAAGTCTGCGGGAGCTGCAATTAATGAGACTTGGCAGTGGCTTTTGCCAGCATGCTCGTGCTACTGCTGAAACACACACAAACACACAGACTCAATGCAGAGCCTTACACGTTCCATGAGAACTATAAAGAACATGTTCCATTAATCAAACTACTTTTCTTCTACACAATATTTATTCCAAACACATTTGCATATTAGAAGGATTCCCAATGATAAAAGTGTTTTGTGTAATCTTCTTTGAGACATCTTTTAGGAAAAGTTTGGGGTTAACCCTTTTTTCTCTTTTTACTTTTGAGGGAGTTTCTCACAGGAAATTCCATGATTTCTCACAAGATTTCTGTACCATTTCCACCCTACACTATGGAGTCTGTGGTAACATGCACGTACACCATTGGGTGTATTATATAAGTGGAGCACATACATAGCTACATTACTCTATATACTTATGTCTTTGCTTGCATCCGTAGCTAAAAACAAGACAGGTTTCGAAGCCACATTGCCTCGAGCACAGACATTTATCTGTTTTAGGTCCTAAACAAGATAACTGTTGAAGAACTACTGAAACTCTCACATTGCAGTTTCTATTAATTAGGACACAGCAACGAAAGCTGTGTGTGCTCCACAGGTGATTTGTCAGAGTACTAAACAAATCCTGCTCTCCACAAGGCTGATGCTACACAGTTTCAGTGAAAGCAGAACCGAACCCCGACACTTGCACTGACATCATGTAGTCAGAGTCTCTGATAAATCCTCATTTACTTCGTCTAGCAGGACAGCAAAGGATCTTCAGTCTGAGTGATGGTGGGGATGGCTTTTATATAACGTACTCCGGTAAGAAAAGCCACACGAGGCAGAGGGTTAGTGCCCCCTACTAGCTCAACTCCCATATGCAGCAGGGATACCCCCAAAAGCCACTTAATGAGAGAATAACAGGGAGGACCTCCACCAGTACCAACCTGCTGTGGCCCAGTGCAGGCTGCTGTTGCCCCCTGCCCTTGTGGGGTGACAGAGACCCCAACCCTCGAGGCAGCCTCCAGGACCTTCCTGCCTTTCTTTTTGCCCAGCAGTGTGGGGTGAATCACACCCCAAAAAGGTTTCCCAACAAGGTTTGCACCTTATCTCACTGCTCTCTCTCATTTCCCTGGATGTCCTCCTGCAGAGCACTGAAGTGACAAACTAGCTTTTTTGGAGGAGGGGTGGGCAATACGTCCCTCTGCCTATCAGGGGGGCAATTTTTCACGTGGGCAGATAGTGATACGACAAGGAGGAATGATTTTTAATCAAAATGTCCCCACCTTATTTTGATATCAGGACAAAATTCTTGACTCAGAGGGTGGTAAGTCATTGGCACAGGTTGCGCAGAGATGTTATGGATGCCCCACTCCTGGAGGTGTTCAAGGCTAGGTTAGATGGGGCTCCAAGCAGCCTGATCTTGTGGATGGCAGCCCTGCTCACTGCAGGGGATTGGAGATAGAATATCTTTAAGGTCCCTTCCAATTCAAGCATTCTATAATTCTATGACATAAGAACTGGATGAAGCACTTCAGCAACATTAGGCCATCTACATCATCCTTAAAACGGTACCAGAAACACAAATGTATCGTTCCACCAGCATTAATCCAGCCGTATAAAGTTAATACAAAGATAAATTGGAGATGACTCAATTTTTTTTTGTGGCACATTTGATTGCTTGAAGTACACCTGTTCTTTTGTTTTGCTGACTAAATGCATGGTAGGTGCCACAATTCTTTTACAGGTGGCTCAAAACCCACTGAAACACCTTTTTCACCTCATCTCACCTCATGAAGATTTCTGCAATGCAGTATTCGTGGACAGGCACAGGTCTGGCACTCACCACTTGAGTACATGAAGGCTAATACAGCACTATATATAGTCCAGCACACCCAGTTCTCCTAAATTTGGTTCTCAGGCAGTTGTAATGCGAGTAAGGACAGCTATTCATTGCTTCAGATTTTTTTGCTATCCAAAATAGTTGTCAGTTTATAGCTACAACAAAATACAACAAACTGTATTGCAGTCTTCCACATCTTATGTAACTCCATGTGATTTTACAGAGTAGTCATGCAGCCGATTTGCTAGAAGAGTAAATATTTGGAATATTCAAGTCAACATCTACAAATGGTTTGTAAATATTTTACCTTTTAAAATCTGCAGATTTTGTTTCAGTTGCAGTTTTCTATTGTTTTGCCTATATCTGCCGAATAAGATCCCAATGAAGCGGCACAGCAACATGAATGTCAGTGAAAGGTCTACAGCTAATGAATATCACAAAACCATAGCACTACCTGGAGCATCCAGGGCTTCAGTAGAAAGAGCATTTCATGGAAGTTTCACAGTATTTTATCTTCTCTTTTTTTTCCTTTTGCACAATATTTTATCTAGAAAGTAGGCAGGCAGACAAAGACAAGCAGCCACATATGTACCTGACACTCCTCAAGCCTAGCATGGGGGAAATTACAGAGTTGGTTGTTTTTGTTTTTTTTTTTACCTATTCAACACTATCAAATCATAAACAGATGCGGATGAGAACAGCACCTGATCTGCAGAGCTATACTGAGATAAAGAAACTCAGGTAAAAATTTAAAAGCGAAATACCCATTATCATAGAATCATAGAATCACAAGGTTGGAAACGACCTATAAGGTCATCTAGTCCAACCGTCTTCTCATTACCATTGCTACCACAAACCAAACCATATCTCGTAGCTCCTCATCCAGGCGCCTCTTGAACACTGCCAGGGACGGCGACTCCGCCACCTCCCTGGGCAGCCATTCCAGTGCCTGACCGCTCTCTGAGAGAAAAAGTTCTTCCTCATGTCTAACCTAAACCTCCTATGGTACAACTTGTGGCCATTTCCCCGGGTCCCGTTTGTTGCCTGGGAGAAGAGGCCAAACCCCTCCTCACCACAACCTCCCTTCAGGAAGTTGTAGAGTGCAAGCTGCTCCTCATAAGATTTGTGCTCCAGACCCCTCACCAGTTTCGTTGCCCTTCTCTGTCCAGAGATTGTACTATGCTGAAATTATAGTAAAAAAGATTGCAAAAGGAAAAAAAACCAGAGGTCATAGTCTATGAAACTCAGTTAAGACAGTTTGGATGTTTCACACAACAAACTACAACCTAACCCTTCCAGCCAAAAGGAATCTCTCCTAACCAGTGGCTGATGATGAAGGGTTGGTTGCTGTTGGTGCATGACTTGATCTTCTGACAAGCAACTAGATTTTATGCTGCCAGTGAAAAAGACACATCCTGTATATAGAATCTGCTGTAATTTTATAACACTCTAAAATGTACAAAATATTAATAATTTTGCATTTCCCCTTGGTTCCAACAACAGGGTCATTAGGTTGTGCTGCTTCCCTTCTGCTTGTGAAGGCAGGCTGCCTTACTATCAGCACTGGGAGGAATGAATATCTCCAAGCAGCTCATGGCTGGAGTCTCCCATCCCTGCGCTCAGAGCTCCTGCTGAAATAACACATCTCCCAGGGGACAAAAACACACGGCAAACACTACGAAGCTGCGAGGAACACAACAGTTTATCACCTTAGTATTCACTGACTGCAGTGCAAAAACAGTGGAAGGTGTCACTGGCCATGGCAAGGTGTTGGAACTAGACGATCTGTAGGGTTCCTTCCAATGCAAACTATCCTGAGGCTACGAAACTGAGGTGGCTTTGGGCACAACCAGTTGAGGAGCACAGAGGAGCTCATTTGCTTGATGTCCTGATTTTGCTGTCTCCTGCACATGACAGGGCAACTCATGGAGCACGAGGACTGGCAGCTGCCAGCAAGCACTGCGATAGGGGATCGAATGGGAGCTAAATACCACTGGTACGTTTTGACAATAAATAAATCAGGCAGCACATAGCTTACAATCATATAGCACTGCTGCCTACCTTACAGTCTTGGTGGCGTGCTTTAAGACTATTCATGTTATCACCTGATCTTCCCTACTTACCATAATAATTAATGTACAAGCAGTGCTCAGAGGGACCATCTCCAAGGCCACAGAGGGGAAGAAGAAAGAGCACATTTCAAGAGAGTTTCTTTTTTTCAAATAAATAAAGAGGTACTTGGAAACCATATCAAATATCTAAAGCTGAATTTAATAACCACTTTTTACAGAGCTTTTTTGTTTTCTGTTGAATTATGCAATGTTATCTGAAAAAGTAGCATCTATAATTAACCAACAAGAGGAATGGAATTAAGTAGGAGGGAATGGTGATAAAAAGCATGCTCTTTAACACCAAAATTTAGTGAATTTGTACTTAAATTGAGGCATGGGGGAAAAGAAATAAAACAGTACAAAAAAAAATTCCCAATTCAACTTCTAAATGTGTACAACACTCACGTTTTTTCTTTCCTGCTAGTCTAAAGCACAGTGCGCAGGGGAGATTTCACTCGTATCCACAAAAGCCAGCTTTCACGGAGAGTGATGGCACAAATAATTTAGCATAATAGAGCGGAATGTGATTTACCCCATGGCCTGCAGTGGCAACATCCTGGGCTGCCTGCACTGCAGTGACCTGGGGCAGGCAGCACCCGTCCCCAAGTGGCACGGCTTGCTGTGGGCTGCCCAGCCTCATCCTGCCCTCCCTCCTGCCCCCATCACTGAGGCCTCTGCTGCACGCATAACCTGCCTGCTGCAACGGGCGGTAACTGGTCAGAATTCACCTCCCCAGCTCTGGACGTGAACTCCTCCTGAGGACAGCAGCCCTGAAAAATGCCCCATGGAAGAATGTCTCTTTCAGAACCAATATTCTGGCCCTGCTGAGCCCTTTCCTTCCTGAAGTTCTGCTTTTATAAGAAAGCATCCCCTTTGAAGATCAGAGAGTCAGAATAAATTACATTGTTTAAGGGAATCAATGCTTACTTAATCCTGCAAAATTCTTTAATGGTGACTAGATTAAGAGAAAAAGGACAAACATATTTTTTAAACTAGCAGAAACAGTAGGAAGTGGGTAACACTTTACTGGGCACTCTTGTGAAGCTGCAGCGAAGGTCCCGGTCCTCCTCCAGGCTCCACTCCCTACCTGTGCCTACAGCCAGCACCCAGCTGCCCCTCACATCGCCCACCGCTGCTCCGTGGGTGCAAAGGCTGCGGGTCGCTCACTCACACATTTCTAGTGATTAGCAGGACAGGTTGCCGTACAAAGCAGACAGCGTCTGGTACAGTCAGCTAATTATGTGGTTGCTACAAAATAATGGAAACCGAGAGTAATTACGCAGTTGTCCGCATTACTGCTAACACGCTATCTCTGAGCTTGATAACACTGCAGATAATTAACTCATGTCACTACAGCGCTATTTTACTGCACGCGCAGTTCTGTGCCTCAAAAAAAAAAAAAGGTAGAAAAGTTTCATGATTAATAACGACTCCAGAAAGTTTATAAAAGCCCCAACTGCTCAAGAGACAAAGGAGCACAGAAGCTTCAGCTGGCCAAGAGATCAAGTACTAGCAACAAATGCACTCCGTGATGGAAAACCTGATTAAAATTTCTCAAAGAAATCATTATGGGTGAGAAACTAATTGAAAGACCTCCCTCCTGCCAGAGCTTCGCTAGAAAGAGAAGACTTCAAAGGCATAGAGGGAGAGCTAATGTTTTCACACTTACAACTGAAAAAAGGCAATCCTCATGTTTGTGTTTGTTCAGTACACACTTCTCAAATGTTGCCCCCTCACGCTCTAAATCTGCTGGGCTGAAGATCTAAACCTTGAATATACAATGCACTTTAGCTAGGGTGTATGGTGCTATTCTTCCATGCTGTGTGCCTGTCTATTCATGCGCTTTTATTCTTTATTCTTCAGACTGATATATAATAAACAATATGGTTAGCCACTTAAAATTCTCTAGGTTATTAAAATGTGAGCAGCATTTTTTTTTCTCTCTCCTGGATTTCATCTGGAGCCACTACCTAATTAATATCCAGAACCCAGCAGGAATCTGAATAATAATAAAGAAAACTTTTGTTGTTCCTTGAATAAATCTGTGTAATTTAAACCATAATCATGGGGATTTCATCAAAAGTAACTCAATTCTTCCAAATCCCACATCATCGTTACAAACAACTTTGTAGTGCATTTTCTGAGGCAAGATATCTCTGCTCTTTCATATTTTAAAGGAAATATTTCTAACGACGGCAAGAACGTACTTTATGTGTAAGAATAGGATCTGGAAGGTTAGAATACAATGTACTTCCCCATATCTTCTACCAATGCATACACCGTACTGTAAGGGATCAGTTCATACAAATCCTTCCCTCTCTCAAAGACACATTGTCTTATCAGTCGAGAGCTAAGGTGCAGTTGGAGTATAATGCAAGTCCATTTCTCACAAGCTTAGAGCTTAAGCACTTTGTTATTGGTTATTAGGGCTGGACTCCTAGAGATAAACCTACAACTACTGTACACCAGTGAAGGGCAAATAAGCAAAATCCCTGACAGAAGTCTGTTGTAAAATGATGAATAAGCCTCCTAAATTGCCATAAGGCGCTAGTCACAATGGAATTGTATTTGTCAGACATGCATTGTAACCCTAAGGTTATCATAGTGGGCCAGCAGATACAGGAGGAGTGCTTAACACTATCACCCCCTAATCATATCTCCTACAGGCTAAAAACTCTGCAGGGAGCATTACCACTTAAAGAGGTGGTAGTGTTTCTATGGACTGAATGTAGACAGCTTTTGGTAGAAAGAAAAAACCTATAGAAAAGACTGACAGATATATTCACCCCGGCTGCTCGCAACTACATCCTGAATTGAGATATAAAAAAATCCTTGCAAATCATATCCCCAAGGCTGGGGTTCTAAATAATAAAATACTGTAGATTACGACTTTATTAGTTTTTAAAAAGCTTATGAAAAATTATCTTTTGCCTGTGGGAAGACATTTTATCGGAAATTATACCAACTCCAACAGTTTTAAGATATCAAATTTAGAAACTAAGCAGCTGTAGGAAACAGTTGGTATGATATCCTATTCTAGCAAATTTAATTCTCAAGTTCTACTATTCCTGTAAGTTATTTCATTGTATTTATCTTAAGTTTGACTAACACCAATGTACAGTGCAAGCAGTGATAAGCTAGTATGATAAATCCTATATCTTATTAGAAGCATTCAAGAACACGACGGAATTCTTTTTCCTCCATCAAAAAATACGAACTGTTGAAGAAATGCTTGCACATGTAGCCTTCTGTCTGGAAGTGGTGAACATTCATAGGACGTGCATGCATGAGCGAAGAGAGTCCCAAGCCAACCAGTAGCCCAGTGCTTAGGACACTCCTGCAAGAAACACTTCAGTCTCTGCATGATTCAAAGTAAGGAACTGAACTTGGGTTTCTTGGTGCTCTGCTCACTGGGCTAGGCTGGCATTCTTGCTTGCTTATTCTATTTTTTTCTCCAATAAAACACAAGTGCTTAAAAGAATCCAGAGACAGAGGGGCAGTTTTAAAGCGCAACGCTCCATGACTGCAAATAGCAGAAAGTAAGAGTTACACACATTACAATTCCTCTGCAGCCTTTGTGATGATTTAAAAAGCCTTTTGAATTCATTTATGTTTAGGCAAAATAGAAGTTTAAGTATCAGCTGTTCTGCAGTGAAACAGCAACAGAGCATAACTATTGGTTTTACTGCTTATGCAAAGATCTAATTAGAAGCACACTTTCTGTGCATCCTTTAAATGCTTTCTTTAATTTATCTTACAGTCAATCATATGGATCTCAACTGCTTTATAATGTATACCATGTGGATTTCTTAGCAGTCACGTAGCAACAAAATCAACCTCTTTCACCCAAAATACAGAACAAGTAGTCAATTACCTCTAACTTCATTCTAAAAGGAGTTGTATTTTGTGAGAAGAATTTCAGAGATCAAAATGATGCAGAAAACCTGAAGCAGTCTTACTAACAGTACTGAACAACGAATGTGGATGTAGCTTCAAACCACGCAGAAATAACATTTCTTGTTCTCTGCAGGGAGGATACTCTCTTTTTATACCACTAAGGGTGAGACAGGCAGAGCTCCCTTACAGGTGCTCCCTGGCTGCTCCAGCCAAGAGAGCAGAGTTTTTCCTACCTCCTCTGTACTCATATATCCATGCGCCATGTGAAGTGTATAATTTACCCATCTAAAATAACTGACAGGTCACATTTACAACATAGTCCTCCTCTGACTCGAAGGCAACACGCATGGCTCTCTGCTCCTAGTATCTGGCTGAAGTTCCCAGCGCTTCTCTGGGCTAGACTCTCCCTCAGCTTCCACACACCAACATCCCAGCATTTGGACCACAACAGGTTTGGTTTGCTTTGCTCCTAAAAAGGAGCTTATTATCCTTCTCCTGATTGGCATCTCTTTTCTCATACCCCATGTCCCATTGGCTCCACTGCAGTTCAATGCAATGAAGATTTACACCCCTGGAGTCTGTAGCAATGCTTTTCAGGAAAGCGAGCCCTCCTTCTGGCTTTTTGAGCCAATAACTCAATTTCATTGATTGTTTGATTTATGGTGCAAAACCACTTACTGCAATTTACAGTCACTGCTCTCGCTCTTCCTTGGTCTTGGAAAACCATTGTTTAAGTAACAGAACAGTGTTTTCCTGCCATGGAAATTAATGTATTGCTATTTCCCACTTAAAAGCAAAGACTAAGGCTATGAGGAGGAGTAAAAAGATAAGACAAAGATCAGAAACACTCCTACCAATGAATGCTAGTAAATATCCACCCAATATTTTCCTACATTTAATTTCTAGACTTAGATAAGCTGAGACAAAGCACTTTCTCTCCATCGTGTTGCAATCCCACATGAATACTGGCAGATATATAATGTGATATCCAACTTGAACTCCACCAAAGCAATACTTTTTAGTTACTGTATGCAATATTCCTGCATGCAGTGAAGCTGCCTTTGAAGAGTAGCCAGCTTAAGCAGCTGAAGTCCTCAGGTGGCAGGCAAGAAGATAAATCTCCCTGCTTGGGAAAGGTGAGAAAGATGTTATAAGGTGCTATGCGCTGCTGGCACTGCAATTCCATTCTAGATGGACTAAATATGGAATTGCAAGAGGTGAGGGGTATGTAATTTTGGCAAGAAAAGGATTAGGAAAAAACTAATCTTTGCTGTGTGATTAAGAAAATATAAGAATTCATGATACATCTCTGTAAAGGATATAACTGAGGAATATGCATCCTGAGGTGATCACGGTATCAGAGCAGCTTCTTCTGCAGTGCAGATGCATGAATAGCAACCATCAGAGTAGCCTATGAGGCTCTAGCCTTGGGAATGAGTAATGCAGACTGTATTTTCTTTTCTGCTCAACCCTGAACCTACAATCTTCCTCCCAGTTTCTCTGGTCCTTTCACCAGCATTTATCCCCACAAGCCTTTCTGAACATCTGCAGCACATTGACTTCTGCAGGAAAACAGGTTGAAGAACTGCCACCAACGCCAGTAAAAATTACAAGGAATATAATGGCTGATAACAATGCCATCTTATGAAGGGCATCAGCTTTCCCACACCTGCAGAGCACTGCTGAGTAATTTGTGGAGTCTCCCACACCACCAGACACATCGATCACCTTCAGCAGTGGTTTAACCTTCAGGGAGAGGCCAGGTTGGCAAGCACGCCATCCAGCAACTGATCCCAAACTCCAGCACAGGCAACAGCAGCACTACAGCACTTCAATCACAAGTGGCAAACAGTTTATTGTATACTTAGGAGCAGCAGATGGCACTCTCCGCTCTGCTTAGCGGCGAGCAGTAGCTCAGCAGGGGGCACTCTGTAATTAGAGGCAACTTCGGTGCAGATCTCACCCTAGCCCGGCCGCTTCCAGCTGTTAAAGGCCTTCTGATGTTTTTCCACAAAGAAAAATACCTCAACATTGC
>JAOWBP010004096.1:7412017-7437565 GCA_028571105.1 Tragopan temminckii | reverse complement strand
AGACCTTAGGGAAGCAATAACAGGTAAGTACAGGTTGGTAAGCTTTCCACCTGGACTCCAATCCAACCAGGTAAGGAGGGAGAACCTGCTGCTGTAACTCGCCCAGAAGTGGGGAGCTTTATTGGTGGAAACATCAGCACCTTAGGAACAGCACAGCAGGAGCAGACACACAACCTCAGAGCAGCACAGAGAGGAAGAAAAGCGGAACGTGAGGAATACTCAGGGGTTGTGGATATTCTAGGGAGAAAATGGCTGCATTGGAGCACAAAGATCAGGGCGGGTGAGAAAAATGGCAACAGGCAAAGTGCAGGAGAAGGGACAGGAGAGAGCAGGGACACCGTGCCGCACAGCTGGCTGCGGGCCTGCCAGGAGCCCAGGGGCACAGCTGTAGGGCCACAGCCATAAACAGCCACGGAGCACTAACATGCATCAACACATACTTACATCTCTAAACAGATACTTCTGATTCCTGCAGATCCACTCACTACTGAATTTTTATTTGTGTTTCCACCAAACCAGTGACACCACCCAAAGCTGAAGACAAACATCAGCGCAGCGAGGCGCATTCCCATCACACAGATGCGCGGCCCCTTACAGCACGAGGCCCTTCACCACCCCCCACCGTGCTCCCCGCCTTTTAACCAGGCTGCCTCACACTTGGAAGTCCTCTGAAAATTTGCAAGGCACTCCCCTTTAAACATTTCATCGTGGAGCAGGGTTCCAGCACACACTGGATAGCAGCCTCTGGCAGCTGTTGCATGCGGCCTTCACATTTTGCCTTTTGAAATAAGCCTATTATTCTCTCTCCTTCTTTTTGCCCGTGATGAAACGATACTCTAAACTTCTCTATTTAAAGTACATAACATGCTCTCAAGTATGTATTACTACATCTGTTTGCCTTATTGAACAGCTGAAAAGCATTTAAACTATTATTCACTTTTTATTACTATTCAGGACATGTCTGCGTATGTTCTGCCCAATCTTTTTTTTTTCTTTTTTAATAATAATAATGTTGTTGATTGTTACAATACCACCTGGTGTTGCTGGCAGCTGTGTTCTTAGGACAAATCTGGAGATATGTGAGGTTTCATTAAAGCCCCAGGTCCTGGAGGCATGTGATTAGATAAGAGCTTTTTGGTTGGGTTTGTTGGGTTGGTTTTTATTTGTTTGTTTAAATAAAAAAAACATGATCTTGAGAGGTGGAGCTGCTCCTTCATGTGACCCCGGCATACCCTCAGTGGGTAAAAATTTCACAAACATGAGAAGAACTCAGCATTTTACTACTTTTCATTTCAGACTTGACCAATAATTGCAGGGCATTCTTAGACATGGAACTTTTCTACAAAATACACATGCATGCTCGCACATGCACAGACTTCATGCACACCTCGATGGGCTACAAAAACAGTAATTTAGTAACTGTCATCAAAAGGATGGGTATCAGATAAATCTTCCTCACACCTTCCCCCCAGCCACTTCTTTAAGCCCACAACGTTCTCTAAGAGCAAAGGAAAACGAAGATGCTACTGTGAACACCCCCACTGACGCTCTTCTAACTCCAGCAGTGTCTAGAGCTATTGCTCACACTATCTTTTTGCTGACAGGCAACTGCATAAGAAGTGACACCCCTGAAGTGCACCTCAGCACCCAGAAAAATCAACGACATACACAACGCTACAATTCCCAGTGCAGCCAACAGGTCAGCTGCAGCCCAGGCTCAGCATTAGGCACCCACCAGGCAGAGCACTTTGTGGTGACTTCATTACATTTGATGCAAATCACGTACAGAAGAGCCAGCGGTCTCTGATACACTCCTAGTATTCAGCTGCATTGAAACAAAACTGTTTTTTCTCACTTATATATTTTTAAGATTGTCATTTTCTCCCTTAAACAGCTCTCTTTAGTTAACCTGATCTGTAAAGCTTCTCCAAAATCCCATGGAGTTATCTAAAAATCAAGCAGTAGGATGCTGGAGGAGTAATTTAAACAATAGCTATTTCTTGTCTTGATGGAGCTACTCCATTTTACAACATGTTTAAACACAAGCAGCTTGATTAATCTTAGCAGGCACCAAAGAATGCAGCAAGGTTTCTGCCCCATGGGAAGGCATTTGTGCCAGGTGGCAGAAACATTCACCCTGAAGAAAAATGGATGGTTTTCAATAACTGTCATTTTTCTCTGGACCTACAAAAGAAAAAAAAGAGTATGAGCTTTTCAGCTCTGATTTTGATTTTCACATTTCTGAAGTCAGTCTATCAGGAAAAGAAAAAAAAAAAAGTGAATTACAAACCAGCTTTACCCCATATGCCCTGGCTGAGGTGCATCCAACCACCTACACGTGCCCTGTGCCTGACATGTTGCACAGTGCAGTCTCACCGAGGGCTACAGACAGCTCCTCTCCTCCTGGGGTGGGCTCTGCTGGCAGCTGTCAGACTATCAGCAAGCAGTCCCTAAGCCCAGGAATTGCTCAGGTTCCCCAACCAACCCACCGTCCCGCCGCTGTCCTGGGGCAGACCCAAGTTCCCAAGGGGTACTTCCCCTTGACTTTACTTGGTAGGATTCCCAGTCCTCTGCTCCCCATGAAAGTCACTATTTGGCTACCAAAATGGTTAATAAAGAGCAACTTTGCTGCAAAGCCAGTCCAGATACGTGTAAGGACCTGCTGCGTGTCTGTGCCGAGGTGAGATGCATATGAGAACAATCCAGGTGGGGGTGATGCAGATAAACGTTGCCAAAAAGACACTTGCTCAGCCTGATAGTATGCCTACACAAGGGCCACTTTCCCTTCAGGAAATGGGGAGAGCACTCTGCTGCAACACCTGAATTTCAGGGAAAAGATGCACATCAAAGAGTCATCCCGAGTGCCTGGTTTTAACTGGTATTAATATTTAACTGGAAATCAGTCTCACTTGACAGCGGGTGAAACATACTTTGTGCAGGATGATACTGCCCCCAGGAAGCCTGAGAAATAAATGCTGGGGAAGCACCACATCTCCTGCACACCGTGCGGACGCTTCACAAACGCAGAGTAAGGAAGAGGTTACAGGAGGCAGTCTCAGATCGGAGAGCACCTGAAAAAATGTTGATTTTTGAAGACAACCCCAAGGGGAAAGCTGGTGGGAAATCTTCTAAATGGTGTGAAAGAAGCACGGCTTTGAGATCTCCCAGTTTAAACAAACATTTTTGTTTTGTCTTTAACTCGAGCTAATGAAGTGCCCCACTTAGTCTGAACGGCTGAAGGGTTAGAACAACTAATACCGACATAGCCTTAGGTCAAGAAGCATGAGCTCAGCGACTACCTTTTTGTATTCAAGAGCCGCTGCAAAACAAGCACAGAAATCCGGTGAAGCTAAAGGAACAGATCTACCTTCACCTCCGCTCCGAGTTCTGCTGTGCTTGCTGAGGGAACAGGAGACAGTAGGGGCTGCGACTCGGCACAGCAAACACTTCAGCCATTAATGCAGTTGATGCCGAGATATGTAAACAGTGCTTGAGCTTACAAGCACGCTTGCATATGTATGTCTCTACATAGAGGCGCCACACCTATATATTTTAGCAGCATAAGGCAGTGGAACATTTCTCTAAATAATTGGTCTTTTTGGGTGCAGTGAGCAGGCTGCTGTGCTGGAGAAGCCAAATGAGTGAGCAGATGCATATGGCAGAAAATCCCGTGAGCAGATAAAACCCAAGCAGTTTGCATTTTAAAGATGTGAACGTTCCCTATGCTACGGAATAGCACTGAACTTGCTTTTGTACTAAAGGCCACATCCAGTTTGCACTCCTTAGATGAGAGACTGCATTGTATTTTTTTCAGTAGCAAGGGCATGAGGAGAAAAAATACTTCTATTTCTCCCACAATTTTTTTTTTTTTAAGTAACATAATTTGAGAGTTGCCCCATTACACTTAAAATGTACATATTATTAGGTTTCTGTTTAACCTACCTGTGAACATGCATGTTTACATCAAACATAACACAAAAGGCTGCTTTTAAACCTCGCTATGCAGAAAATCACTTGCAGTGCACCCTATTCAGCTCAGTTCTCAAGATTACAGAAAACACTTGACTGCAAGTGACAGAGAAGTGCAACAGAGCTCACTTCTGTGTTGCCAAAGAAAAAGAAAAAATGTTCTGCAAAGCGTGCTGAGGTGTGCCTGGCCTAAGGCACAACTTCCCGGACAGAAGGAAGCATCTCCCTGCTCCTGCAAGGGCACAGCACAGCAATCCAGAGATTGCATGCTGGACCTGAAAGCACAAGTGTAAGCAGGGGACCCAGCACAGCGCTTGGTGCTCACCTCAGATACATGCTGCTCTCTTAGCAACATCAGTGGCAGCAGAACAAGCCTGGTAAGCTGGTCAGAGCACAGCTTGGCTGAGGCCCCTCAGGTGCTCCCAAGTTTGGGGCACCCACTGTGGCACATGGGCACTACTAACCGAGAGCACGCTGACACAACCACGCTGCACAAGCCTAATTCTGGGCTATGTTTGTGCCTGGGAAGTGCTAAAACGCCTAAGTACAGTGTTTTTAGACTTCACCAATAGGCAGTACATGAAACACTAGAAATGCCTTTGATCTTGGCAAAATTAGGAGATAGGACTGTATTTGGGTCAACCGCCCCTTCCTTTTGCACCCTTGTAGGAGGAAAAAAATGTGAAGGGAAAGCAGCACAACAAAGACAGCATTGCTCCTTTGAATGGAGACAATAGATGCAAGCATCTCTAAAATAAAGATATTGTGATTAGGTTATACACTCCTTTTTTAAAAAAAAATCTGCATTAATTTTGATTTATATTTAAATAAAAATGATTAAATTTTATCTTCTAAGATGGAAATGTTGTGATAAATACTGGCCCGTGGCCAAACTAATCTCTAAAGCCTACAGCTTACAGCCCCTGTTGTCTTGTATGGATATTTGAATGGCAATGGGTTTTATCAGTATTTCTAAAGGCACTCATTTAATTATGTGGTTGTAAGAATTTCCAAAACCCCAAAGAATTAACACTACCAATACATATTCATATTTCTCAAATTAATTCAACCTGAACATTTGAAAATATTAATTTAAAAAACACACTCTTATTTTTATTTCTGTAAACACTGAGAGCTCTTTTCTTGTCCCATTTATGCACTGGTTTTATTTTTTGTTTAATTAAGAGAAAATGATGTAGCGAGCTCTTTGCACATCACATAACACTGGCAATTGATCTCGTTACAACAGGGTGTGTGATCAGAGAGGATTACTGGGACAGAGAAGGATGCTGACTGTCCACGACAAGGGACAAGCCCTGCCTGCTCCACTCCTGTGCATCTGCTGGAAAGCCTGACCCAGCTCTCACTGCTCTCAGCCCACTGACTTTCACGGTGCTACGCCCATCTCACAGCGCTGTGAGCCCAACCAAGCAGATTCCCGGAGCCATCTACACACAAGGGATGTAAGACCAAGACCTTTTTAAGGGCTAAGTGACATCAGTGCTCTGCTGAGGAGCTTTCCCAAACGGCAGTGCTTTCTGCGCTAAGTGCAAACACAAACAAGAGAAGGAAGAACACAAGCACTGCTGCCACGTTCTCAGACACTCAGAAATACCTGCAGCCTTCAGGTTTAAAATAAACCCATCAAAGCCATACTTACACTATAAAAGCCAAATGCAGCCCCGCTCTGTACAAAGATCACCAGCTCTCAAACCAAACCCACGTGGAACTTGTTTGTGCCAGGCAGAAACATTGCTGATGCACTGATGTGCAAAGAACCAGGGCACACGTGCTCACACAACGCTGCAGGTCTCCCACAACGCGCAGTTAATGCACAGGCCTGCTCTGTTGTGCAGCCTCACGTTCAGTCCACTGCTTCCAGTTGCAAAACAAGACTTTACTGCATAAAGCATAGGGGTTATTATATCTATACGCCGAAAAGCTGTAAATGAAAAATATTCTTACCATATAAAAAAGAAATCTGTGTTTTAATTAAAAACATTAAAATGAATCTAGCTGAAAATTTGGGGGAGGAGGGAGATTTTTTGGTGAAGTTCTGTTTATAATGTGTAATTAATTTCGATTTCTCGTGATCTACCCACAGCCTATGGCAACACAGGGTTTATCACAATGGAAAAAACCACAGCATCAGACTTTGCAAGCTTCTCTGCACAGCTGCTCACCAGGTTGTTTTAAAGCCAGTGGTTTAAAAATCAAACTTTTTGCTTTTCCAATTATCACTCTGGCATCGCATCCCAGGTACGTAACACAGCATCTTCTGACAACTGCTTGCCCAGTCTGACAGGGCACAAAGGTACTTTAATTAGCATCCTTTCTTCTGTCTTATATCACGTGTAATTATTATGGCATCACTCTAACATATTTACTACATGTAGGAGGGAAAATGTCATTACTGCATTGTTGTTGCCTCTTCAACAAAAACAAATTATGGGTATACACAGTTATTTGTAGAGAAACGCTCACTATTTCTATTGGCAAGCAGAAATGCTTAGAAAATTAAAAATTCTGAGAAACAAAACAGGCCCACCGCTTCAGAAATCTACCCTATTTCAGGTTCAAGAGCACGGCAGATAACTGATTTTTTAGGCTCCTTCTAACACCCATCCTTCTATCAGTTTAACATAAGTAACAACAAAACTAAATTCCCCATACTACCACTAAGGCTGTGTAGAGGACTGGCTTTCCTGCAGAAGCCACGACATAGGAGACTGAAATCTCTAACGAAACGCCTCGTGCATTGATTTATGCAGCTTTAGTGGTGCCATTAACTGAAAATTGTTCTTTTCATGGGCTTATAGAGAGTCTGGTGGCTGTCATTGTTCATGATTCAGTGAGAAAACTAGGTCTAAAATTACTATTGCATTTGGGAAGATATGTGAGGGATGGAAATCTGTCCTCATTTTGTGTTAATATTTTATATAACACAAATATAAACCTTCCATATCTAATAACACATTGAATTCCATCACTAATACAGCAGCCATTAAGTAATCTCTTCAAAAGTCTCCCTGTTTAGGGGGAAAGAGGAATATTCAAGTACTAGTATAGAATATATGGGGAGGGGGGAAATATATACATATATATGTATTTTAAAAAAAAATAATTAAAAAAAAATATATATATAGGCATGCATGTGTGTATGTGTATATATATACGTAAGAATAACCAGGCAGTAAGCATTTTAAATTGTATTTCAGACACTAATGCAAGCAGCTAATCCTATTTACATTCATATTAGCCCTGGGTATCTTTTTCCCTAAGATTTACACATTTGTATGCTTGCATGAGTTGAACTGCTTTTTGCATGATATCAGTACTTTTGTAATTTAAATCTATAAAAGGCAATTTCTTTTAAATATACTTCCTAACAGTGGGTGAAAGAAGCACTAAACTTATTTGAGAGCTGTACACATCAGTAAACATGTGCACTGAACTCCAGGCAATGTGCTGTGAGAGAATTAATCTTATACTGTATTAGCTAAACAGAAAGAGTCTGGGACTCAAAGTAACAAGCACGAAAAACGCCCATACATTTTCTTTCTATTACCTAGAAAATGTGTATGTTTTAGAATTATATTTTTAAAATTAAGCCTTTTTTCAATGAGTGGTTAATTTGATGTTCCATTACCTTGCTCATTTTAGAATTCATAACAAAGGTAGTCAAAAGGGAGGTTAAGCACCATCACAAGGACCATATTTAAATGTCTATTATCTGCTTGTATGTCCTACAAATAGATAAACATCAGACTTTAGGTTAGACATCAGACTTAAAATCTTTGTGCCGAAATTAACAGGAATTAGAAAGACACCTTTATTTTAGAGGCATGTTAATCAGGGCGCTCGTATGAGAAAGTTTTCAGATATGCTCAAGGACAAAAACTACTTGAGCTGTAAGACTTGGATCGTGTGCAGTTAAATGATAATGCCTCTGTTGTTGCTGTTGCTATTTCTTTATTTTAGAAGTTCATTGTTGTTTTTTTTTTCCTTCCATGTGAAACAACATAATCCAAGTATGGACAGACTTGAAAAACCCTTTATAAAAGGTCACTAAACGACTCTTCCTACCCTGCTGATGTTATTACAGGAGGCTGGTGTACATCATGGTTTTCCCTTTCTTCTGTAAATTTTACCCATCCATCCCCCCAGCTTTCTCTCCCTCCCACTCTCCCCCTCAGGATCCCAGTGCCTTCTGCTCCAGCAACCTGCGCTCTTCCCCATCTCACCACAGCCACAGCCTTCTGCCCTGTCCTCTTTCTTTTGACTTTTGAGGATTCCTCCATGCTTCTTCCTGCTTTATTCCTCTCGTTTGTCACTGCTATTTGATAACAACATCTTATAACACTCACAGTGATTCTTTATGCATAAAGAAATGCTGGGTATACAATTAGAGATCGCACAACTGACAGATACTGCCTGACCTGGGAAGGAGACAACCAGCTGTGCCATCCTCAAGAGCCAGCTGAGCTTGTGAGCCATGAGACCAGAGGAGCTCTGCTTCCAGGATGGGATCCCTCAGCCTGCTACCTCAAAGGGAAGGCATCACTTAAATACAACAAAACAAAATTCTGAGTAACTTGAGCACCTGTCATTCCAGAAGCAATAGGATCAGTGCCCAGCAGACAAGTACTCTGGGATTGCTAATTCCTTCCTAAAAACATCAGCTATTTGCAAATGACTGGGAGGAGTCTGCAAGCAGATGAGAATCTCATGTTGACAGAACAATAGGCATGCACAGCATCTGCAGCTGCAAGGACACCAAGAGTGGCTGCAGGTCTCCAGATCTGCACCAAACTGCAGCAGCACTGCTTTGTGATTTGGCTTCGTTTGATCTTACCCCTGAAGGAGTCAAGAGCACAATTCAAGAAAGAAACCTGCACATGGAAAAGGGGTCGTGAAGGCTGCCCTTGATGAGCCACCTCTCACACACAGCACGCAGAGCTGCTGCAGCACAACCTCCCTTCCACCCACCCTGTCGGAAATAGCTCCATGGAGCAGCTCTTTTGTTTTAGTCCTAGCACTCTAGACATGAAAACTGGATATAAATACTGCCTTAATGATTCCCCAGTCAGCCAAAGGGATCAATCAGAACTCATCTCAACTCTTTGAAGTTAGGTTTTACACACTCTTCTTTGTGTGTCCAAATTTTGTCCTGCTTTCTTTCCACACCTCCTCCCCCTTTGTAGAGAGGGGCTGGAAGAATGAAGGGAGGGAGGCAAAGAAGGGTGAACCAGCACACAATGCTGAGTGGGGGAAAGGGACTTTGTAGCTAGTTGTAAGGGCCTGGGTTTGTTCCAGCCTGCTGCGAGTCCTGATGTGGATATGAAGTCACTGGCAAACTAACACCCTCAACTTTCCTTAAAAGAACTATAAATCTGAAATGAATGTATAAATAATATGCAACTGTCTAGACAGTATAGGTCACTTGCAAAGAGACTGGGTCAGGAAAAGATTGTCCATCAGTCAGACAACCATAACTGATTCTGATGCTAAATAATGGTTTAGATATTCAGTATTCTATATATGCGAAAGGCTTCACTGAGCATTGGATCTTCCCAACCAAAGTAGCTTTCTACTTACACATATCTTTATGCAGCCGTAAGAAAATGCACACGCTATTTAAACATTAAAATTAATGCTGAAAGAAAAAGCTATTTAGCGAGGGACTGGAACCAACCTATGTAACTGGCTTTTGGTAAAGCAAAAATAACTATCATATTTTATCTTTGGTAAACAACCTAATCTTACGATACCCACAGAATCTTAAAAAGGGCTAGAATTAGAACTTTGAGCTAACAAAGAAACTTATTTCACTTACAGAATCAGTTCACAGACGCATTTGGGGAATTGTGCACTGTATAATCCTACCTGAAAATCTCCCGCTTCAGAACGTGCAGACTCTCAGGTATCACAAATGTAACCACACTGACTACATGTGCTTCTGGAATTATTATGTGCATTGTAATGCATTTTTTGCTATTATCTTCACAAAAGAAGTAGATGGTCTTCACATAACAATATTGTCCTCCTAGTGCTTTCAGGATATACAGAAAGTTTTGGCAGCGCTTGGGTAATAACAGCTAAGAGCTATAGAAAATACTCAATTTGTTAGCAATGAAAAAAGCACATTTTAATATACTTGCCATAGGAGAACAAGAAGGTAGAGGGGCAATAAACCAGCACACCCATCAGAGGGCACAGCTGAGAAGCAGGGGCTACGTCTGCACGCAGCAGGCGCTGGCTGGGTGCCATGGCACAGGCTCCATGGGGACACAGTGCCACATGCCCCCACAGTGTGCTGCCAAGCAGCAACCCAGCTGTGTGGATGCTCAGTAACAGACTCCATCAAACAGAACAGCAGTCACTCCTGGAAGGGCTCGCTATAGCCATGGTATGGTGTGCCTCCTAAACCTTGCTGATGGTGAGTCTGAGTGGAAACACGCAGGTTATCTTAGCCTTAAAGTCTGAAACCAACGGGTAGTAACTATTTCTCTATGGATTTAAGCTGAATTCCTATTAAAATACCGCTGTATTTTTACCTACAAATGCTATTAAACATTTCTGCACGGAAGCTGCAAATCTGTGGCTTGAGCTCAGGTTATGTTGACCTATCCTGGCCCCACCTGAATGCAAGACCTAACCTTATGAGGAATTTTAAATGCTATACATAAACGGAGGAAAAAAAAAGTCATAAATGCTGAATGCAAAGCTTGCTCCTGTCTACCCAGGGTGTTACACACAGTACGGGTTAATGGCTGCCAGGTGCACCAAGGACACTTGCAGCTTAAACCCAGCAGAGCAGCTCAGCCCTCTCAAACACCGACCTGCAATGGATCACCTCTCAGACATGTGGGGTGCGAGGGCCTGGTGGGCAGCTCTGGGGATCAGCTCTCACACACAGTGAGCCATCTCTGGCAGAAAGAACACAGATGGGAAACATCCAGGCTTATTTACATGGCTTAATGGCCAGAGGATCTGCTGTTAATATCAATGCAGTACCACTGGTCCTTTCTCCAGCCACATTTCTGTATTTTCCTGTACCAGCAGAAATGGTTAAGAGTGAATACTATACACAAGTTTTCAGAGACTTGTTTTTAATCAAGCCTAACAGAATGAACACTGAAGTTATCATTTAAGCTGTCTGGGCTAATCCTGGTCATAATTAAACAGACTTCCTTGCAGTTGAGAAGAATTAAGATCAGGATATACACAGTTAAACTAAAATGTTACATCTTGGGAAGTTTGTCTGCAGCTTTTGGAAGGCAAAGATTTCGTGAGAGATCCTATTAGCTGATAGCATTTGTTGTTTCTCCATTAGCAGCCTACAGGCAGAGATTGAGGGCTCAGAGACAAATAGGTGATGCCAAAATAGTTGTTCCTGAATAACTTCACATGTGGACACTTTTATTCTGGAATAAGAATGCAGTTATTCAGAAATACCTATCTCTATTTTAAATTCAGACCCCGCATTAATCCAAATTAGCTTTCAAGTACAGCCATCCCTTAGGCTATTAGAAACCCGATTGTGCCTGGTATTACAAACCGGTGTAGAAGTCCTTTTCTACTATTCTGCCTCTAATCAAATTTATTCCAAGTTGCACTGTGGGGAAAGCAAACTCACGCTCACATGGTACATGATTTGGAATCTTTGAATCTCTGTTCCTCTTGTGCTTTGTTTCCTAATGACCTCTGTCAGCTGTTCAAAGCAGCTTTGTCACTGCCATCAGGTATGCCTACTTCGTCCGACTGATTCCATAAACCAAGGTTCAAACAGGCACCGCTGGGCTGGAATTAAATGGACTTATTTTGAGTCTAAACCACAGCTCCATAAACTTGGAGTATTTTGGCGGTGGTGGAAATTCCTTATTGCTACCATTCAAATGGAAAAGCTTTCATTGTGGAGATGCTGCCCCATGTAAAGAGGCGTTGTTTTTTTCTACTTCTTTTTTGCTTTCTTTGTTTTATAAAAAGCAAAAAAAAATGTTAGGCTTCTTTGGAAAACATCACCTCTGAGGTTTAGAAAGCATGAGTTTAATAAGTAATTCTAAAGGCTTGTCTATACTTGAAAATTAACTCGGATCAAGATAGAAATGTGAATTTACAGCACAGCATGTTTTTATAAAGTTGCTCTCCTTGCAATAAGCCCTCAGGTGCTCTTCATACATGTATTTTCCTTAATGAAAAGTACCTTGGCTTACACAGACAGCATGCAGAGCATGGAAGAAGCTAATAACTTTCACATATTTTTGCTACACGTAAACAACCACTGGAACCAAGTTTCATTTGGGGTAGAGGGGAGCACCAACAGAAAAAAAAGACGAAGGAAAAGCAGTCCATATTACTCAGTGCAACACTGAACATCTTCCAAGCACATCTTTCCCTTCCTTAGCACTCCTCACCCATTCTCACACCAATATAAACCTGGCTCGTTACTGAAAAGAACCTGAAAGCACGCTCATTTCTTAACAACAAACAATAGAAGGCAAAAGCGAATGTAACAGCCACCAACCAGCTGGGACAGCAAAATGCTGCAATCTCAAAAAAAAATAAACAGTTTTTAGGACTTCAGGGCTTTGCCAAAATTAAAGAGCTAGGGGTAGAAAAGCAAGCTGGAGAAAAAAATGACATTATTGAACCATCCCCATACTAAAGAGAGAGAATGCAGAAACAAGGGTACGTTGCTGTGCTGTCTCTCATCAAGGAGTTTTCTCCCTTCAGTGTAGAAGTTACAGAATTGTACCAAAATGCACGAGATCCTTATGACCAAGTATGGCATGAGCTGCCATGGCACCCAGCTGTGGCTGTTCCTTTATCCTCGCACACCAACCCAGGCTGCAGCACTTCAGAAGCACCAGTGCTGGGCTACCTGCACTCCTGCTCCATGGAACCACTCCAAGCAGTTTTAGAAGGCCCCAGTCCAGTTAATAGCAGGGATATCTGTCCTGCATGCTAGAGAAAACCACACAAACCAAACCAACAAAGAAAAAGCCTTCACTGATCAGCTCAAGCAGAGAGGGCAGCATTTAAAAAGTCCTCAAGAGTCATTTCCTACAAAGGTAGGATTCACGGGATCAACTCAAAACTCTATTATTCCAAATGACACTATTCCTCCATTCTTGGGTCCTGGATACGTTTAAGCAATCTGACTGATTTGCTATTTACTGCTTTGGCATTACATTTTGGCAAAGGAGTTCTTTCTGAAAGAAAGTTTTATTGCTATTTTGAAGTAAATTTTTAAGCAACACTTGGGCTGAATGTAAATATGCGATGAATTGATTTGTGCCCAGTTAATTCAGTTGTCGCTGCCAAGATGGCTTTTTCTTTGGATCTATTTGCATTTGATATGGTGACAGTTTGACCTTTACGATCCAGAATTGCAGTTTTCTTAGAGTTACTCACATCTATCAAGAACCAGCAAAGCAACATTAAAAGGCAGTCTTCAATGCTTTCCTAAAATTACATTTTCCTTTCTAATTTAGGGAGGAAAAAGCTACAGCATTGATATTTCTTCCTATTTCATTTCTTCCTAAGTCATAATATTGGACTGCATACTATAATTGTAATTACCTCATTATCAAATAATGTCTTGTTGATAAGCTACTAACCTGTAAGATTTTTCTTCATCAGAGAATTATGTGAAAACGTCTTACATAAAGATAGAAGCAGGTTTTTTGTTGTTACTCAAATGGAGAACAAGCTGGTATGAATTCAATGAGACAGAATGGAGAAAGTGCCAACTCTACTGCGATGAAACAACGGCAAAGCCAACAGCTGACCTTAGAAAAAGAGAAAGGTGCACAAGAGAGAACCTTTGGCAGAGGTGTCTTTAGTGGAATGGTAAGGAGCATCACACGGTACGGTCACTGAGACCACGATCTCACAAGGCTCGGTGAGAACGCTTTATGCAGCATGCCACTGGGAGTCAGCGCGCGGGATGTAAAATTAAACATGAGTAATCCTTTGCAGAACTGGGGCCATATTTAGTTAACCTTTTGTGGGGAAAAAAAATATCTTAAGGTTGTTTTCTAAGACTCTATTAAGTCCTTCTGTATTTTAATAGGAATGAGGATTTTGTTTCATTTTTGCCACTCAATATTTACATGGTTGAAAGGGAAACAAAATATTAATCCAATCCAATCTTTTGAGAATCAAAATCCCAAACAGCACATGAGAAATGCAGAGGAACACAAACAAAACAGAAGGTCTTTTCTATCAAGCCTTGCACACACTCAAATCCATTTTAAAGAGTCGAACCATTATGAGAGCTTTAGAGATTAAAACAATAAAAAATATATATATTTCTCACATGTAGAACACTTTGAAGAACAAGTTGCCTTCAAATTTCTGTCACTGACGACAAGTCAATGATAACATTAGGAAATCAGGATCACAGAGATGCCAGAAAAATTAGTCAGAATGTATCATGCTGCCAGATCAATCTACTGCCCCAAAACTAAGAGTGAGATCTGGACAGCAGAGAAAAGGAGAAACCCGAGCCACGTTTTTAGGACAAGAGCCCAACAGAAAGAGGGTGATTTTTAATTTATTTTTCAAAGGAGTTGCAAGCTTTCGGTTTCTGATTTAAAAAAAAAAAAAAAGTGGGGGGGAGCTTGGTGAGAGAAAGAAAGAAAGCCATTCCAGCAGAGTAATAAATCCTAAGGCTTAAAAGAAATGTGCACTTCACCTCAGCTGGCCACCCTGGAGCAAAGCAGCTCCCCCAGGGACAATTCCGAGCTGTCCTCACACCCATAGGCAGTTCATCACAGACAGACTTCAGTTTTTCAGCAGTTGCCTAATCACAGTGATTTCACATCTTGGATATGCAGAATCCCCAAATATAAAATATATAACTAATATATATTATACTTGTGCTGTAAGGGTCTGTTCCCTGAAAGGAGAGAGGCGAAACAGGCTGGACAAGGTGACTGCAGACTAAGGAGACACAACTGTGCAAAAATAGGCAGTTTCACCCAGACACGTGGTGTCCCTGCTGTCTGATCCTGCTGACAGTACTGACCAAAAGCAATAAACTTAGTTCCTCAATGTATTAAAAAATTCTCCAAAAATGTGACAGAAATAGCAACAAAATGGCACACTGCAGTAGGGTAAGAAACACGGCACTTCACCAAAACTCTGAGTCTATCCTTGTGAGGCCCCAGCTGCACTATGGACCCCCAGTGCAAGAAGGAAGGGGAGCTGCTGGAGAAGGCCACAAAGACGATCAAAGGGCTGGAGAACCTCTCCTATAAAGAAAGGTTGAGGGAGCTGAGCTTGATCCTGGAGAAGGCTCCAGGGAAACTTCAATGCAGCCTTCCAGTACTTGAGGGGAAACTCACATGTAGGAGTAGGACTGACTTGTTACATGGGCAAACAGTGATAGGACAAGCGAACGTCTTTAAACTAAAAGAGAGGAAATTCAGGTGAGGTGATAAGAAATTCTTCACTCAGAGGTGCTGGCACAGGCTGCCCAGAGAGGCGTGGATGCCCCATCCCTGCTGGTATTCAAGGCCAGGTGGGATGGGGCCCTGGGCAGCCTCGTCTAGTGACTGCCAACCCTGCCCATGGCACAGGGCTGGAAATGGATAACTTTTAAGGTTCCTTCCAACCTAAGCCATCTTACAATTCTTTCTGTGACCCAGCCACACACCTTCAGAAAGAGCAGTGACTGTGAGCTACCTCTGATATTAAGGTGGAAGAGCCCAAGGGCTCTTGTCCAGGAGCCTGGCTGACCAACGGTGCATAGATGACAGCAAACATCACATGACCTAAACATCCTTTGCCAGTCCAATCACCAGTTGGGCTATGGAGGTTCAATAAGGGCAAGTCTGGATGTCAGGTCAACTCCATGCCAACTGGAGACTTAACTTATACAGAAGGATTCTGCCAGGGAGGAGGTGAGGCCAAATTCACTCCCATTCTTCTGACTTGCACTAAACAAAGCAGCTAGTGCACGTTTACCTCGAAATCCCCATTCTTCTATGGGAAATGACATAGGATTTTACGGCAGATATTTCACCAAAGCCTTAGCAAAATGGATGGCTGCATTAGCCCTCACTACCGCGCTCCGTGTCATACACTCATGTTGGAAAAGTTATTCAGCAGCTTTCTGACAAGGGGCTCTGAAGAGCAATGTGTGATCTGAGGCAAGCTGAACGGGGTGCTGTTCTGGCCACAGAGGTATCAAGTCCCCCGTCAGTCAGTGCTCAGCACACCAGCACCCAGCCTGTCAGCTACAATTTGCACATCTCCTTCAAGCAAACCGTCCTCAAAAAATAAACACTGCTACATACAGTGCGATTCGAGCCGCAGCACCTACTTGGATTTAGTTTATTCCCAAGTCCCCTGCCACACATTCACTGGACTTGAACACAGCGTGGCAGAAGGAGCACACATGAACAACTATACAGAAGGTGACTGCATGCACACTGCCTACAGGGACGATCAACACTGCATATAGCAAGTCCGTTACTCAAGAACTCTGTCCTCTTTCTCTGCTCAGACAATGAGCAGGACACTGTTTCTCTAAATTGACTTATCTAAAATTACTTTCTTTTGCAAATGACTGTTCTCCAGGTGGTGTATACATGGATCAAAAGCAGGCGTGTGTGGAACAGCCCAACACAATACATGGCAGTGTGTTCATACAAGCTTCTCTCCTGGCTGAAGGAAGAAAGAGGTGAAGTCAGAACTCTGCTGTGGAAACCACAGCAGATAAAGCATCTCTAAATGAATCTCATCTGCTGAACCTTGAGTTCTTAAGGCAGAGGTGAAACTGCCTGAGTGACTTGTCACTCCTTGGACAACTCAATGGCACTTAAATTTCAGTTCCTTACCACCTTTACAACAACACAGTAAGCATGCACAAACATAGCTCTATTGAGAGCGATGACATCTTCCTGGTCCGCTAAATTCCCTATTCAGAATATATGTATAAACACAACGCCAATGACCAAAAAGCATTTAATGGTACATGACTCACAACTCTATTCCATGCATCAGTTAAAATTCAAGTAGGAATAAGTCTTCACACAGTATATACCACGTTGGAAATAGGTATGTATTTGTGTTAGATACACTGGAACACTGAACTGCACTAGGTGAGAGCTTGGCTGCATGAGGGAAGCCAGGACTTGGCCTTCTGAACAAAACTAAACAGGCATGAATGGGACACCTGTCTCCTCCCAGCAGCCCACTCAACCAGTCATGTTCACAAAGCCTGCAACTGAACCCTGCACTTCAAAATTGTTGCCAGCAACGTCAATAAGACGCTAAAAAGTTTATTGAAACTAACCAGTATACCTGCTCTCATTTGTTTTGTCATTCTCAGATCTCTTCTTAAATTACTCAGTATTTCTTCTGTTATTCACATTTGGCAACGGTACTATCCTGAATGAAAGCAATCTACTATTTGTTTCAACTTTACACAGCTATATCAAGATAATTTCTCTTAGATATTTGAAGAAATGTTATTTTCCCAGATACTGAACATGCTCAACTATCTATCTGGGAGCAAAGATAAGAAGGTATCTCAGTAAGACAGCTATTCTAGTCTTTCCTGCTACATGGAGGAAAAAAAAAAATGTTGTGTACCTTATAAATGGCAAAATGGAGTGCAAAGACTAAGTTCAAAAGTGAAATGTTCCCAAAATCCAGTAGGTATCTGTAACAGCAGGTTTCACTTAAAGTGGATATCGCTTTACTGGTTTTAGCAAACTTCAAAGTAAGTGTCCTAATGCTACTCATTTGGTATGTCTGTTTTACATCAGTCACAATTCTGTATCACCGTTTCACTTCTGTCTGATACTTATCATAAATTTTTGTAACTGGAAAGCACACTTAGTATATGGATTAAATTAAGAATGGTTTTACAAAGCAGGATGATAGCAGACATTTATGTTATTAACTCACTTTTTTACATATCTGCTGATATGTTGTTAGTTCATGTTAAAATACGGTACGGTAATCTACACCACATCCATAAGCAAGATGAATATGTTTAACCGAAGTAGAATCAGAAATCAAGTTAATGGGGCTCAGTTGCAACTAACTGAAATCTAGAAGATTTTTTTTTCAAATAATACTATTACATTTTAATTCATTATAGCATCTTAATTCAATGGAGAACGGCTAATTTTAATAAAACCAAGTCCGTGCTGATAGTGAAATCTCATACCTACAAAAAGTTAGTCTGCTGGGAACAATACATTGAACAATGAAAAGGTATTACCCCAAATGGAAATGTCACACCATCTGCCTGCAAGTGGAGGGGCTGGGATGATTTCATAGCCTCTCGGTCTTTCTCTGTTTGAGGAGTAAGACAGCCTGCAACACCAGTGTCTGCAAGGCAACTTAAGGGAGTTTCACACAGCCCTGTGGCCACAGCCAGTAAGCACTAAAGCTTCTCTGCTCCTTTAGAAAAAGCCAACTCCAGAAGAAATGTTGTGGATCTGCGCTTTCTGCAAGAGGTAAGCTACAGATGGAGAGTGGGTAGCAACCCCAATTCTCAGTTATAACTTGCTATTACACGTGGAAGCCCACTCAGTCCACTTCCAAGATCAACACAGAAGCAGGTGAGATCAGTGGAGGTACATTTTGCTCAATTTCCTACACCTTTGATACAATCTGAATAGGATATTCATTGCTGTCATTCAATTTTTTCCCAAAGCAGCTGTTCTCTGTGGAGATCTTTTTTCCAACAAGCTCCCAAAATGTAGACTTAAACATATACTGCAATTATAATAATAATCTATTGTCAAACCTGTCATTTTGCTAGAAATACTTAATTCTGCATGGGCCAGCTGTCCTACTTCCAGTCTCTCTAGCTCGTGCACATAGCACACGTGCAGTTGCAGTCACCAAGGATCAGGAGTCATCTGCAGAAGGGAAGGTGGAACTCCTATTCGTGATCCCAGGAGCAAATGACTCCAGATACATTGCCAAGGTAAAATTATTCCTTAAAGCTGTAATAACAGCCAACCACTGGAGCTTATTTTAGAAGCATTTCATTAATACAACAGTATGAAAAAGAAAGGCTGAGCGCCATTAAAAGGGAAAATTGTAGCAGGCACGCACACGTTTGAGCAGCAGGAGTGAAACTCTTGTTTTCTGTCCAACACACGTGCAGCACCGCATCATCACACAAAGCCTTTACAACAGTGGCTCTGCATCCACAGGCCTGGGCACAGGGCCCCCGCAGGCAGCAAGGACAGCGGCTGCAGGATTCCTGCCTCCACATGAAGCCAGAAGACCTCCTTGCAGGGGTCCTAAGTGCTGTCACTGTTCCTCTGCAGTATGGATGATAACTGTGACTTTATCTCTGGCTTCAAAAAGCTAATAAAATCTTTTAGGTATCTATTGCTGCTGTTTCCCTTTACTCGATCCCTTCCTCTGCCATTCCTACTGGCAGTGGCTGATGGAATAGGAATGGGAAGCATAGTTCAGCACAATCACGCAGATTCTTACAGTAGTAAGGAAAGTGAGATGGTGCAGAGGATTTGGTGTTAAGCCAAGTTGAATTTTCTTCAAATAGATTGTGAGCCGTCAGCACAGAGTCAGTGAGATCTTGGAGAGAGCTGCAGGCAGTTGTTTGGGTGCCTTCTGTGCAATTTGGCTTAGTTCTTAGTTATGCATCTGAGCGTCCCGCACAAAAGCAGGAGTTGTAATTACTCCTCTGTCCTCCTCGCATATGTGCAACTATGGCATTAAACCTGTCAGACTTCGACACATTCACAAGTCATAGCTGCCCCCACCAAGGAGGAATAATGATTTACTGTAATTTTGAGATTACACAACAGTTATTTAGTCATTTTATAGTACAAACGACTACTTTAGTAAGCTTACAGATAAGTTATTAGTGAGGTAGATAACTCCTTTGAAACAGTAATTTAATTACTACCTCCCTTGAAAATATACAAAATCTAGCACACATAAAAGAAGCCATCTCATGCACTAACTTGTCCAACACTTATAAAGATGTACAGAGACATGAAAAGATGCTGCTGGAATATGTATAACCACTGAGTTCCAGAATAATAGCAGTCAAAAAGATAAGATATCAAGGATCTTCACAGTCATTAAATACTGCCAGAAGCCACATTAAAAAAAAAAGTTTTTCTCTCGACTGTATCAGTACATTGACTTGCATTCACAGTGCATGCTTTTCAGGGCCAGAATCATCTGGTTTGGATGCATGCTGCTCCACATGCCAGGCCTCTCACCCATAGCTAATGCTCCTAGATAAGTTACTGAAATAAAAAAATACTACAAATGAAAAAGGAATCAACTGCAGGTTTTATCCTCTTTTCTTAGAGTACATTCACACCACCACCTTCAGCAGACAAGTAGGTTTGAACCACCAACTCAAGGCCCCCAAGACTGCAGCTGCAGCAGTAGGGGCTGAGCACACACAACACCCACTGCTCAGTCGGCTCAGCAGAGTGCACAGATAGCCTGAGCAGAACCCAGAGGGGGTGCATCCACACCACGGGTCAGGTCAGCACTCATGGCCCCCTTTTTCAAAGGGTACTTTGAGGTACTCTGCAATCTCTTGCTTGGAATGATGTTTTTCTGTCCCACACCAAGTGGAAGAGCCACAAGAAAAGCTGGGGAAAGGAGGATGCTCAAGGCAGAAATCAGAAATCGCTCACCTTAGGTGGAAGTTTAATTCAAAGGGTGAAGAAAACAGCCTTTAAAGGCAGAAAAAAAATCATCTAACTCTCGAGTTTGCTCCAGCATAGTATTCATATTGCTACACAAATAGGTAAACCTTTTTTTTCCTCCAGATAAGAGCATTATTTCCAATATGTATTAAAATCCAGTACCAATGCCAGACTTATTTTTTTGGTAGGCTGGTTTAGAAAGAACGTGAATGCCATCACTGCACTAATTCCACCTCCCCTTCCTTCCCCCCAAAAAAAACCCACCCACAACATAGCTGAATTGCTCAGACAGAACTGCATAGATAATCCCGTGTAACATAAAACACAGTTTAAGCAGGCGACCCCAGAAGGCTGTGCTCCTGTGCTACGTGCACCACGTAACAATTTCCTGGCTCAGACACCACTTCTGGTGCCCACATGTTCCATCCAGCCACCCACACCGAGCTGCTCATTGTTTAGGGCTGCTTACGTGCGTAATCCGTGACACACACGCTACACCAGCAACAGAGAACATGTACCAACTGCACAAATACTTATCAATCAATAGACGAGCAGCCCATCAAAATACCGCCATTCTCGGAAACGAGGGAGCCAGACAGCTGGAGGCAGGTATGTTCCTCTAAAAGAAAATTCATGCTACAGTAAATATCCATTCCTATTAAGTACGAATGCCAGCATTAATGACTATGTAAGAATTTGGATAAAACACACATTTGTATAAATGCTACTTTGAAGATAGGAAATATAGTTCAGAAGTAAGTCTTGAATATACAGTCTGAATGAAATGGGCAGCAAAGTCATTCAGCACCCCCGAGCACGTGGCACACCCACACACAAAGCTCTTCTCACTGCCATTTTGTTGCCTTACACTTTACAAACTTTATTCTTGTTCTTACACTTTGTACCCAGCAGTAACAGGGAGCCCTGAAGGACTCAGGTGACAGCTTGAGGCAATACGAGCCGCTACGTCCTCGTGAGGATGGTCCTTGGGTTCAGTTCTGCCTTCATCATTGCACCAATACACAAAGACTTGCACTGACCTCCAAGACAAGTGCACCCAGACTCCAGCAAGACCCCAAATTCAGCGTGCCAAGGACTTGGGCAGGTATTTCCACTACCTCCCTTCACCAACTCCGTCCCATTCCAGCCAAGTCTTGACTCATGGGTCAGCCGCACAACGCACCAGGAAAAGCAAGAACTTTCACTGCCTTGCTTAAACAAGGTAACTGCCCAGAAGTCAATAACTTTATCGCTGGAGATATTGTTGCTAATTGTCTCAGGGGCCCCATAAACTTAAATGACTCTCCAGATAAGGATCGGCAGACTTCCACGTGACACGGAACTCAGAGAGTAGCACCTCGGCAATGTGAGCCAATCAAAGGTACATAGGGAACAGGAAGAGCAGTTATTGGAAGAAAGCATAGCATAGCTCTTCTTTATGCTTTCATATTTCAAGTTTATGGCAGAGAAACGCAGAGCTTACACAACTCATTTTGACACAGGGCTTTCATCCGCCACAGAGACAGAGCTCCATCTGCTAATACCGCGTGAGTTTAGTTACTTTCAGTATTACTTCAAAAAAATTCTCTGCAAATGTTTTGTCAACATCTCTGGATGCTACATTTGAAATTATGTAAAAACAAACAAACAAAGGCAGGAAGATAAGAAAATAACCTTAACAGTTACAAAATAATCGAATTTGGCCAAGAACTCTGGACTTGCTCAAAGAACAAATACTGCATTTTTCAGGTGAATTGCACATACAACTTGTACAAATTTGTAGTTTCCACAACTCTGCAAAAACTGACTTAAACATTACAGTAAAACAGAGAGACTGGGTCGATCAGTGGAAGCTGAGAGCTTGGTATGTGTTTGAGGGTTTTTTTTGTGTTTTTGTTTTGTTTTGTTTTTTTAACTCAGGAAAGATAGTTCACTGCCTGTGTAATAGTTCCTCCCAAGGTAATTTGCTACGATGCTAAAAATGGCCCCAGAATTTCAGAGGCGAGATTTTATTTTATGATAAAACTAAAAAGCGTATAAATTATGGTTGGCAAAATAACCAAGGATAACACTAATTTATGTAAATACATACTCCACAATACAAAGAAATATTCATTTTTGAGGAGCATATAATAAGATTAAAAATCCACTGATTAAAGCGAATAGTCTTTTTAATGCATTTTGGGTTAGATGAAGAACGCTTCTAACACGAAACAGAATTTTGTTAAATTCAAAATATAAATAAAAGAAAATTAAAGAATTAATTAGAAACAACAAGATGTATTTCTCATCACAGCCAAGAATACAAATCAGATAAGATAAAAAGGAATTTTATATCAAGTATTGTCTATCACCCACCTCATCTGCCTGTGCGATCGCAACTTCTGGGATTCTGCTGCTTCTGTCATCTTTTCATCTCCACGCCGAGCTTCTTCTGTTCCTCCACGAACTGAGGGATCCGAGGAACCACAGCCTAGCACTTCACCAACACGCTCCTCATCTTCTGGAAAGTCAACGCTGACTGAAGTCTCAAAGTCTTCTACAAAGGCTGACAGGGACTCTTTGTTAGCGCCGCACGCGCTGTCATAGGTTACCTGCGCTTCGTCAAAGGTCTGGTGTCTCAGGATGACAAACTTTGTTCCCTGCTGAACAAAGAAGAGACAAGACATAAAGGGCCTTTCAACAGGACACTGACTTCTTTAGCTTTGCCGTGAACTCTGTTTGATACATAAGGGATCCTAAGCATGTATGATGCCAGAGACTATCGAGTTTCAAAGCTTTTACAGCGCCTTTCTCAGGGAAAGGATGCTGCAAACCAAAATTACTACAGCAACATTCATCCATTTCCGCAGAGAAATCCTCTACAGAAAGGTAAAAAAGAAACCTGCACGCACTCCGTATCAAACAAACAAGTCTCAGCAAGAGGAAGCAGTCTTTGAACACGCTCACAACCACCACAAGAGCGGGAAGAGCTCGCAGGCCAGGCTCCGGCAGGCATCTCTCCCAGCACAACGCCTGGTGTGCTGCTGCTCACAGGCCGGCTGTGTGGGCCATGGGGAACTGAGCCGGGCTGCTCAGCAGGGCTGCTGGGGGTGCTGGCACAACAACTAAGCCCACCTTATCAGCACCGTGCTTATCCATACAACGCAACGCATCATGCACCCAGGTGACTGCACTGCTGAACTCCCTCCTTTCCTAAATATTGGTCTCCCACTAAATTCCAGATTTCAGCATGGGTGAACTCTCATCCCAAACATGTGCCTTTCCATCATGGAACTATTTATTGCTGCATGTTTTTTAATGCAATCCAAAGGTGCATGCCATGCAGCCCTGCAATCTAACATTTATTATAAATGGAAATTATTTCATTACATTTGTTACTCTAATTGTTTCTATTTCTGGTCTTTAAATAAAACAACTTGACATTACTTTGTTTAGAAAAATTGTAAGACTTCCCAAAAGCGTAGTAATGCAACAGGAAAGGGAAACAGCCTGTGATTGCAATGATGTAATGTTGATTCCCATGCAAAGTACGGCTGTCAGGACTTACAGAAAAGACAAGAATGACCATGTAAAAAGCTAAAGTTTCACTAAATAAAGCTGTGTAGCAAATTTACTTTGGCCAGTCATACACCCCAGTAAAGTCACGGTGATCACTGTGCAGCCAAAGACCAAAATTTACATCTGTATTTGTGAGAAGTTCAGATCTTTGGGATCAGCAGGCTTACTTCAAATACACCCAAACCATATGCTAAGGGAGCTTCACCACAGTGCAGCAAGTTCCTTCCTCAACAGCAAAGGAACAACACATTTGCTGTACGTGTGCTGGACCCCAGGCCCAGCATCGTGCTTACAGGTCAGAAAGCAGCTGTGCTGATTAGAACCTGAGCACCAGGCATTGATCTGCTGTGTGTTCTCATGGTATGGCTGGCAATGAAAACATGTCTCAACCACAGAATCAGTGCACACTCGAAGGCTGCCCATCGAGTGCTTCCTCACAATGTTGCAGCCACCCAACGAGCACTGCTGAGCAGCTAACAGGAGCCTCCTCGCAGGAGGATGCCCTGCAGCACCGCGATGCATGGCAGCGATGCAGCTGCAGCACAGTGAGCTGAGCAGTACGTGAACGACTGGCTTTGGCTACTTTGCTAATGCAGCAAACTCACAGTCAGCAAGCTGCTGGGCCTCCTCCAGCTCTGCAGCCACAGTGTTGAGCTGCAGCAGTGAGGAAGGGCTGCTCTGAAGGCAAAGCTTTCTGAGGAACTGGGGACAAACTGGTGTGGGTTGCTCTCCTCACTCTGAACTATTTAAAAGGTGGATAAGGAAAGGAAATATTGATTAGAACTGTGCTATGCTTGGTTCTTTCATCTTTAGAGAAACGTCCTGGCCTCACCACAGAAAATTAGGTAAGAGCTATAGCTTTACACTTGGCTATAACTATGGAACAAAGCGGTAAGGGCAGCATCAGGGATACTTTAGCGGATAATGCATTAATTTCCCCTGTGCCAGAATCTCAGACCCACTCTTTTTGTAGTTCTAGAGCCTAAAAACTCCGAACACAAAGTGCTCCTGTGCCTGATGTCACACCTAGCATCACGCATCTTATTGGTCACCATCCCAGACAGAAGCATCTTCACACGGAAAGCCCTCTTTTCTTCTAAGCACCCAATCAGAACCTTCCTACCCCACCAGCCAGTAACTCCATGCTGTCGGAGCTCCTCCTGGGAAGCACCGCACACTCCACACCTTACCACACAGGCTGCCATCAGCCGCATCCCAGGCTGGTGTGAGCACACGGTGCTGTATGATGTACACTGACTCCATCACGTAACCTGCTCCGACGGGTGAGCTCCCGCTAATACTGGCGGATCATATGCCCTTACATCCCTGCAACGACTCCATT
>JAOWBP010004096.1:7385618-7412007 GCA_028571105.1 Tragopan temminckii | reverse complement strand
TTCTTTTCAGCTAGATATAAACTGCCCAAATAAATAAAAGTAAAAACAAGTTTTTCTTTAAATAAAGAATGAACCCATTTGCTGTCAGTTGTGTAATGCGGGCAACTTTGTTACCAGCCAAGCGGAAACGACAGTGGGGGGAAATTCTGCACAGGGAGTGTGACACGGTGCTGGAGAAGGAAGCATTAAATGAGAGTGAGAGGTTATAAGTCTGACAGAAACCTGATCTGTGTTCCCTAATTATGGAGGCTCACTTCCACAAAACTGACACAAATGTTAAGCCAAATTAAATGTTGTCTAATTAACTATCATACACAAGGCTTCAAAGCAGAACGTCTACATGTTATTTAGCAAAGTAACCGAACCTCCAGCAGCCGGCCGGCACACAGGCAGCCGCTGCGCCCACCCCATCCCGCACCCCTCCCCGCAGCACCCACAGCAGCACTCACGGGAAGCAGCTCCATCTCTGCAGACGCTCAGTTTCAGGAGCTGGGAAGTGAGCTGGTGGGTTCTCAGAGCCGTTCTGTCCTCCAGGACCGGATGGTGAAGGGCTCTGGTTCGTGCCCCAGAGGGAACAGCTGCGGCCGCTGTTTCCCATACAAATCACTTCTTATCCCATCTTAGCTTTCCAAAACATGGGTTTGTTTGTTTAGGAAGAGCCATGTTAAAATGCAACAGCCAAAGCACTGGAAAATTGATGAGTGAGAATTGGGGAAGATCTGCGTCCAGCAGCGGTTTAATGGCTAGCGCTGCCCATACACAGCACAAACAGAGCCCTACTGTTTATGTGCTCTCAAAGCATGGTAAAAAGGCGAGTTACAAGAAAAGGAAAATGGGGCAAGAAGTGTGAACAAAGCCTTCTATTAACATAATTCCCCCTAATTGTTTTACAACTGTTAAACGCTATGAAAGGCTCTGCTATTATTACCAGCTGTAGTCTCCCTCTTCCTACCCACTCTAAGCTTCCACACACTCAAGTTACTCAAAAACAAATTGAACAGAACACTCAGTGCAAAGCCAAGCTGTCAAGGCCCTCCTTTTTGCTTACCCTCTATGTACCCCAAGCACAAACACGGCCCTGCAAGGGCCAATCTTGCCGCGTTAGCTCTTGCAACCAGTCCATCACAGCTGGGTCAAGCTTACACGAAGCATTTTCTCAAACACCAGGTCACAAAATTCCTGGGACCTCATCCACGAAAGAGGGTCTTCCCACCTTGCTGCACCCAACACTCCATCAGCAGCAAGCAAAGGCACGCAGGCATGCACTGCTAGCAACGAGGGAGCCCATCAGCCAACTGCACAAGGCACAGCTCACCTCCCCATCCAGTAGATTCAAAGTAACTCCCAGCGTTCATTGGAAAAGCTGCTTGAACTGAGCACTGCCAACAGCACAGGGGTGAGGTGACAAGAAGCTGCAGGGATTCTTTATCCTCTTATGCCCCGCAAACAGTTATCCTCTTACTGTTGGGAATAATGGGGTTAAAGAGGAAACTCTGCAAGTCTGAGCACCTTTATAGGTGGCAGCTCTCCATTTCTCAACAGGTGCTTAGCCAGAAGCACAGCAAAATTAAAAGAACAACTATTTTTTTCTAATAGATATTGAGTGGAATGGAACAGGAGAAAGGAACGGGTACCAGCATGGGGGTGAGAAAACCAATGGAGAAACAGACAGCAGAGAAAGGAAAACAGGGATCTGCTTCAGAACCAGGCCGGCAGTTTGCCTCTCTTATGGCCCCAAGACTTTCAAGAC
The DNA here is from genome assembly GCA_028571105.1 of Tragopan temminckii. Taxonomy (NCBI): domain Eukaryota; kingdom Metazoa; phylum Chordata; class Aves; order Galliformes; family Phasianidae; genus Tragopan; species Tragopan temminckii. Next base: position 7,410,257 of record JAOWBP010004096.1, on the reverse strand, counting down.
CAACACAGACAGGTGAACTTTTCAGAGCTGAGTACCAGCACACACGACCTGACTCGTCAAACAAAACCATTAAAACAATAAAAGCCTTTCTGCAAGGAACCGAGCACAGCCCGTTCATGCTGGCCCTGCGCTGTGGCCGTGCCATGGGACTCCCTGCTCTGCCACCCTCCGCTCACTCTGACCTAAGGAAGCTCTCTCAGGTTGCCGCGTTCATTTTTCTCCTCTGAACACTGCCAGCACTCATGAGAGCCTCATACTTTTCAGTGCATAGACTTCATTTTTCTTTGTATTTTAGAGAAACATACCCTAATGCTCCTGCTAAAAGATATGAGTATTCTCAATTTATAATAGCACTGAAGCTTTCTTTGACTTGAACTTGCCACAGACAACAGCCTGCTGATCTGTGCATTTGCTGTTCCTGCACAAATGAAGCTCAGCTCTCCTTTTTTTTTTTTACCCCCAGTACAGATTTAACAGCAATCTCCGGCACCCAAAGAAGTTTATAACATTTCTACTACAAACTTATTTCATTCTGCAATTACCAAATAACATAATTGTTCTAATTATATATAAAGCTTTATTGTAAATTAAGATTAAACTGGGCTGCTGAAATAAATGCTAATATATTTAATTGTGGGATGAATTATCTTGGCTTCCTTACCATTCTTCAATAGCACGGCTTCCAGACAAGCATGACTGAACAACACCCCCACACACGTCCACCCAGGTGCACTGTGCAGCAAGCACAAGCACTGTGCAGCAAGCACAGTCCCTGTGTTGCTTGTCTTTTTTGGTGGGCAGCTACCTGCTTCCATGAGAAGGCCAACGTTCTTCGTTTCAATGTTTAAGATGGAGCTGACAAGCGCTCTCTTCTGCCACACTGCTGGTGGAGGTCAGGAGATCCTCCTGGAAGTACAGACCGAGGGACTGGAAGAGGGCAGGCTGTCACATTCTGCACTACTGAAGATGGGAAGTCACAGCCCCAGCACAGGGCAACAAGAGACAGATACCAAGGAGCCTTCTGCCTCCACTCTGCCTTGTCCACATCTGTAGAGGATTACCCACTGCAGCATTCATCTCGTCTATGATGAATCTGAATTCTGATCAAAGTTAAGCAGAGAAGCTAAGATGTGTCTGCCAAGAGGTAACCATCAAACTGCTTTTCCCACCCATCTGGCCTCCAATTTGATCCCAGGTCTCCACCACTGCAACAGCAGCCTGCATTTGCCAGCTCCTGATCTATGCTGCTAGCTTATTTAGTATATGTTAAAGGTAGGTACGGTAAATTTGATTTGCAACCCGCCACGTCTCATTTGCGTGATGAAGCCATTGCAATAAAATGCTTCTGACATATTACAGTGGCCTATGACATGATGCCAATGGAAAATGACATGCCCCACCATGCTGAATATGATAGCATTTCTCTGAAGGACCCATATCTCCTAACGGTTACACATTTGTCCAGAAAACATAGGAAGAATAAACACAGATTAAAACACCTTCTCTCTCAGCACCTTCCTTAGTGCCCTTCAAGATCAGCCCAGAGCTCAGCAGGTAGCACCAACGTGCTTCAAAATGCAGAGAAGTTTTTGTATATCTTTGTAAAGTAAAAACACACCATTAGTTAAGTGCTGAAATGTTCCTTTTTGTACATATTTTGCATCTGTTCTCCCTGCATCACTGTCACAGCATCTGTAACACCGCAGCAGAGGAGGCCGTGCTGTCGGACAGCACAGCAGCTCCAGGCCTGCAGCACAAAGGAGCACAGCAGCCCCAGAGAGGCCGTGCCCCGGCCGCAGGGCTGGGCATGAATCAACACCAGGGCGTCATGAGCGTGCAGCAGCTCCTCTTAAAAGACCCAAGTATACTTTATAAGCATTAATGAATTAAGTGTCCAGCACTCCTGCTAAAAGGAAACACTATCCTTCTCATACAGGCTGGAACTCTGGGCAGAAAGAGGTTAAGTGATTTGTACAGGGTCACAAAATAAATCTGTGTAAGTTGGAGCAAAACTCATGTATTCTGTCTCCAAGTCGTGAGCTTTAGCGTGAGCCCATTCTTCATCCACCTCAGTCACGCGGGGGCCGGTGCCAGGATCACCAGATAACTGAGACACTGCAGCTCTCACGCACACAGCCTCCACCTCCTTCTAATTTCTCATACTTCAGAAATACTCACATTTTTATACACTTTCTTCCACAATGAAGTTTAATCAGCCTGAGATCTTGCAGCAAGGTCAAAGTAACCACGTGTAGCACCCTGCAGAGCCTGGTCAGAGCTCCTGAAGGCCAGGCCAGTGAGGATCCCCCAACAACTGGAGAAAGCCCTGGAAAGCAGTCTGGTCTGCTCACCACGCGCACCTGTAGGACCCGTGCATGGGGATGAGCAAGCAGCGCTCACTGCCCAGCGGATCCCAGGAAGAAGCAAACCCTGACACTGAAAAATATTTTGTTCCTCTTGCCAGCTCTTGTGATGAGATTAAATTAATTAAAGAAAATTTTAGATTGAATACCCAGGGCGAGAAACCAACTTCCTGATATTCAGATGTATTAAGCAATGTAATCTCCCAAAGGAAGCGGTGGAACCCACATTGCTCAGAGCACTTAAAGCCAGACAGGACCGAACAATTAGTTCCCTTGTCCAAACTGAGACAGACAATTTCTCACCTGTGAACGGGCGCTCTTCCAGCAGACAAGCTCCGTCTTTAGCAAGAGCAGTTCTTCCCCCTGTGCTCTCACAGACATGACTGGGCAGGTGCAGCCCAGGGAAAGCAGTGCTGCTGCCAGTGCCCTGCGGCCCCACAAGGCTCCCACGTGGGAGTGGGACACAGTCCTCCATGCTGAGAGAAAGGAAGGACACCCACAATAGGGTTCCGAAACAAACATCTTGCACCAGTAGTACCCTGCTCACTGCTGTGTGAACACACCAGCTACGTAGGGTTGTACAAAGACTGGCTCTTTCTCTGCACTTCCAGCACTGTGCAGAAATGCAGACCAAGGGTACCATACACACCTGCTTTTGACTGCTTCAGATAAGCACACTCTGCAGGGTTGTCCCACCTCAGCCTTGGCACCCAGCTGTAGGGCACTGCATCCAGCCACATGCTTTGCCAGGTGAGCAGCTCTACATAGGGTCCAGCTGCCTCCTCTTCCCCTCGGTACCCAGAACACTGCCAAGCCCTGCAGACACAGCCCTGAAATTCCTCTGCATCCTCACAGGTCTCCCAGGAGTTGCAGCTCCATCTCAGCCCCGCTAATCAGCAGCAGAGCAGCCACACCTGAGGCACTGGGCAGGGAGTGGAACACAAAGGCAGCCCAGCTGGGGACTTCTCCACCCACTCCAGCACACCTGGAGGATGCCATGGGCCCAGAGCAGCAGGCTGGCCCACAAACACCCACCAACAGCCATTTCTTCCCCCCAAATCAAACATCAAAAAGCAAACCTGCATGGCTTCGGCAGCACAGGTAGCCCAGTGATGAAAGCCTACTTGCATGCACAGCCATTTTTCAGTTCAGAAGCATCAGATCTATTTCATCCTGTTAATTCAGGTTGGCGGTGTGATTTCAGCTATTTCCAAGTGTAGCAACAAATGTGCAATGTTTCTGTCTTCCAAGCGTACCAAGTCGCTTTGCTATAATGCATCTGATGGGTCAAAGTCCTCCTAAATCACGCTCATCGTAAAGCGATACTGCCATCACATAAATTTAAGCCTTTTAGTGCAGGCCTTTCATCAACTCATAATGCTGTCCATGCCATGAATGCTAGACACTTCAGAAAGCCTAATTGTAAGTTCAGGCTATGAAATGCTCATTTTTCTCTTCAAAATTCTTTTTATCACAATTTCTTGTTGCCCTATGGTATATATTGATTTTATATATTATACAGCAAGAGAGATAATCGTGCGCAAAGAGCTGCGTGCCATTTAGGAAAAAGGAAAATAAATAAATCTATTTGGTGATAGCAGGAGACAAGCTGAGAGAATACATGTCAATCTCCCATGAAAAATACACACCAGTTGCAGACTCTGCTGTAATTGTAGCAATTACAAAAGTAGATGCTAGATTACAAAAATACATCATCCAACTTCACAAGCTTCCTGGGGACCCCATACATTTGTCTGAACTACATTCTAGCATTCATTCTTCATCTGCAGTAAATCTGAAGGTGGGTGTCCCCTTTGTCAGTGTATCATGAAAACTGTACCAGGTGGCTAATCCTCCTTAGGGAACTTGAACCTTGGCAAAGTATCTACCAGAGTCTGAACAGATGCTTAGGCACTCATTAACCAATTCATTTCACCGTCACACACGCTACGCCAGTGTAACATTAAGAGCCTAACCACCCTTCCTCCCCACCCCCAAAACGGAGAGTCGAGACTGGAAATCTGCCCTTCATTTGTTCAATATGGCCTGGGTTTGTAATGCAAGTTTAAGTTTTCCAACTGTCTGGAAACATGCAGATCAGCAACGCGGCACAGCATGAACCCAATTTCAGAGTTTTCAGAACAGTGGGATGCAATTTTTGAATGTATTTTTGTGGTCCGGCTTCCCTATTTATAATAAACCCAGTAGCAGTAGGAAGCCCCTCTCTCCATGGGTCCAGTTCTGTAACCACAGTTAGATGAGTTGTCATCCTTATTGTATTGACAGACTCATTGCTGTAACATCATGCCCCGCTGCAGAATCAGGCCCTAAGGACCACAGAGAGCTTGAGGAGGACTTGAACCTTCACTTTGCCCTTCAATGGCACAGTGGGTTTAATGACATTAGCAGATACCCACGGACTCAGGATCTGGCTTCAGGTGAGTAGGACAAAATGAAAAAGGAAGGAATCACACAGAACACAAAGCCTAGCAGAAATTCAGGAGATCTGTCATACTGCAAGTTTGTGAACTCCTGCGTGCGTTCGGCTGGTTTCAGGGACAGCATCAGAAGTAACACTGAGCGACCCTGGGCTGAAGCTCGTCTCGTTAAGACAGAGGTTGGCGGCAGAGTAGGTTGTGGTAAGTCCAAAGAGAGACCGGACAGGACCTGCAGCAGAGAAGGGCACCGGATCCTCAACCGGACAGGCGAGGAACCAGGGAAGGCCAAGGCCTGCCCGTTTCTTACAGCACTGGAACAAAAAACAGAAAGATGCTCCCTGCTCACCCCACCCCAAAGCTCCTCATCCCCGCGACCCCGGCCGCGCCTCAGCGCCTCACGGCCAGCAGCGCCCATCTGCAGCCGAGCCTCGCCGCTTACCTGACAGCCCCTGCACAGCAGCTGAGGTACGCCTCCGGGAAACCCGCAGCCACGGCCCAAACCGGGCCGAAGAAGGGCGATGAGTTTCACACGAGCTAAAGCCGGCCGCACCGCCTCCCACACGGAGGAGCAGCGGCCATGCTGTGCGCGGGGCGGGGCCGCCATGCTGTGCGCTGTTCCCGCCGCCCGGGCGTCACGGCGGCAGTGGCGGCACGCGGCTCACGCGGCCAGCGCGTCTGCAATTCTAAGCGATGGCGCCGTCTGAGGAAATACAGCCTCGAACGCATTGACAAGCTGCGCCGCGCCCAAATACCGCATTTTTTTATTATTCCAGAAACACGCGTGGCTTCGAACTGCCCTCCTTTCCCTCCACCCTGAGAAGGAAAAAAGCAGAGCTGAAGCGTCGTGCTTTACGCGCGCTTAGCGCGGCACCGCTCCTCACAGCCCAACGCCCGACCTCTCGCGCCTTGCTGCTGCTGGCAGCGCTTCTGCTTAAAACGGACTTAAACAAGGGCCGGCGCCCCGCTCCGCCCTGCCCACCTCCGACCCCGCGCTGGGGCAGCACGGCCCATCTGCAGCCCCGGCCCTGCGAGCAATTGGAAGCCCAAAGGCGGGCTGCAAGCGCGGCTGCTGCGATTTCAACTTGCAGCTCTCTGACGAACGAGTAACGCTGTCCAATGTCTCAGTGAAACAGCCCAGGCTGCATGCTTGTCACAGCTGTCGTTTCAGCCGTTTGCACTTACGCCGCGTTGCTTTCATTACAAAAATAGAAATTTGTGTCCTAAGTGCTGTTACATTACTAATGCTAAATATTTAATTCCCCGGGGCTCTAATTATGGTTGAGCACTGGCAACACTGATTCTACTTTCTAATAACAACTGTAAAAGCAATTTGAGCGTTTTTCAATTAATTAAATACATAGCGTACGAGTAACCTCTTGTCATTTTGCCCTCCAGGACCTGTGCTAATTTGCGTGGAATAAAATGTTTTGAAAATTAACTGATATACCGGTCCGATCGTTGTTGTTCTATTAAATTACGGCCTGCCAAGCGAGCCTGGTGCAATAGCTACTTACAACACAGTTTCCTTATTTATGGTGGTGTAGTGGTTGGTTGGAAGAAAAAAAAAACAACACCCACCCAACACACTTCAAGCCATTTCCAGAGGCTGCGTTCAGGAGGCCTAATTAGCAGGAAGGAGGTGCTATGGGTGCTATCAACAGACTTAGAGCACAGCAACTCTTCAGCTACGAAGCACAAAGCCTCTCCCCGCTTTCCAGACCTCGCTTTCACCTTCTCTCACATCTGAAATTAAAAGTGTTAATTAAATGACTCGCTCCTGCAAAACTCCTACGGATTAGTTGGTAGTTTACACTTTAGCACATGGGAATCCACTTGCAATGTTCAAGCAGCACACAAGGAGTTCAGAAACCAATTTTTCGTCTTCAACTTGCAGAGCCCACTCTGTCGGATGGGTTTGTTGGGATACAGAAACAGCTAAAAATACTCAGCTTCTCACTGGCACATTCAGATATAAAACTAGTTCCTACTGCATATGCCAACAGGATGCTAAAATTAACAAGTGTATATTTTCACTTTATATAATCCAGCCCTAGAAATATAAGACAACAGTATACTACTGCATCTTACACATCCCAGTAAGGAGCACTTTTTTCTGTATTAAAAAATAATGCTAACAATTATAACGCTTTCTTTAAAGAATTAGCAAAAAAAAAAAAAGAAAACCCAAACAGACTTTAAAAACTTGTCCATTTTATTTGTATCCACCAAATAATATTTTCAGCATAGATGTTAACATTGTGTTTTATTATATTTTATTGTATGCAATAATAGTAAGTCAAACGTAATGCATGAAAAGTGCTTAGAGTTTAGCAGTTTAAACGTCCCAAAATACGGAAGTGAAAGCATGATGGTCTTAAGCCAAATTGCTGTAAGAACAACATTTTTGCAACAACACAAAATACGGATGATACATGATGCTACTAAGAATTTAATGTTGTCAAAGCATTTCTTATTAAATAACACTGCCATACTTGGCTTTTCATACAAAAGTTGTCTGTGATTTAATTATAACTATTTTAAAATAAGACTTTGGGGAGAAAAAAAGCAATCACCTCCAGCCACTGTGCTGGTCAACACTGTGACTCTGTGACTTCCTCTCTCTCAGCGTGGAGATGGAGATGGCTGTGCTTTAACCTGGAAGCATTCAGAAAACAAGAAACAGCACGTTTGCCTCCCCTGCTGTGTCCCTTCCCACTGATCCCAGGCACACAGCTTCCACCCACCTGGCACCATCTGGGGCTGGCAGAGGTGTGGCTGCCGCTGACAGCATAAGCCCGGTGTTAGACTTGCTTTTGGAAGTCAGAGCAGAAGAACCTGGCCTTCTGATATCTTCCACACCTGCCTGCTCCTTCAGGAAAGCACTTTGCACCCATACCTACCTAAAGCAAGCTTGCTGATAAGGCTGTGTGCTTAGCTGCGTGCAGCACTGGTCATCCACTTCTCACTGCAGCTCAGAGGAGCAGAGTGTGCTTGGCAGGGTGCTCCACACCGCGAGCTGTGTGAACAAAAGACATGCAAACTGAGCTAAGAAATGGCTCGATCTTGAGAGCTGTGTGTTTGTGAACTCTGCCTTAAACACATACTTGTAGTTTTAAAAAAGGAATGTTAAAGATACTTTTAAGACACGAGCTGTTAACAGGAAAGGCAGACTGAGTGCTCTCAAATGGACTTCAAATTGTTCCAATATGCTGGAAAAAGAAAGCAAAGGAAAGGAAACGGATCACATCGCTAAAAATGACACTGTCAGTAACTGTATCTGTTCAATAGCCATTCTGAGGGATTTCATGTACAATGCACTTAGTCACTCTGTGCTGCAGTTATGGGTCTACTTTTTTTCACAACTTGTAAGGCATTATGCATGCAGAACATTGCGCTCATCATATCATTTAAAACACAACCAAGTCTCCAATTTATGTTACATGAGATTCCTTGCTTGCTACACCAAGCTCTCAGACACTAAGAGCTGCAAGTCAAACTAAGGAGGATTGCATTTCAATTTAAATAAAGAAACCAACTGCAGGATTCCCCTGGCACCAAGCAAACTAAGATCCTCAGTCGGCATTACAACACTATTTTTTCTCCAGATAAGTAAAAACAGAACATACAATTACTGTCAAATAAAAGTGCTCATGTCTGCAGCATTTGTGTGCAGGTGTGTCTACAAAATGCATATATACAGAAAAAAACAAGGGCACGAGCAATGTATCGCAGTCATAGTTCTCCTCCTAAAGACAGTTTTATTTTACCGTGTAAAAATTGAAGTTATCTTTACTCCTATTAAAAGTATCTCTACTTGTCTGACTGGCAATAAATCCTGGAAGCATTCTGCTCACATACTGGGTTTTAAAGAACGTGCAGCATGTGTCAACTCCAATAAAAGCAGCGCAGTTCTTTAATTACCCCGTTCACCCAGGAGCTGCTTTAACAAAGTATTTTTCCACATGTGTAAAACTGTAAAATAAAATTAAAAAAAAAAAAAATCAGTCATCTGTGTGCAATGACTACTCAGCATCTAACAATAATGGATATACTGAAGAATAGAAATGTGAATTATGTCAAGCCTATAATTCTCAGTGACTGACTACAAAGTACTTGTAGCCAGCGTTAAGCTTTTAAAACTCTAACCCTAATCAATCATAAACGTAGAAATAAAAACTTTGTGGCCTTTTATGAAATCTAAAACACTACTGCACAGCTTTAAATACCGTTTCTAACTTTTTCTGAATCACACAGCATTCTTCCCACGTCAAATATGTTCTTCTGCATGAAAGCAGGCTTGCACATACACGTCAAAACATAACACCACCACTCTAAACACATGAGCTAATTATACCTGGCATTTGGGACCTCACTGATAACATACTGCTTGCCTGAGAACAGAAGATACCCAAGTTGGCCACAACCAAAGTTGCACAAGATTCAGAAGTCGAAGCGCGAACAACTGCTTCTCTTCTGCAGTGCCTGTGCCCTGAGCCTGCTGCTCAAGAGCCAGTACCATCTCCCCAGGCTCCACAGAACTTTGAATCGCACGAGTTGCATGCATTTATTTCAACCAGGGTGACAGCACAGCAACAAAAAGCCCATTAAGAAAAAAGGCAGATAACCGGATGCGATCAACTTGCGATCGCTTTCTTGTGATGTGTTAGTGAATGGGTGCCAGCTAACTAATCTTAGCAGAGAACAAACCTAATTTATACACAGCAGGACGCTGTCAGATTATTTTAAACCTAATAATTATTTCTAGCAACGAGGCAACATTACACTTTGTAGCAGCCTACAAAAGACAGTTGCTCTGAAAAAAAAATTCATGTGCTGTTTGATTCATTGGCACTGGGGTGGATGGACGGAGGAAATAAACCCACCTAAAGCCAGTGAAACATCACACTCCTTGGAACCAAGTGCAGCAATATAAATAGCATTTTTGAAAAAGGCTTGACTCTTTTGAAAAAGAGAAGACTAGCCAAATCAGTTGGTCTTGTTCTATTTGTCCCAAATGTTTTTATTGTTGTTTTTAAAGAAAGGGTTTACAAAAACGTGCCCAGCAGTTCAGTGGGAGTTGCCATGCCACAGCTCTTTGTTACACTGAGGTACCTCCCTCTCTTCTAAGCCAAAAGCACAACTAAGGCAACTCAGTCTGAACCCAGGTGTAACAAAAACCACGGAAGCCTGCAAGGAATTCTTCTACCCCACTCAGCCATTTGATCAAGCATGCACATCTATGAAACCATTTCACATGCCTTCAAAATCCTGAAGTGCTAGAAAATCTGCCATTCCTTTTCTGGTCATTTCTAATTATTCATTAGTTTTGTTAAAAACTTGAACCTTAGATTCTGTCAGAAACTGATCTTTGTCCCCATATACCGTCAACCCGTATTGCCTTGAAAATGTTTTGCTATGTCTGGAATATGAAAACAGTCCTATAAAATCAACTGCCATATTACAGACGTACAGACTGTTTTCAGGAACGCGTTTTATTCAACCACGACTGAACTAAAGTTAAAGGAGTTTGAAAGTGAGAGTACAATGCTATTCAAGAAGTTAAACTGTGTTTTGTCTAACATATCTGTGGCAAACATACAGAGAAATCACGTGTTTGTAATAATGAAAATAAATTATTAAATGCCCAGGATCCTGATACATTCATACAGAACACAGCAAACACTGAAGAGCCAGAAAGTCTAGTTGAATCCACCCTATTATTTGGAGTATTTATAAGAAAAAAAAATATATATATGTACATATGTCTGCTCTGAAATTGTGTTTTGTTTTCTTTTTAGTGCTACATAAACAATATGACAGTCTTAACTATAGTACTTGATCATTTTAAGTGCTCGGACATAAAATTTTACTCATTGGCATAACGTAGCCATGACAGTGCTCTACATAAGACAGATGCTACTTTACAGTACTGGTTTAATTATGTGAAACTATACGGTATTAACACTTGAGTAGACAAAAAGGGTGGTTAGAAAGCCACAAGTATTTCATTAAATATTTTAACATGGGTACGACAATGGCCCACATTAAGACGTGAGAATTCCAGGCTGTCTGAAGGAGCTCTGGAGGCTCAGCCCTCAGCAGCCACAGATGTGTCAGCAGTCCTTGGGAGACATGGTGCTTCGCTTCTGAACACAGACAGCTCAGCAGGGGTCTGTTCTCAGGCTGCCGTCACAGCACTCAGTCCCGTGCCTGGAGCTGCCCTCACCTTCACCCTACAGGCTGCATTAGTGGCAAACAGAGGATTTTGGAAATTATGTGGTTTGCCTCCTCCAGCTACGCATGCGCTGAGCACTGTACTGCAAGGAGGGGCTAACATGATTAAAAAACAGTTTGATAGATGAGCTCGAATTTTTTCCTCAATGTATAGCAGTGCATAGCCAAATTAACTGAAAACTTGGCAGGAAAGCAATAGGTCTCACACAGTCATATCACATCTATTATTTCCTTCTCATAGACATAATTTTTAAATACTAGCCACTCTAAGTTTATGCACAGTCCCCAGTTGGGGATTACCTGCCTTAGTCCTAAGAACGTCCAAATCTCATCTCCTCATGCTGCTACTTTTGAGGCCAACATGAGGCTGGGCAACACCTTTGGTCTGAAGGTACCATGGTACAGCAGTGCTGCTGAGGATACACCAGAAAGGGGAAGCTGTTCTCTCCTGCAAAGCAGTGCCATGGTACTATCCCTAATGTGCACTAAGTTCTTCTCCAGATATCATACGTTATTTCCCTCCCTTACACATGGCACACGAGAGAGGCCAGTGCATACTTCCTCATTCTTTTGCTCAGAACCAATTAAAAGGTATCGAATGCAGCACCAGCAGAGGTGGAAGCTCAGTCCCCTCTGTGACTGAACTGAATTCTTTTCATCTAGCAGTGCCCCAAGAGGAGACACGAGCAGAGTTGCTGCTCTCAGGTTTCTGACTGCTCAGAAAGCCTCTTGTTCTTTGTCTGCCCAAATCCTGATAATGGGACAGCACCTACAATCCACAGTCTTCATGCAAAAAGGGCCAGGTTTGACGAAATGTGTGCTGATTTTACCCAGAATGCCTCCAGCACCAAAGATCACCCATACTAGCACAGGGAACATCGAGAGCTTGCATGTCTCACTGGATTCCTGCCCATACTGCAGGAATCAGGCAGATCAGCAGCAGTGGGTAGACAGACGGGCTCTGCTGCAGAGGCAAGAGCTCTTCCCTTTTCTCTGAAAGCTAGTCAGGGCACCAAGTGTCAAAAGCCTTCTTCCAAGGCATGTAGTGGTTAAGGCCACCTCTCTGATGAGTGTGTTCACACAACAGCATGTTTGCTACATATGGAAACATCTGCACCATTCAAGCGTCTTTACCACAGAGGATTTCCCTGAAATCACCGTCCCGTCAGCTCCACACACTCACACCACCTCTCTTCATTCACACTGAACAGTACAAGTCATAGAGCAAAGGTTTACTTTACATTATCCAGTACATCTCTGAAACACAAATATTACTCATAACATAGCTTCACAGCTTTCCAACAGGTCAAATTTTTACCTTAGAGATGCAGCTGCACCTGCTGAAAACACCAAACCACCGCCACCAGATCCACAACTCCCCTGCTGGTGACACCCCTTCCCAGGCAAGCCGTTGGTGCAGCTGGTCTGTGTGCTTCCTCCTCTTCCATCAGAATGACCCGGGCCAGCAGTAACCAGCATGTGATAACCTGATCAGCTTGGGCTGAATTAATTCTAGGTGTGCTCAGGAAAACAGTTCAACTTCCTTGCATAGTGGGAGCAATAACCTGCAAAAGAGAGAACAAGCAAGTGTGCATGAAGCCTCCTTTTTAACCAGCACAGCTGCTGACAGAGGAGGCTGTATCTCTTGCCTTCTCTGAAGTTAATCCCAACGATTTAAAGCAGACTGGTGCAAGAAAAAAACCAACACAAAACCAACAACAACATATACGAATCTGAAATTACTCTAAAATGCAACTCCAAGGACACATTAGTTCCGCTGGAGTCAAAGTATAAGCCAGATGCAACAGGTTGAGTTATAGTTGAGAAGATAGTGCAGAGAAAGTAAGAGTTAATAACTCTTAATTTGGCATAACATGACATTCCCAACAGTTTGCCTCTTCTCCCAGTAATTGTGTTTGGGCAATGCACGTATTCACAACATCATTGCACAAGACACTTGCAATTGGGGGGAGGGGGGGGGGGGGGGGAAGCAAAGAAAGTAAAGCACTTTTCTTTGTAATGCTGTCATCCTGAAAACTAAAGAAGGTTTTACAGAGAGGTAAAATATGCTGATCAAAACATGAAAGGACAAAACCTGGTTCATTCCTTATTTGTTCAAGAATTACTAAAAAGAAACACTTTGCAGGAGGCTAGGGCAACAGTAATTTAGACAATAACAAATTGAGTGTTGTAAGAATAACTGTTTCATTGGAAAAAAGAAAAAAGAAACTCTGGCAAGAAAACTTCTCACATGGCATTCAACAGACTTTCAAATAAATGAGTGAGGTATGCAAGTTCAATTAGTTCAGAAATAAAGACCTTCCAGCGGTTTACCATAATGACAACATTGTACAGAAAGATACAATAACTCTTTGTATCCTAAAAATTGTCCGTTTCGTTTTACAAAGATAACTTCCAAAAGCATCTTGTCATGACAATTGAGTTTTGAGGTAAAAAAACAACAACCTGTCATTTGATAAAATGATGAAATTAACTGTCATGAGAACCACTTACACACTCCTCTTTCCTGCTATCCTTCTCATCTTGGCAGCAACTGATAAGAAGATTTCAGGGAGGTTTGGTCATCGATGGCAGGATCTAGGAGAAAAAGAGTTTTACATACAGTTAGCATTCTTATTCACAGCTTCTAGTTACTGCATTTCACTAGCTTGCACTTAATTAGTTTCCTTCTGCCAGTGACATGAGCACAATGGACAAACTATTTCATACAAATCACTACTCTCTGCTGCAATTACACCTTACTCCATAAAAATATTGCCTCTTAATAGTGCATTCAGAGGTAACATTTACACAGCCCTGTTATCTACCGACTACGAATTGTCAACATCAGCCAATGTGTTAGCCAGCAGGAATCACACATCACTCATTATCACACAGCTCATTACTTAGGGCGCATGGCTGAACTTGAAGCTGTTACACTGCTATGTAACTTCTAAAAAAAAAAAGAAAAGAAAAAAAGAAAAGAAAAGAAAATGGATCATGGAAAAAAGAGCAGAAACAGATGAATGGCTGTCAGAATTCAAAAACTCCCACAGTGTGTTTTCCCAAAACCACTACCTGAGATTTTGTTTAGCTAAGCAAGCAGCTTCATGGGACGGTCAATGAAAAGACCTGAGCCTTGTATCCCCAGAAGACTGCAGGACAACCGAGCTTCCAACAGAGTAATTGTATTCCCACATTAAAGCCATCACAGTGCACCTCCAGATTTCTGCTTATAGCAGATCTCTAGTTGGCTTCTGTCTTTTCTGCCTCCCACACACAAGGCACCTCACATCAACTGGCCTAAAGAGGCAGCTGAGTTCTTCACCCCAGTAACACCTTCATGCAAACAGCTTCTGCTTTCTTCCACCTTTCTTTCTCCAGTCCAGGCTACCATGCAGTCACCGCACTAATGTAACAACTGCACTTTCTCCTACTGCCCTGCAGCAGTATATCCACTGATGTGATGACAGGAAGAGAGGGTCTTCATCCCTACAGCAACCTTACTGCCCTTCGGCCAGCAACTTGCTTCCTTTTTCACATCGAGCATTGTAAGGACAGAGCATATGGTCCTTCGAAGGGACATCAAATAAATATGACAGGTCAGTGCAATCATCATATTGAGTGAATTCAAATGACGCCGTATCTAAAATGAAGTGTGTGTGCATTATAAAGATCCAAGCGACAAAGCCCCCTACCCTTTATCCCTCTTTGAATTATTTATGAATTCTGCAACTCCAGCTGTTGCCACCAACCCAAGGACATTACCTCATTTTGGGAATGACATTTCATACTAAAAGATAAGTTGAAACAAACAACAAAAAAGACATTGGAGCTTCCTTTAAAAAAAAAAAAAAAGGAGAGGAAAACATAACACCTCTTTCCCCAGCACTGAAAATAATCAACAATCAGTTAAGCTCTTGTTTCTCAACTTGTTTCCATAATTCCAAATACAGATTTCAACACTCATGCATTAACTCAGCCATTCATTTTTAGCCACAGCAGTTAGGCTGGATCCCTCAAAGCACCTTGGCTCCTCCTCGTAGATTTTTTTTATGGCTCTCTTTCTACACCACATACCACTATACCAAGTGACAGCTTTTAGTACATAATGTGGTCTTTCTAAAAAAATGTTAATACTCTGTATGCAAGTCTTTTTTAATGAAAAATTATTTGTGTGTTAATCATAAAAAGAAAAAACAGCCATTTCAACACACCAAGTTTAGGGCACAAGGAATAGATTTCAACTAGTTGTGCCTTGTAGATTAGCAAATTCTAGATGGTGTTGACCACTTACCACTTTTACTCGGGTGCCATGACATATTAGTCCTTGGACTTCAGACAAAGAGTGTCTGGAGTTGGGAGGTGTCAGGGAGTTTGATTTCTATCACCCACATTTCCGTGTCCTTCCCCACCCTGCACCATTTAGGGACATACGACCCCTAATTATTAACCCAAACTTATATTCAGTCCTGCATGTCTTAACTGTCGGTTCTGCTCTGCCACAAATTAGATTATTCCATTGTCACCCATTAGCTTTACTTCATAGACTTTTCTCCTTTACTTTCACCTAACTGAACTGAGTTTACGTTCTGCTGGTAGGAGATTCCAAATGCTACCAACAAGCAGTTGAGATTTGGGGGTTTTAGTTTGTTTTCTCTTTATTAATCACCTGAAAGCAGCCTAGCAATTGCAGCGGTTCTAATGCTAAATGGAGACACGAAGAAATGTAAGAGCTTCCAAGTTCCCATCACCAGAAATCTCTGGTATCACCCACAGAGCTCACAAGCCATTTGTCAGCTTCCTGCAGCCAAGAACGCACCGTTTGGCCTCAGTGCCAAGTATGTCGTTCAGGCCTGAACCGGAATGCCATGCAGGCAGGTATTTAACAAGCAAACATGTCTTGGGGAAAGGCAGCAAGATGAGCCACCTGGCTTGCAAGTGAAACAAGCCAGTGACGTTCAAGAAAAGCCCACTTTGGTTCAGCAGGACCTCCAGCAGTATCTGCTTTTGTTCACTTTGGTATCACTGAGCTCATGCAGTGTTATCCAGGAAAAGCAGATGTGGTTAAAACAAACATTTATTTGCCCTTCGGACTGCAATAGATCTGGCACCCAGCCCCGATCTGTCTCCCTCTTCCTCACTACTGTGGGAAAACTACCCAAAGAAGGCCTTCCCTTCCCACCTCCTGCTGGTAGCCAGAAAAAACAAAAGGAACAGAAATACAAAGGACAGTCAGACAGTTTGGGATGGCTAAAACACTACTGATCAGTTTAATGTTCCCAGCTGAACCCTAGCCTGCAAAAGCCCCCAGTGAGGTTATTACTCTCATCATTACCAACTCAGTTTTTTTGCAAACCCCTGGTGTTACGCACAAAACCTCTCAAACTAAACATCCTTCTGCAAATGAACAGATTATAAAAACTAGGAACATCTCTCAGATTCCAGGGTTGGCATTTAATTCACAATGCCACAGGTTCTCAAGTGAAATAACTTTCTAGCTGTGCTAGAGGATGACATTTGCAAAAAAAATCACATTTTTAGAAAGACATTCTTCTGAAGATTTTCACAAGCTACTTGGATGCAACTGAAGTCGCCCCGCAGAAAATAAGGAAAGTCATCTTTGTGCCCAAACACGCTCACTAAACGCTCCTGGCTACAATATCATTTCATAATCGACACATTATGCACAAACACCAACAAAATGTCATTTGGTATAAGCCTGCGTTACACAGTTACTCATACCCAGTGTTTTTGCAGTGCCTTCCTTCCCAGTGTTGCACAGTGCTCCCAAATACAAATGACAAATTGATCCTTTCCTATGATAGCTTTTTTAGCATTGGATATTTTTAACGGTAAGAAAATTGCACCCCAACACGGTCTTTAATCTAATCCTTACCCTGAACAATTGAAGTACATCCGTATTAATCTATTAGATGCTTTCCCACACCACACCTATGGCACTGCATAAATTACTGTAATATAAATGAATTACTGCTTGAAAATTCTCATTCTGTAAGGAACATGCGGTGTTACAAGGCACCAGAAAGAAAAATGTGCACTACGGTAACTAAGTTTTATAACACAGTATATCTAGCTTCTCATAAACCAGCTATTCTAAATTGTTAAAGGACGAGAATATTAGAGCGATCATATAGAACAAACATCAATATGTCTGAGAAGTCAATAATATGAAATTAAATCTACAGTTTATTTAGATACATTTCCATGCTCATATATGCGGAATCCACTTTAAAAATGCCATTAGGCTAGCTGAAGAATATTACTGCTAAAGACATTAACACCAACAGTAATTCTATCTCTGCCCTGGATAACTTGCATTTTTCTCTTTCATCATCTGATCTGCTGAACTGAACAGAGGAAGGAACTTGAAGAAAATAAGCAATCAAACAAGCACCAAAAACCAGCAGCTACGTTCTTCATGCTGCATATTGCTAGTGTTTAAGTATGACTTGTTTAAAGCTACACAACTGCACTACCTAACAGTAAAGAATGAAAAGCTTCTTGCTACAAGCTAAAAAGAAAGTCTTTACCATGCTCCTTGAAGAGCTCATTTTCACATTACTCAGGCTTCATTATGCTGAATCAATATTCGTTTAGTCACTGGGGTTATTGACATATTTTAAAATAAAAGTATACCCTTCAGCTACTGCACTCATTACGGGTAATTTGTCTTGTCAGGGAGCAGGGAATATTATCCCAGTCTTTCAGGGGCTGACAGCCCATGGAAATACCTCCCCTTGGTTACAACTGTAAATAATTTTAAGGTAAAATATTGAAAAATCAATGACTGTTTCCTGCAATCTGTCACAAACAAATCAATCATAATCTCCGCAGCCAGAGAGTATGATTCAAAGGAGATGAGAGCAGATGAAATGAGAGATTCCAGCCAAGAATTACAAAATCACTTCACATAATGGTGTCATCATTTAAACACTTAGCAGCCACTGCAACTGCCACTCATAACATCCAGTTGGACAGAACCCCAAGGAAGAGGAGGGAAAACGCCACTGCTGTTACGCAAACAAACATTTTATTTAAATGGCTGCACCGTTAGCAAATAGCACAGAAATAACAGTTAGGCTTCTCTCCACAAAAGCTCTAGAACGCTTTTCTTTCTCAATGGGAGAGCGTCTGTAAATCAGCCTCTCGGAATGCAAAGTGTTTTAAAACAAAAGTAGGCTTCACAAAAGGCACGCAGTGATATCTGGTATTATCGCTGCTTCTGAAAATATTTCCATCTCCTTCACTCCAAATTGCTCCTAACAGAATTACACATCAAATTCTCCAGAGATTGAGAAAGGAAAACTGTCTGGAGTACCTTTGTCTTTTAAAGACCAATAAGGATTTCAATGCTTCTTTGTCCTCTCCATATCACATTTCACATCTAATTTTCATTAAGCACAAACCAACTCAACTTCAGCGTAGGTAACCACTGCAGAATACGGGCCGGGGGGAGAGAGTCATAACCTACATAAATTAATTGACAGTATATTTGCAACTCGCACTCAAAGAGATTAACTGTTGTGTATGGAATTACATTTGTAGAAAGGATCAATTTATAGGTAAAGAATCAACTACTGTACGGTCAAAACACTATAAGCTGCTCTTAGGAAATGTGAATCACTCTATTTTGATAGGATACTGCTAATACTGGGGCCGAAGTCATTTCCTTGTTCACCCCCAGCCTCAGCCCAGACTGCATTTCCACCC
This sequence comes from Tragopan temminckii, assembly GCA_028571105.1. Lineage (NCBI taxonomy): Eukaryota > Metazoa > Chordata > Aves > Galliformes > Phasianidae > Tragopan > Tragopan temminckii. The sequence continues at coordinate 7,391,488 of JAOWBP010004096.1, read as the reverse complement.
TGACACTGCAGTGCACCAGACACGTCTCTGCAGATCGGTTACGATCAAAAAGCAGCAGACAGGATGCAATCGTTGTTGTGCAACTGCAACCGTGGGCCAAAGCCTCGTGTTCTTTGCACAAACAAAATTCCCCAACGCTCATGGAGTGCTTCACTTTAAAGCCTATAATTTGAGCTCTTAATCTTTAATGCACAGAGCTCGTTATCACATATTCATTTTAATCACATTAACCTTACCAACTCATATTTCCAAGTGTTTATCTTGCAATTCTAAGACTAAGGAAAAAAATGCAATCAAAAGATGGAATTATTTTCTCTTTCCTTGCAAAGAATATATATGTATATATATTCTTTATAGTCTTTTCAAAATATGAAAGAGTAGGGCATATTCTACATCTAAGCAAGCCTCTCCAAGATAGGCATTCCTTTCATGTAGGTTTTAAGTCTTTATCTTCTACATGGAAAACACACATCTCTAAGACTAACTCTTTTATTGATACACATCAAAATCAATGTTGTTTGTAGCAAGCTAGAGAGACTCTTTTCTGAGCAAAATAAACTATTAAAAAAAAACAACTAAACTCTCAGGCCAAAAGAACCCATGACTGCCTTCGAGACTAACCAAGTGCAAGAAAACTGCACGTACCAGCTGAGAAGTCAATCAACTCCTGGGGAAAGGCCCCTCTATTGTGAATGGAAAGCAGGGGGTGAGAAAAAAAATAAAGAAAGAAAGAAAGAGTTCCTAGAAGTGAATTGTAATACCACACTACGGAGGGCATTGCTTCCCTGGATAAAATCTCAAACGAAGCTATCCGACAGAGACAGCCTCAGCACCACCAGCCCTTTTCAAACTCCTCACTGACCACCAGACCAGAGAGAGACCCCACTCACCACACGCAATGCCTTTGGTACAGTACAGTGCTACTCTGCCCCAGCGCCGCTCCCCTGAGCCACGCTGTTATTGCTCGTGGCCAGCAGCCAATTAGGTGGGTCAAGAATCACAGCAGACAGACGAGATCCATTCCTCCTGCACGCCAGCTCTCCTATTTGCAAAATAAATAAATAAATAAATAAATGCAATGACTCTTTCCCAGCATCATAAGGCACTTAATAATAATTAAGTCAGTCACATCTCCTAGAGAACACTGTCAAATCCTTTTATGCAATATTTGAGACTCATTGGGCTCAGGAGGGAGAACTCCCAAGTTCAAAATAGAAAAGACTCGTGGATTCCATCTTAGGAGGCGAGGGGTCCCAGAGGGCTGCGCTGCAGCGGGCTGCACACAACAGCTCCCAACAAAGGATTCCTGAGAAGGAAGAGCAGCACTTGCTGCAGCACCACAGACAAATGGATATTTCTTAGGTCAGCACTATGAGCGCTATTTTCTGCTGGACAAAGTATTAAGTTACTGTAGCAGCTAAGAACTATGAAGGACAATAGATATGTCTTTCTGGTCAAGAATAAGAACAATTTATTGAATAAAAAGGTATTGTTCTTCATTGTGACTTTCTCAAGCCATACAAGAACTTGCAGACAGCACTGCAGAAAGAAACGATGCTGGCTAAAGATAAGCTAAGAGCACTTCCTCTAGTGCCCACTTCCCCAGTTTACTATTCTTACTCATACTGTTTATTTAAGCCACCAGCCTATGTACATTTATTAAAAGCAGTTCCATATGATCCATGACCAATAATATGGTGTATAATCACAGTTACAGCATTCAGTCTTACTGATAAAATTTAACTATTAGCAACACTCTCTACCTAACGGCGTTCATAAAATCTTCATGTTTAGGTGTTCTGAAACAAGGACTCTTCTTCCACCCATGAACTTCTGCACTGCTTAAACCGGTCTCACTGAGCTCATCTAGAGAGAAAAAAAGAAGAAAAAAGAAAAAAGAAAACATAATTATTACAATGTTTGCCATCTGCGCCACATGACAGTCTTAAAAGAAACAGGACTAACACTGGAAACATTATTTCTGCTTTTGGTTAGAGACAGAACCCAGTAGCACAAAGGACAGTGCCACTACTGCAATGCTTTACTTAATGAATCATTCCGTACACAGAACAAATCATTTTGGATTAGCTCTGAATAGGACTTCACATGGCTAAAAATTGCTGCAAGCCCAGGTGTACTCTGGCTTTGTGCAAGTCTCCTCCTGCATTCAGGTGTGCTTGCTGGGGTGGAGTGCTGGATTCGTTCTCCCCATCACAGACCTCTCTGCTTCTCCTCTTGGCTATGCTCTGCCAATGCAAAACACAAACATGGGGAGAACACGGAAAGGGAATAATAACAGAATAAAAGAATTGTCTCTAACTGGGACAGATTTGCCTTACAACTTAGCATAAAGGCCAGAGCAACACAAAGGTCATTTCATCCACTGATCCAACACGCATGGTAAATCCCACACACACCACCTTATTACCACATCCCACTGGATGATGTTGGTTCTGTGCTACCTAAGAGCTGCACCATAAATAAAGCCATACGGCAATCAAAGGTCTGGGGAATACGGAAACTTATTGGCATTTAATTAATAAATCAGCAGTAGCATGAATAATTGGCTTTTGCTTGAAAACACAACAGTTTAATAAGTGATGTGTATGGACAACAGCTTAAATCTGAGTATTTCCAGGAAATGCAAAGGGTTCCAGTCAGGCAAACAGAGGCACGGAGGTTACACAAACACGTCCCGACTGCATGACGTGCCACAGGCTGAACGAGCAAACAAGCTGGGATTGCAGACTCCTTGCTCCTTTCCTGCTACCAAGTCTCCCCCATCATCTTCTCGGTCCATCTAAAGCTCCTCAGCCGTCCCGCAGCCTCTCAAATAACCAAAGGGGTTTCCTTGGTGTCAGTTCTACCAGAGGACTCGAAAGCAGTTTATAGCACAGAGGATATCAGCTGAAGTTCAACTGAAGCAAGAAATTAAATACTGAAATAAACTTAAGAAAAAGCAAAGAGCAAGCAGAACAAAATTGCCTTAGAAGTGTCTTTTCCAACCCAGGCTGTACAGAGCTGTCTCCTTCCCAGGAGACATCCACGCAACCCGGAGCACGGAGAAGCTGCGTTGCTCCCCAGTCAGGCAGCCAGCACGGAGCAATTCCGGCACCGTTAATATCATAAAGAAGTTGTAGGCATCTTTTTATAATGACAGAGTATTCTTAATAAAAGCTTCAAGCAGGTTTTACAGCTGCATATTATCCAATGAAACCAGTAATAAACAGCACTGTAGCATTATTTAGTGCACCTCCAATACGCCAAGAGTCACAACCTCGGCGTTATTTATCGCGCTGGCTGCAGCGATAGCTCTCAGCTCTACAGTAGCAGCCATAGCCATGCTGTCCCAGCACACCACCATCTGGATATTGATACTTTGTTATGGGATATGAAAGAAGAGCTTAGTTACCTAATGCAGCTTAATTGAAAACAGAAGACCTAAATACTACGCCATGCGTTATTCTGTACAAAATTAAACGTGAAGGGCATGAAAAGTTTCACGGATGCCAGCACAGAAATGTTTCAGAGGTAAACGCTGCATTCTTGATATGTGACAGAAATGCTGAGAAACACTGAAAAAGCTGTGCTTACGGAAAGAAAAAGCTGTGAAATGCCTCCTTCAGGAGGAGCAGGAGATCAATCGGTCATGAGTTCGTTAGCACAGTGCAATTCCTGTTACCTGGGTCCAGCCTGCCTCTGTGCTCTGAAACAATGTTTTATATGAAGGGAGAGAAAATGGAAAAAAAGAAAAAAAAAAAGATGATGATGATGCTGGTTCTGTGCAGCACATATTCGTTTAATCTGCAGAAAACAGCTTCAAGAATCACCTGCGTTATCCATACGAAGGAAAAGAAAGTAAAAAGGTTGTTCTCTGATTTCTGTTAACGTTCAAACTGTTACAAAGGATTCTCTGGTTGCAGGGCTAGGAAGGCTGCCTCACCAGCTGTCACCAACACCAGAACTGCAAAAATGCACTCCAGGAGAGGTAAAGGCACAAGCCAGCCCAGGAAAACACAGAGCCGTGTGAACACAGCACTGCCATTGGGAGCCTGCTGCCTGCACACAGCTGTGCCCTGGGACAGGTGCCCACCCCACTGCAGCCCTGTGCTGGGAAGGGCACCCTGCAGGGAGCACAGCCTCCCCTCACCTGCAGCTCCTTCAGCACCGGGAGGCAGCTGCCAGCAGAGGTGGCTGCTGGAAGGGAAAACCGGGTGGGTGAGACATAAAGGAGGAGCAGGTTTTCTTTTTTTTTTTTTTTTCCCCCTTCCCTATAGCCAATCACATTTACCGCATATGCCCCAGGAACTGTAAACAAAATTAACCTTAAAGACGTATTTAACTTAGTCCGTATCACGCCAGCAAATTCAAGCAAATCGCAGCGTTTGAGTTCATTACAGGAAACTTCAAGGAAACAGAAACACCAGCTCAGGTTTTCCCGTGGTACTGCTGGGGTTGCTGGAGCTGCGTGTTCTGTACGGCTGCTTTGGGCTCACTGTGCTGCCAGCTGCACTCGTGCACATTTTTATTGCACACACCAAACAGGTTGTTTGGTGCAATTAAGAAAGGATAAAGAGTGATAATCAGACTATTAGCAAACAAACAAACAAGTGATTTTGCCTGCAAAGGTCTGCTGAAGAAAACAAGGCAGAGGTCTGCCTGTGTTGTCCTGCACCTGACTGCCAGCACAATGAAACTGCGCCAGGGGCTCACGGGTCTGAATGGGAGCAGAGCACTAACAGGTAGAGTGCAGGGAGCAGAACTGCAGGGACATGGGGAGAGCTCCCAAAAACCACACCATGCTGAGAGTCGTGCAGGACTCACACTGCATGCACAGCCCTGCACCTCCTGATGCCCCACCTGGGGCAGCAGCTGCACGCACAGCAGTGCTTGCGGGGCAGCCTGCAGCTCACTGCACACACATTGTCTGGGAGGTTTTAGCTCCTGTTCACTGAGTTCTCTGTTGGTTTAACAGAAAAACGTGAGCCCCTCACCACTCTTGCAGCTAATTAGTTTTAGTATTGTAAAGTTTGTTCTACAGTACTGTAAAGATGAGAAAAGTAAAGTTCATCTTTATAATTAAAAAAATACACATATACACACATAAGCACACATATGTAAGTCTTGTTCTGTTGCTAATACAAGCTGCTTGTACCTTTAAATGCATGATATAAAACACTCCTAGCTGTCAATTTCTCCTGCAGCCCAAAGTCTTCCGACATGGCTCATAGGGGCAGCCTCGGACACAAGGGCTTTTCCCTATGGGGGAAACAGGTCATCCAGCATGAGTCTGGTAGGTGAGGAACTGTGATACAGAAATACCAGAAAGGAGCTGAGAAATCATCTCCCTCTCCTTGCATTTAGAAGAAGGAAAAGAAAAAAAACCACGCTGAAATGATCTCCTCGCGCATCTCCCTTCATAATTCATGCTGAAAGATGACGTTTTCTCCGGATCTTAATTAAGATAACGATACACACCTGTGCCGGCACCCTCTGCCAAGACGGTGTTATCCATCAGCGTCTTCTAAGTGCATTCAAAAACAAATAAATAAACACACGCGCGCAAATCAATCAATAAATAATAATAATTAAAAAATCGCGGCGCTTCTTCCTCGCCGCGTTTCACGCCCGGGCCAGCTGCACCTGCCAGGGCCGCCCCAGGAGCGGGCTGCTCGGCTGCTGGCGCTGGGGCAGCGCTCACAGCGAGGCGCTCCGCGCGTCCGGCGCCGCCGGCAGGGAAAGCCGCGCCCGGCTGCGTCCTGAAGGGAGCACGCGGAAAGCGAGGGCGCAGCTCCGGGCCGGAAAGGTCAGCGGCCGAGGAACCGCGATAACGAACAGGCGGCGAGCAACGCGGGCAGGGCGGGGCGCAC
>JAOWBP010004096.1:7364845-7381572 GCA_028571105.1 Tragopan temminckii | reverse complement strand
TGATGAAGGATATCCAATTTACATTGCAGTACAATCAGCTAAGTATTGCAACCAGGCTGAACGCCCCTCTGTACTATTAAAAAAAAAAAAGTTGTAATACTTCAATTCAAAAGTTTAAGAGAACCACAAAAAGTTTCTTCTTTTTTTTCCTGACTTAGAAATAAAATACCTCAAACAATTGCTTTTTATGTAACTTCTAGTGAGTCACTCAGAGGCGTCAGGCACCATACGTACAGAGTCCTCTGGCTCAAAATCATGCTTTACACAAACAAAGGCCTCTCACTACAGATTTACACAATAGGTTTACACTGAGCCACTACGATCTATCATGGAGCTGAGTGCTTAATGACTCTTTAATTTAAGGATTATTGACACAAAAGATGTAACAGCTGCTTAAGGGTTACTACACAGCAGCAGCTTTCCAAAAAGATACATCATCATTTTTATATTTTCTAAACTATCTGAAGAAACTTACATTCGTGGCAGATATCTGAAAGATGGAAATAAAAATCACGAGGAAATAAATAAGAATATACTTGACCTCAGTGAACTGGGAAAAATATAAATTCAAACACTCTCGGTTGAGAACAGATTTCTTTCTATTTAGTTCTGACTTGCCAAAAGCTTTTTTTTCTAAAAAAAAAAAGAAAAACACACAAAAAAAACCAACAACTGAAAAGAGGCCTTCCAGCAGAAGAGCCCGTACTTTATGTTGAAGACCAGGAATTTATGCATGTTTTTAAACAACAGCTAAGTGCCCTGCAAGAGTCACACACCAGGGTAGCAGTCAGAGAACTTTAAGAATGAGCAGCAAGGGGCATTGCAGAAACAACTGAAACTTGACATTGAAAAGAGTTCTGGGGCTTTTTTTTCCCACATTTGCGTGCATGTGTACATATATATATATTTATAAACCCCTGAACAATGAATATTCCTGCTGCCAAGCATTCAGAGACAGGGCCGATTTCCTTTCAAGTAATTGATGTAGGCTTTCTTCAGTATCCAGTCCAGACAAGTTCTCAAACGTGAAGCAGGAAATCACACCGTCAAAGGAAAGCTGAGCATTCCTGCCACACGGTCCAGGTCAGCCCCTCAAAAACACTAGATTTATACTGCTGCTGCCAAAAAAACTTGCATTTCCATGCCCTCCTGTTGCTAAGATAAAGGATGTTTCCTACTGCCTCAGAATGCCGTCCTCATTTAAAACTCCAGCTATGTTCTGACAAAACATGCTGCTGTCACCCCAAATTGAGCAAATGAGCCTATGTCCTACAGTATAAAGACCAAAAGAGTTATTGAATATCACCCGGGGAGCACGAAATGAAAAGGCTCCCATTTCTTCCTGACCTTTTTGGGCATTTTTTCCTGAAATCAGCCTAGCCCTTCAGCCTTCATTTCTCATTCTGTCTGTGGTAGCACAGGAAGGACAGCTTGGACTTTTCAGTTTCAAACAGATCAAGTTTTGTTAAATAACTTTTTTTTTCTTCTTCTTCAAACCAGAAGCGGAAGGGAACACTGTGAAGAAAATGGAAACTGGCAAAGAGCTTTAACTTCAAATAGCCTTGTAAGTCAGTGTTGATGTGCAAAACTAATTCTGTTTTTTTGGCATTTAAATGTAACCCGACAGTTGCAAAAGGGAGGGGTGAGGGTAGGAGAAGTGCACTGCAGATCAGCGGCCAAGCGTGGTGTTATGCCTCCTGTTTATCAAACAAAATACGGGTAGGATTTATTGGCACTGTGTTTTACAGAGGAGGCTATATTCAAACTTGCATGGAGAAGTCTCAAGAAAGGGCCTTCCAACAGAAAACACTGCTGCACCACTGGTGTCTGGGAAAGCACCACCTCACCCACATGGTGAGGGGAAGTTTCCATGGGATAGGGATCCCGAGCTTCAGCCATAGAGAGATGTAAACAGCCCCATTCATTAAGAAAGAAGTACCACTGAAAATAATGTATCTAAATATTTGTTCAGGGTTAAACGGTGTTGTCTAAACAAGCAGAAAAGCCCTTTTCTAATGTAGATTTGCTTTCCCTGTTTGCAGTGGCAGCTGCATGCTTAATTCTTGTTTATTTATATGTTTTTCATTTCCTAGAAATCTTTTGTGTCATTTTACAGATGCATGAGACAAGCAATGTTCTGACATCAAGTAATTATAAGATCCATATCATTGTCTGTTCAGGCTTTAGCTTACTAGCTATTTCTAGCATCCATCATAAATACGCTGATAGGAAATTGCATGCTTCTTATCCTTTAAGAACAACACATGAAACTGGATGGGTTCTCGTTTATCTGCCTGTAATTATACTCCATGTGCAAGAGGCCACACTTTCCTGGAGTAAGACATCTGCCTGTGCAGCACAGCTGCACCCCAAACTGTTGTTTAATTCTGCTGGCAATGCTGCTGCCTCCAGCAGCCTAAATATCATTACTTGATGCTGTCAGTACCACACACAATCCAGATGCACTCCATAGCAAAGAGGAAGAATGGATTTTCTACCACAAGAAACAACCATTTGTGCAAGGGATCAACAAGCACTGCCGTGGCTGTAAAACCTGGAGTGTTGAAGAGTGTAAAGACGGCAGATACGCAGAATGGGATCCCGACTGCCATTAACTTATTGTGGAGATCTACTGGATCGCTCAATCACAAGGGGAGATCTTGGACAGCTCACTCAAAAGAAGATGAGGGAATGCTGAAAAGGCATCTGGTAAGGAGGTACCTTGCTCTTGTCCTTACTCCGCTGGAGAGAAAGCAGTTCTATGAAGTGAGCAGAAGCTGAAGAATGTCGGAAGGTTTCCAAGGGCAGAAGTAAGGGCATTTAAACGTAGTTTATAACATTTCCTTTGATCCTTATAGAGAATATTTAAAGGCAGTTGCTCAAAAACCTACCAGCTTTACCTTACGCAGTGATCTCAGCATCTTAGTAGAGAAAATGCACACAAAAAAATGATACATAACCTTGTGTTATTGCAAACAGAATGGAAAGCATTTACAGGCAGCCATGCGTCTGCCACCATCTGTTTATTATTGACTAGATGATCTCAGATAAGTGAAAAATTAACAGACTTATATTTCTATTTAAGGTCTACCCTTGTGCAACACCATTATTCAAGTGCTACATTCCAGGGAAAAAGTCACTTGAGATCCTCCCAAAGACAATAGTACTGACTTGATGCATTTTTCCAAACCTACAGCTTGCACAAATCTTTTTCCAGCTGGTTAGTCACATTAAATCAAGACAGTCAGTAATCAAGGACAACTCCACCTGATGAAGAATAGGCCCCACTTGGTGGGTTCCCTCTCTCAACACCCATTCATTGTTGCTGAAATTAAATTTTCTCCTGAAATAATCCTGGAGTCCCAAGATAGCAAAAATCCCAAAGGGAGATATGACTATTCACCTTGCTAGGGATCTTGGTGCTCACATCAATAGCCAGAACGAACAAAAAGACAAAGCAAAATATTTGAAAATGAAAATAAAACTTTCAAGTTGACGTAACTCACAAAGGCTCCAGAATGGAAGCCCCAGGTCATCAGTGAAACTTCGATATAATTTCACATACAGAATTCACTTTCTTTTACCAGTGTTCTTCACCTTTACTTTCATAAATAGCTCTTCTCCTTCCTTCTGTGGAGGAAAGCAATCTACCATGCCCAGGTGGATTTAATAAGGAAGGTCTAATCCTGGGAGTCAAAGAATATGAATGGATTAAAAGATTAGGGAGAAGAGCATGAAGGCTTTCACCTTTAAGGTTCCTGTTCTGAATTCATCTGATGTCAGCACTGAGTGAGCTGTGTAACCATCAAGGGGCTGTGGCTGCATGGAAATCTTTCCTTCAGCTTCAAGGAGTTATAGTAAGGGATCATTTAAAAAAAAACCATCTGAATATTTTAAAAACCTTTGCCGAGACTGACTGTCATTACCAAGTCCCATATCTAACTTTTCTGTTTCTTCATATTCCATCACCGTAAACCATGAGGAAAGATGGCTTTACAGTTAAAAAAAAAAAAAAAGAAATCCCATAATTTTCCCGTTTAAATTCAAATATACCAACTATGACATGTTATTTTCCCACTGCTTAAAATCTCTTAAAGACCAACAGACACCTCCATCCACCCCCTTCCAGTGCAGCTTCCTGTTATTTGAGGTGTTCTTCATGTAACAGGTTACACTTGCTGTAAGTGATAATCTCCAGCAAACAAACCAAACACACATAAAAAACCCCGACCAAAACAGAAGCAGAATCTGACTTTGGCTATTCCTCTAACGGCTGTGATCAAACCAGCCCATGTTATCCATGAATTACAACTTTACCTCCATTGCAATTTTGATAAAACTGCCTTATAGTGGTTCGTTACAGTATTACAAATAGCTATATGTGTAGCAGAGCTGCGCACATAAATTCTATCCACCTATTAAGACACACATCAATGCTTCAGCTTCACAAATTATGCAAAAATTATCCTTTTTTTTTTTTGCTGGTAAGGTCTGTATTTTCACTTTCACATATCCAACTGGGAATGCAACCAACAAAGTGCTCAAGAAGTAGATCAGCCATACATGGGTCCTCTCATGTAATGAGCTGCCTCAGAAAGGAGAGAGCTGACCAAGTAGCACGCTGTTTCTAGATACTGGAATAATATTCAAAAGAGCTGAGTGTCGTATTTGGATCAGGATTTAAAACCAGCCATGATTTCCTCCAGAATTCCTCCAGCTAAAAGAGCAAGCTGCACAACAGAACCACCAGCCGTGACTGAGGCTGGTTTAGTAATAAACTCAAAACTACATAAAATGAACCTCATGTTTCCATGGTGATGAATACCTCTCTCTCTCTTCAGAGTGTCTTGTGATGTAGAAAACATTCACCAGTAATATTTTGGTAGTAATCTTGGTAATGGAAAACTCATTAGTATTGTTCAAGATGGTGATAACACCAACATGCATTAATTAATTTTGGGACGATCTTGATAAATTGGCAGGTGAAGATGAAAGCAGTGCACTGCCCTGTGGAAAAGTAAATCATCGAAGATACTCACTTGTGACAGAAATATATATTAAAAGTAAAAAAAAAAACAAAAAGAATAACCACAATAATCACAACAATGGTGGCTGCTAAGACGTGCAGAGCTGTTCATTTGCTTTACCTCTCTGATACACGCTAGTAAATCCATTTTTGCCTCAGTAAGCTTCCTCAGCAGCAAGAAGGTTTAAATCTTCTTAAACAGATAGAAAAAGTATCATCTTCTTGTTTAGCTTTGCTTAATGGCAACCAGGCATGGCCAACTGCAGATACTCTTAACAGAAGATATTTGACAGGGATAAGATCAGGTACATACAGTAGGCAAGGTCCCAAAGCTTGTCTTTATACACAAGGCTGCTCGAGGGGTATGAACTGCTAAACTCTGTCATCATCACTTAACTTACAGCGCTCCTGAATGTGAGACAGTGTTCTGGTTGGAGGAAAAATCCTTCTTGAGGGCTCATACTTGCCTTTGATCCAGTGACATGTTTCTGAAGGAAAGCACCTGACAGGACAAAGATGTACAGCACTTCATTTAGTACACATGCCACGTGTGGCAGCTCAAGAACCACTGCCCTGAATGAGCAGGTTTACCTGTTCCACTCAAATGCTGTCAGGCACTGCAACTAAACTGAAACAACAGCGGCTAACTGTTCAGACTATAGAAACAGAGTGAAAGATTTGATTCAAAAGGCACAGAAACACAGGTGCCATTTAAGCACCTAAGCAGATGCTAACAGGCCTGCACTTTATGCATAACGTGTATAAGCACTTTCCTGGAAAAAAACCCACAGATAAACACTGCTGTTTGACAGACACTCACAACTTCTAGTTAACAGACTCACAAAGACCATTTACATTAAGGGCTGCAGATTTTGAAGCATAATCTTTTCCCACATGTGAACCTGGGCTATTACTAAATCAGAAACAATTCAGAAGTTTCTGAAAACAGAAATGAAACAGTGTTTCTGGTATAAAGCTGTCCTTACATACCTCTAACCGACACAATACGCTAACTAGCTCTGAGTAGGCAGCAGGTATTTGTTGTGGGTATAATTCATATTCAAAATCCTCTGGTGATTTTCTTGAAAAACTGGTTTAGATTTGACTTCTCGCTGTGTCAATAGAAACTGAGCCCTTCACATTTCATATTCTTCTTTCTTTGTTTTATGCACTAAATGTGAAAAATATTCAGCAGAACAGTAATGCTGTGATATGTTTCCAATTTAACAAGCAGCAAAGCTCTATTGGCTCGAAATGAAGGATTACCTTCAGGAAACTCTCAAGGAGTCAATTACACAAAGATGCGTCCATGTGTGCAAAGTTTATGAACATGATCAGCATTACATCAGAATCAATCCTGACTATATCATAGAATCACAGAATGGCCTGGGTTGAAAAGGACCTCAAAGATCATCTAGTTTCAACACCCCTGCCACGGGCAGGGTCACCAACCACCAGATCAGGCTGCCCAGAGCCACATTCAGCCCTTATATATTCTGTATTCTTGTTACTTTAGAGGACTATTTGTTTTTTCCAACGTTAATCTTTCAATTTAACCAACAAGGCACAATTGTGCCATTTTTTTTATTCCAGATCAGGGAGAAATGTACATAGTAAAGGACACACACAGCAAGGGGTAAGAGAAGTGACACTTTACATGAACACGCAACAAAAGCAAAGTGATTTCTGATTGTGAAGTTCTCTTCTTCCTGTAATAGTGGCTCTAAAGCCACTGACTACGTCAAACAAATTTGTTGCATGTTCTTAGAGATCAGCTTTCCTGAGTCTCATGGACTGATTCCAACATTCAAACATTTATTGAATTGTTATCAGTACTCTGCCTCTGGGTCTCAGTAAAAATGAGTGAGATCTATTCCTAGTACTGCTCTTGAATAATGTCGCATTCAGCATCCTAAATGTATTGCAATTAAACCACAGACTAATTAAAATACTAAAGACTCTTTGGTAATTAATCTTGTTGGCAAAGAGCATCTTCAACACTTACTTCACAAACAATAGTGTTTGTCAAGGGATGCTAAACTAATTTCCTCAGTGGGTCTTTCCACAGCAATTTGGAATACTCGAGATTTTGGTCTTTGGTTCCCATGTCAGCTACTTATTTATGTTCCCAAAACGTACTACTAATCTTAAGACAAACATACACCATTTAGCAAATTTACCAGTGTGCCTATTACTACTTACGGCTTTCCAAGGGAAGCAGCTTGGCCTATCACTTTCTGACCTATTTTCCTCCAGCTCCATTTCTCTCCTTCCTCTCGGTTGAGTGCTGGAAGCTGCGCTCAGTTAAGTGGGATAAAAATAACAATAAAAACCCAGTGCCTACAGCAACCCTCCAGCTACAGAAGGTGAAAAGAATTACATTCTTAATTCACAAGACTCTTCTTACACATAATCATTCCTTTTAGGTAAAGGTCAAGTTACAAGATTTTTTGCATTATGCATAGTGATTTCCATTTTGGCTTATTATTCGGTGGTATAAAATTTATGATGTCAGATTTCATGACAGTTAAACCCGAGTTTGTTCTATTTCAGAATGACATCTGGGTGTAGAGAATAACAAAGCTTCTATATTAAAACGGTCTCACATTTTTAGGCCAGCCCCTATAAAGGACATCAGACCAGCAGATGTTCAGAAAAAATATTTTACTTTTCAAGTGCTGATGAACTAAAATATGGGTAGTGTTGCATAATGGAAAATGACTCATTACAGTCAATCATGAAAAATATTCAATTGTTTGGGATAAAAGTGTTTGGAAAAAAAATCTATTATTTCAGTGCCATTGCAAGGCATTTTATATTCAAAAGCAAATAATCTAAGTAAACATTCAATGCTGCTGCTTAATCCATTTATGAGAAAAAAATTGGTTCTTCAAGGAAATAACTGTATAAAAGCACATGTTTTATTTGTTAATGCGTGTAGCAGATAATGATTTTTAGCTGACAGTACAATTCTTTATTATGACAATGCAACATCCTTAGTGAAAATTGAGTAGTCTTAAGGTGTTCTGCGCTGTTCATTCATGCAAAGAATTCTTGTCAAATATTTTAATGAGAAGAAAAGTATGGCAGTCGAGATTAAAAGTCAAGGTGACCTTTAACTGTGGAAAACAGTATCTACATATCACCTTACATTTTTTTTTAAGGTCATCATTTCTCTCTTGAAGAGTCACTCCATAAATGGAAAAACACAGCGCATTGAAAGATCTAACCACAAAAACCATTCTTAGCTCAAGATTAACTTCCGTACTGCCCCTATTTTAAATTACACATGTCCTTTGGTATAAAACTCAAACGCTTGCTGTGGTGTCTTCAGCACCAGGAGTACAGAAACACATTACAAAAGATAATCAATGTACAACCATTGCATGTTTCAGTGCAGCAAGAGAGTAACATCTTAGGAATTGCCACTCTTCTCTAGAAGGAACAAATAGGGCTGAGCTCTGGCTTTGGCCACAGTGCACCGAACCAGCTGGAAAACACACCTACTATGCACCCGGTTGCATGGTATTCAAGAGAGTGGAGAAATGGAGGGACCTGCTTTCTGTTGCTGTGCTGCAGGCTGCAGGGGTTAGTGGAGCAATACTCAGCTCCTTGCAAGTCATGCAGGGGTCTGTTCTGCTGCATGAGCAAAATCCTCCACCCTCAGTGCGCTCATAGGCAAGTTCCTGAAGAGTTTGGAAATATTCTGCTTACTGGAGGTGAGACACAAACAATTCACCGAATGCTGGGGCTTCACGAAATAGTTTCTAGTCTACTCAGAGGAGGGTCAAGGGGTGATTATCTGTACCCCTGTGTGAGACCCACCAGAACCCTCCGCAGTGTCCCAGCTGCTATTCTGAGCTCTGGGTGGCATGCCAGATCTGAATTCAACCCGCAGGATCCTGCATCTGCCACTTCTGCCCCCCTGCCATTTCACAACTTTCACATTTCCCTCTATAACTGGAAGAGGCAGCAAACCTGGAGAAGAAAACCACCTGCAGTTTGGTTCCTAGAAGGCCTCAGCTTTGTTGAGAAGAACCAAACTCAAAAACCTCAATGTGGGTACGAAGAGGGGTGTCAGGTGGCGAGGGCAGGATGAAAGAGACCTCAAGGCAGCTCCTAAGTATCAGTGCAGAGCTACTCTAACTTACACACTTTGCCTCAGAACTTATTTACTCATCTCTAATCTTTCTCACTGGAAGCAGGTCAGGTATAACACGCCATTAGAGGGGCAAGAAGGTGTCCAGCTTATGTCCAGCCAGCCTGGCACGGGCTGCCCACAGCCACAGGCACAGAAATGAATGTTTGCTTGTGCCTGTCTGCAATGATACATTCTTAGTTATGTACACTACGATTACTCAAAGAGAATCATCAATCATTTTTATCACTACAAACATAGTATCAAACACATATAAAAATGCGTTTCCTAATTGCTACTGAGGAGGCAAAGGAGAAATGGAAGATGATAATGAAGTACTAGGTGCCATTCCTTCTGAAAAATTGTACGTGAAATCATTTAATTAATGGGTGACACCATTTATACAAGGTTCTAAGTAAATCTTAAGTAATTATCATACCTGAGCACAATAAATCTGATTAAAAAATTGCCTAAGAAAAATTCTGTGGATAAAGTTGCCAAAACATGCAGTAATAGGATGCATTTATTAAAAAACAACACTGGCAATGCTTTGAACTTGGGACAGCTACAGATTTAGTAAGAATGGTGCTCAGCCCCACTAAGTTTATCTATTTCTCCTTAGGTCCTGTTTACTGCAGACCATGTCATGAAACGACTGAGACAATCTGCATATTTTTGCTAAATATGATAATCTCATTAAATAGAGTCAGCTAAGATACATCATACTTTATTTCCCATACGTAACTTAAGTATAACCCAAAGCAAGCTCTCACACTTTGGGCAAGTGAACTTTCCATATCATCCGGGACCCTTCACAGAGTTGAGTAAAAATTAAATTTGCGAACATTATGGTACTTCCATTTTTAGAAATGTTTTAACGCTCACTGAACAGCTGCTAACATCTGAAAAACAGAATGCATCCCTGAACAACTAATGCTAAATACTTTCTCCACTGAACACACAACTATATTTAACACACCAGCCCACTATTTTAGGTTTATTGAACGGTGCACAAAATTCCCTTTTCAGCTGCTGAAGGGACTTGGCACCAGCTATAAAAGATTTATTGATCCAGTACTAACTAGAGTACATTACGAGTAGCCAAGTGCCAAACAGTGCCTTTGCACCAGAGCGTGATTTACAAGTAAGGAAAGGAAACTGGAGTACTAATTACATACAAAACCCAAGGCTTCAAAAGTTGTATATTTATCATTAGGATCTTGCAAAAGACATAGTTAAGACAAGCTTTTACACCAAAAGCTTTTCTCCAGTATAAATGCACACATGCTATTTTCTTTAACAGAATACCGAGCTCAACCTTCAAGCAACTGTTGCCACTCTTAAGACAGAGAAGTCACACAGCATTTAAATCAAAATACTGAGACAATTTCTTTTTAAATGCGTAAAAACTTCACAATTATCTGTTCTGAATTGTTAGATCACTCACCACATTTCTTTGCATTTTTCCACTAGGACAAGTGACAAGATATGTAGGAGAAGTGTGTCACTGCAGTATAATACTACGGGAGGATCTGAACCCTGTTACCTCTGGAACAGACCGCTTGGGATGTGTCACACCTCACAGCGAAACAAGACATTTGAACTATAAAGGTGAAGCAAAATCGGTCCAAATAACTGAAGGACGCGTGATGCAATGTGAAATTGAATCAAGGCCACTGCACCAAATGAAACGAGCCTGGACAAACCAGCAGCGCAGGCGCCCAGAGGATGCCATCTGTCAGCCAGGGCACACGCTCCCAGTCCGCGGGTGTGACCCGACAGCGCGCGATGGCCACTTCATCACTGAAACAACCAAAGCTCCCAGAGCTTATCCTGGTAATTAGTAAGGGATTTACCACTGCACCAGCTGGCATGAAGGATGTGACTGAGCGCAGCAAGCACTCCAGGAACACCTACTTCAGCTTCCTAAGTCACAATCCAGAGGCTGATGTCCAGCAGCTGCTCAGGCGATGGGACACCGTGTCACAAGAAAGCAGATACAGGAAGGGGACAGCCATAACCAAAAGCAGCAGACGAAAACCATATTCTTTCATTTATAAACTCTGATTTGAATGCAGTAGATATTAGTCCTGGTATTGAAAGGTACACTGTGCATCCATTTTATGGCAACATCAAGCTTCTACAAGCTCCAACAAGCTCTACACTCCAAACATTCACTAACAGCTACTGTTGAGTTTTTGAGAGGTCCAGCACAACAAGAGATGTACCAACAGTCAAGTAATGCACAACTTCACTTCAACCTTCAGGTAGACAAGGAATGCAGAAAATATAAAACAACAAGAGAATGTATAATTTAATATCTGTGGTTATCCTATTGAGAGCAAAGGACATAGAAGAAAGTCTGCCTGATCAGTTTGGAAGCTAACGGAAATAGGAAAGTTTTCCTGCACCATCTCTCAGGACCATCAAACAGTCCTTTCTTACACAAACAGATACGGAGCCGTACTCTCTAAACCCTCACTCTATTGCTCACAAAGAAATCTCACTGGTAGGCACGATTGTTTATTAAGACTAACCCTAGTTCATTCTCCAGTCGTATTTCAGAGATAAGCAGAAATTATAAGAAATAAAAATGTCTAGCAGGTAGTTTCATTTACCTCTTTTATTACAAATCCATATTCAGATATGTTAATATAAAGATGTACAATATTACATAAAGGGCACAAAACCTGACATTGTGACACTGGTGGTTGAATGGCTCGCTCATTGTAGCGGCTCTTATTCAGCTATTTTCTAGTGCTCTCATCAGTCTTTTGTGTGAAAGTCTTTGGTGAGAGTCAAGTCTGAACTGATAAGGCCTTGGAGACATAATCACTGGCCTTCATTCTCCATTGACAGCACCACACAGCCAATTCACAAACATTTTCATATTAATATTGAGCAATTTCCCTACATTCTAATCCATCAAAGTAGGCTATTAATCCTTCCCCCGCACTGTTCTCTATTCAAATGCTAACAATTTTCTTCTCACAAGCTAAAACATTTGTCCTACAGCCCCTCACACAAAGACACTGTATTGTCAGCAATGATTGATCAGAGTATTAATATGAGGGATGCAATGTAAATTGTATCAACGACACCTTGCATACATGCAGGAACAGTCTTTTTTAAAGGATAAACCGAATGCAAGATGTAATAATTCTCAAGAAACATTCTAACATGGTTTGTCTGGTGCATTTTATGGAAATTTATGAAGATTTCTGGAGATGTAAAATGCTTTTTGGTTGGGAATGCAAACAAAAGGCAGGGATGCCTTGTGTGCAGCGCCTGCTGAGGGACGACAGCCCATGGCTGGGCCTGACTCGTGGGCTCAGGACAAACAGCAGAGGAGCTACCAAGAGCCACTTGCTCCCTAATGCCCAATTGTATACCAGTAGAAAAGAAAATAAGACCCAGATATCCCTTTAAAGAGAAAAACTTCTCATCTTATGGGCTGTAAAACTAAACACCAAGGTCAGAAGCAGCTCCACCTCTTGCCCTTGCCACAGTGGCCTTGCGGATGCCCGCAGAGCAGCAGACCCTGTAGGCATGCACTCCTCACCAACAGCACAGCCAGCACAGGGAAAGGACAGGAGCCTCAGCCGGGTCACCCCCTGCATCCTAGTTTCAGATGACTTGGGGTTAGTTATTAAAACATGGGATGTGCCTTCTGTGTGAAAATGCAATGGAACCAGCAATTTCTGCTGGGATTATGGAAGATCAGCACAGGAAGAAAACGAAGAAGGGGGATGATCCGTGAAAGATGTGGCGGTATGAAGGTGGACAGACCAGAAAGTGAGGAAGTGAGGCTGCAGAGGCATGCAGCTTTTGGACAGCCAGTGCACCTGGCACAGAGCAGAGCAGCTCACGGGTGTGCGACACGTGGCAGGGTGCAGGGATTTTTGGTACATTACATCCTTACAACAAGTAGTTAAAAACATTTGTACTTAAAAGCCACTTAGGAGCTTTTCCAATTACTTACATTAGCATTCTGGCAAACAGTCAATCCTTTCCAGTGTTGAGTCAGACTCCTGAATCCGCATCAAAAAACTGTCCAAACAGCAATTTTTTCTTTTCTCTGTTCTCAGGCAGCTGGGAAGGGTACCACGGGCTCTCCCTCTCCGGGAGGGAAGGAGGCCTTCATCATGCAGTGCACAGAGCCCCATCTCCCAGCACCCACGAAAGGAGGTCATCTGAAGATAGGGCGAGGGCTAAGGAAGGAAGCTGTTCTCCCTCACAAAAGCAGCAGATCCACAGGATAAGGGCCATAACTGTTTCTGGAAAGGGGTACCAAGCAGCACGTTGCCTCCATCGGGTGCGCAATGGCCCAGCACAGCCGTGAGTCATCGTCCCATGGAGCCACTGGGTGTGTGCTGAAAGCAACCCTTGGGATGAGATAAAAACAACAGCTTGTGTTGTGTTCAACTCGTGGTGTTGAACATCTCACAGCAATTTTATATACATAAGGGTGTTTACTCTAGCT
Source organism: Tragopan temminckii (assembly GCA_028571105.1). Classification (NCBI taxonomy): domain Eukaryota; kingdom Metazoa; phylum Chordata; class Aves; order Galliformes; family Phasianidae; genus Tragopan; species Tragopan temminckii. The sequence continues at coordinate 7,367,925 of JAOWBP010004096.1, read as the reverse complement.
GAAACACAGCCAAAGCATCAAGGTTAAGCTTCCACCGATATAAACTAAATTGGATAAAGTATTAGTCATTTCCTGTCCCAAGCTGCCATGCATTGTGATATACATTATGAAATAATAATTTTAAGCTCAGAAATAGATTGACTTCATTTTTTAATTTAAATAATGTTTATTTTGTAATTAAGCTATTAAGAGCCGGAAGAGCGGTTTTGTTCACCGGCATTATGCTGTTTCTAAAATCCAAGGCTGGATACAGTTTGCTACAGTTGCTCTCATGCAAAAAATAAAGCCTCAAATTACATCATTATAAAAATCAAGTCTCTAATACATCACACTCCATTTAAGCAGAAACAGCAGGAAAAGCAGATGCCATCTACTGCAGGGTTTATTTTCAAAACTGAAACACACAAAGTCCCAAAAAATCCAGCAGCATGGAGACCGTACCATTATACAGATTTCACTTCCAAGGACAGGCTAAGGTTGTGGAAACCTACATTGGCAGGCACATGCTGGAGAACATCCCTCTGCCCCAGGCAGCAGGACCAGAGGGTCCCCACGCCACGCGGGGCTATGCCCCAAGTTTAGCAAGTTTCAGGTCACACTACAAAGACTTCCTTTCAGTAAGCTTTGGTCAAAGCCTGTTTTTCTTGTTCTTTGATGAGGCAAGATATTTTTATTTTTTTCCCCAAGACAGAACGGGTTCTATTTTAAACAGTTTAGTGTTATAGTAATTATTTTCAGCTGTGCCGCAAGTGTTCTAAGACCAAGTAAGTGGAATTTACAATCATCTCTGGAGAAAGACTGCCATTAGTAATAAAGAATAGGTTTATCCATTTCTCATATGTAAGTCAGATTCACTTCGTCAGTCTCAAGATTTGACAAAGTATAATTCAGAACGATTCAAGCTCACCTTCCACTGGACTGAGTAATCAGATTAGATGAGGAAACGTAGCAGTAGTTCTTCAGAACTTACTGTAAGACTCTTTAGGAACCTCACAGTATATATGCCACCTCATTTCCTCAATAATACATGCCTGTCATATATAATTGTGTATACAAAACTTACAACCATGTCTCACAAACTTAACTTCAGCACCGGGAGTAGGAACTTGCAATTCAGAAATGAAAAATCTTGAGTTTTAAGCTTACTAATGTTTGTAAACGCCACACAGTTATTGCACGGGAAATGGAAGAGAAATCAAAAGTGTGCACAGCTGTGAGATCGTACCAGCATGTAGACAGCAGCTGGTGTCGTGTTCCTTGACCCTTCTACTGGCAGGACTGCTCCTAAAAGACACTGCCTCCAAGGTGATGTCTCAGCACTGCATTCTTAATTAGTTGATTTTTTTGACAGCGGTGCTGCTTCTTGGATATAATAGAGTAGATGAAAGACCTTTAAAAATACCAAGTATGACACAGTTTAATTTGGCTAAAAGATTTTTCTAAAATAAAAAAAAAAAAGAAATGACAACTGTATGAATTAATTTGGTAGTACGTGAGGTAGAATGGCAATTTAAAAAGTCAGAAAGAAAGCAGAGGCTTATTTTGAAGTTAAGACTTCTCAAAAATAATAATGTATTCTTTTCTATGAGAGTATCAGCATAGATCTTAGCCTAACCATTAGCATACAGTGAAGTAAGAATACAAATGCAATTCACTGGAAAGAAATACTCATATGCTGGTATTTGCATCTGGTATTTGCATTTGTGTTTTGGTTTTAAATTTTCCTGTTTTTGAGTTCAAATGTACTTTTGCATCACACAAAAATATGATAAAATAGTATTCTGTTATGTGAGTTAATATAATTCTGAGAAGAATGACTTTGGCCAATTGGCGTAGTGGCTCACTGCACTGGTGAACAAGGTTTTCTGCATCCACTGGTCCAAAGTCTGAATGCTATGCAGGCTGAATAAGGAGATGAATTTAAAATGTGTAAATGACGAGTTTGAAACTTGACTGGATCAGATAAAAGATGCTATATTTAACACTTCACTCTCTGTTTTTTAGAACGTATTTTAAATCAGCTGAGCAGAAGTCAAGAAAAAGCTCATAATCGCCTTTGAGCTGCTCAATTTTGCCTAGGTAGAGAAGTGAAAGACTTAAAAGGTGGATGATGATAATTAAGGTAAAAATCTACCTAGCTATGCTGTAGGAAGTTTCACGAATGATTACTGACGGAAAGATCGAAAACAAATGGAAGAAGTTTTGAGGAACGGCGTGTGAAAAGACTGGTAATTTACAGCATTTCAGTACTTTATAGAAGGCTAATCAAATAGTGCTCAATTTATCTTTGACCCTTCAGAAATACTCCCAGGGGCCTACTCAGCACAGTGACCTTCTTCCTTCAAGAAGGAGGATTGCTGCCTTCTATTTTATTTATATTTTAAAGTACAGAAAATATCACATCACAATAAAGCAATCAACCAGTAGCCTGTGTGCTCCAGCAACTGGAAAGGACAGAAAGTCAGTGAGTAGATAATTATTCAAGGTCAAACCTTTCTAGTGTGGTGCCAGAAAAAATAGCAAACAGTGAGGGTTAGCCAATACTTCACAAACACTTGTTTAAGGATTTCCTAATTACTATAAGTGGTTCCTCTGGCCCTGGCACTTAAAAAGGCAGCTGGATATGCATGATGTCATCCCTTCTTCCCATTATCTCTGCAGTAAATTTACAGGATTAAGAAGCAAGCAAGACTAAATAGTTAAAATAACAAAGAATTCTCATGTTTCCTACCATTAAGAACTGTTTTCTCCTGTTATAGAAAAATAAAAAAGGAAACTGAAACAGATGCAATTAACTGCTTAAGTACATTTGTACATTAAGAACATTTTGTCTAAAAACCAGAAAAATGCAAGCAGCATAGCCACATCATAGCAACAGTTTTGTTACCTTCCAGTTTTAAAGATACGGATATAAATCACAAGCTGATCAGCCAATTTAAGTTCAAAAGCACTGATTTTTGCACAGGTGACATTCAGTGCTCTGGAACAGCTGGGCCAGTACCTTACGGTGAATGCTTTATTCCAGCCTTGCACAGCAGGGTTTCTGTTAGGATACAGAGAGATGCAACAACCACAAAGAT
>JAOWBP010004096.1:7342543-7357900 GCA_028571105.1 Tragopan temminckii | reverse complement strand
CAGTCCAAACAACAGACTGGAAAAAGGAGGCGGTTCTCTGTTTTTCACTTGATGCAAAAATGTTGACGATGCAGCCATGAAACTTTCAGAACAGTCTAGAATACTGCTCAGCTGCATCAGCTTGTGAGACACTTAAAGACATGCACACGGGAGCAATCTTGAAAAAGGCTGAATATGTAATTGGGCTCTTTTTTCAAGAATGTTCCAGATTACATGGAAACAACGCGCAAACCAGCAACCCATCTAGGACAGGATGACATCCCAGGAATACCTTTTTTTTAGGTTAGGAGCATTTCTTTGATCAACGCTGCTCAAGAGAGAAAGGAGAGATTAATTAAGAATAAAAAATTGTTCGGTAATATCCACAGCATGATCTCTAGTAGCGAATTCAGTTTTTTTAACAATGCGTCTTCTCAGGAGAAGCTGCAAGACTTGCTTCCCTGCCTGATCCGTGAGGGCAGGAGCTGCACACAGCTGGGAGGTGGCTGCACCACCATGGCTGGGAGCTGAGAGCTCAGGCTGTGCCCATGCACAGCACCAGCCGGGTCCCGAGGCCCAGGAGTAGCACAACAAGCACTTTGTGGTGGCCACATAAAGTCCCAGAATACAAACAGTTCACCTGGCATCCCTTACTTGCAAAAAGCTTTTTACCTGTACATAAAAGTAAATTAATACACATTCCAGCTGTAACGACGAGGCTTCTTGCATCTTCACTAGTAAGATTAAATCTCTAACTATGCTAAACGTACTCCTATTTTCAGTGATACGCTGTCCTGTTTTATTCATGAATATATAATTCCTTCTGCACAGTGCAGAATGGCTTATCAGAGTCTGTAGTCACTTCCAAAGCCATACACCGAATCTTAAGCTGTAAGCAGTAACCATAATCACTCAATCACCTAAATTTGGTAAAGTTAATTTATAAAAAAAAAAAGGCTGAAGTTCCGGTGGATGCTGGGAGGAAACCTCAGCCTTGCAGTAAGATCTGCTCCTATGCACACCTGCTGCCATCCATGGCTGGGTAACACCACGAACATGACATGATTTTTAATGGCCTTTCCGCATTTCTACATTCACTCAAATGGAAAAGAAAAAAAAAAAAGTTATTTCTTAACTCTTTCTTCCAAGTCCAAACTTCAATAAATCACAGAGAAAATATTCTTCAAGTAATGCTAGTATTACTTCCAAGTAATACTTGTGTAAAATGTACACCAGCCAAAATAGAGTATAATGATAATAACAGTACTAGCACTGAAGTCTCCAGATACCAAGATTGCGTAAAGTATCAATGACTGATGCTGATACCATTCAGTGCTTCTTCTCAAAGCTGCAGGGTGGCAGCCAGGGTCCGAGGGTCACAGCACATGACGACTGGCACCCTGGTATTAGCCCTGGTGGGCTGCTGCAGAAATAGTGGCAAATGTGACCTGGGGAGCTCAGGTGCTGTGAACTTCAGCACAAATGAAAGGCAGACTAGGAGCTTCCTCCATTCAATCTTTCAGATCCATAACCTTGTACACTGCTGAAGTGACTGCTGCTCTCAGTACTCACTGCACGCAGCAGTACCTGAAACCCAAAGCAAGGCTCCTCATTCCCAGAAGCCGTGCTATCACCTGTTCTACCCTCACTGCACCCAGTGATTGTGGGCACACACTTGGCTATCTCAGAGCACTGCAGACTCCAGCACCAGCTGAACATGCCTGGCAATACAGCCACACCTGGCTGAAAGTATCCTCTCCCAAAAAAGCCACAACAAAACAGAACAAGAGCGAATACACCATATTTGCTAGGCAACACCAAATTCTGTTAGCATATTACAGGGCTGACGTGCTCCAGTTCCTCACAGAGTCGTCTCAAAATGCCTTCTAAACAAAGCCACTTCTATTCTCACTTTGATAACCGGCTTGGAGCAGCATCAGCTTTCAGCAAGAGGCTGGGTTTTGAGTTGCAAGCAATACACAGGCTAAAGGGCAGGCACTGGGACCTCATGCCAGGACAGTGGAAATTATCAAAGATAACCTCCATTTAAGGAACGTTCACCGTCGAGAAGAGATTGCTCTAACACAATTTGTTGCAGCCACCAGCCCAAGCTGCCCCTGGCTTCAGATGACACATTTTAGCATGGTAGCCCAGCACACCCCGTGGAGCTTGGAAGGTGAAGTTCTTGGCGAGGAAGGTGGGAGGGTTTTGCTCGATGGGAATTTCTTCCCCCAAAAACACACACTTGTATGTAAAAATCAATTGCTCCTGCTGTCTGATTATTTCACGCACTCTAATTTGGCTTAGTTTGAAAAATCAGGTGTACTGCTTCATAATTAAATTATTCAACAAAACCTCAACTATAAAGCATTCTGCAAAGACCTAATTAAGAATATGATTTGATAAAAGCACATTCTGCAGTTTTAGTTTACATTCCCAGAGGAGCGGGGACATCATTATTTCACACCGCACACATTTGGGGCTTCACAGAGGTTTGGGGGTATTTTTTCACCTCTTTTCTTTTCCAAAGCTGATTTTGAACTATATAAAGAAGTATTGCATTCTTAGATCATATCAATTCATTAAGCATTGGCAACATACAGTTTGGATTTAAAAAAAAGTTAGCCCTTGCTCTCCCCCCTCCTCAAAAAAAAAATCCTAATAGAAAGGCATCATGCAAAGAGCACTATTTCAGAAGTTGGCCCTTGTTCAAGCTACATATGGTCACATAATCTTTTAAAACGCGTGATTCAAGTCTCAATTTAATTATGTAATAGCACAAATGGAATTACATTGCAGATGAAGTGCAGTATTTCAGCTCCAACACGTACCAGAGTTGTGAGACTGACCCAAGCCTATTTCATTTGGTCACTGCATTAGGGGGCTTAATTTGAATGCAAGGCACATAGCAAACAACAATTTCAATATAACATCTACTCCTTTTCATCTAAATTATAATACTTGCTAGGCTAGGCTCCATTACAAAGATAATTTGTCAGGCAGCTTGCATTTTTCTTGAATGCATTTTATTTACAATGTATCTTCATGTTATTTGTTTAAAATTGTAGATACACCTATTTCCCATGTATGCGTCTGCATGTACGACCCTGAAGTGGAACACGGCTTATCAGTGTCTTTGGGATCAACAGGAAAAACCAGCCTTCCTCTGACAACGCATCACAAATGCAAAATCCTAATTAGCTCATCCCACAAGACTCACATACCTTCCACGCTGCAGCAATGCATACTGTCCTGTTTCCGCCATGCTTCGGCCTCATTTCCCTCAAGCTGTTCTCCCCTTCTTTGACCTGCACACCATATGGCTGTCATCTTGAGAACGATGGGAGAACACCCTTAGTGTCAGGTTTGGGATCTGATACTGATCTTATTCAACAGACCAGCCACATATTGGAGTTATTCATGTTTTGAAGGTTTTGGGGTTTTTTTTGTAAACCATTAAATACTAGCTGGATAAAGAAATACGTATTTATATTTAAGAAGGACTAGGGAAACTGTAAATCAGCCAATCTGGGTCTGGTACTGTGACAGCGGCACCAACCAGCACTTTCTAAGTATCCAAGGGATTCTCAAGAACACTACGTCATTAACCTGATCGATACTGCTCAGAAGTGAGAATGTACAATAGCTCAATCCACAAAACAATCCTCTCAGTGCCTAGCAGCAGTCAAAAAAGAAAACCGAAGATTGGAAATCACTAGCAAATGAGACAAAATTCAAGTGTGCCTGGTACTGAGTGGAGCACTGGGATCCTCAGATAAAAACAACCACCAGCAATGTACCTCCAAAGAGATGAGGGGCTCTGCTAGAGGTCTGGTATAACTGTGGGCATGGAGGGCAAACAGGCACTTCCCATCCCAATGGAAGAAGAAGGTGGTCTCGTGTGAAGCTCCTGCATCAGCCAGGAAGCTCTTCTTTTTCTGAAGACCATTTAGGGGAGAAAATATGCTAAGCATATGTCACTTTACCTTAAATTAATATAGACACAAATAACTTTCTTCTTTGACCAGTCTCTGCATTCTTAGATGCAGCTCTGGCTTTAGCGTAGCTTTTGGCTGTGGCTTCTGAAAATGCTTCGCAACACAACTTCAGCAAACAGTTCAGATTAAAATAACAGAAGGCTGGTATATAGCTGTTCAGAAATAAAATGAAGTGGTTAGCAGGTTGGCTTCATGTTCGATCCCAGGAGGATTTCTGCCTTGGTCCCAGGTTCAGCTCAACAATTCCAATAACAGCAAAGAAATACAGAGCATGCATGTAAACTTCAAGACAACTACAAAATATTATACATAGGAAACATATACACAAATAAAATCATTAATTACTTGTTAAGAAGCAGCACTAGAGAAAAACAAGGAAAAGCTGAGGATATTTAACTGGAGCGCTGCATCTAAGGGCACAGAAAGTGCTTACTGCATTTTGCTCATCATTGCTGAGGCTTCAGCTGAAATATTGCAAGAGCCCTCTCAGGAGAAAAATAAACAAAGAAAATCTCACTATAAACGAGAGATGGCTGCATATCTAACCACAGTCCAGCGCAACAGAAACATGTGAAACTGTACCCTAGGTTACAGCTTGCTTCAACAGAGAGCTTGAGAGCCCAACCAGCAGTTTTCCTCATTGGAAATCAATGCCATATTCTCTGTATCTCCAGAAAGCCACAGCCAAAAATTACTTTGCAAGCTACAAAAATCTTGAGAAAATGAGTCTGATATTATAGAAAAAAAAATACTGCACCAATACCAACACTTTGGTAAGTCTGAAAAGCAAACATAGCCACTTTAACTGTGATTAAAAAAAAAATCACAAAGCTTCCATGTTGCCTAAGTGCATCACAGCTTGGCAAAGCCTTTCTGCCAACCACATCAAGGTGGAGTTCAAACAGCACAAGAGTTCCTGAGAGTACAAACACGATTCTGCGCAGTTTGGGTGAAGGTGCCTCTGACAGAGACAGTGAAGCACAGACTTCAACGCACAGAGTGTGGCACAGTCCCACCACCAACACTGAGTGATTGTGTTCTGGAGAGAACACCAGAACAGAAGATCAGACGAGCAACCCAAAGCCAGAGGAGAAGAACAAGGTTTGCCTTTTTTAGCCTCCCCAAACAAAGCAGGGTGGATCACATCTGTAAATGCCCGTGGGGAGGGAGGAGTACACGAAACGAGGCTCTAGGGAGGAAAAAGAATGAATTAATTGAAAGCACCAAGTACAAATCAGCAAGCAGAAATGCCAGGAAATTGAAAATTAGAAAAGAAGTGAGATACTGAAAGAGCCGCCCATGAACACAGCTGGAGAAGCAGAGAAGAGAGCTGCACAGCACGATGGCTGCTGCCAGTCTGCAGGTCCTGACCTTCCTGATACAGATTTCATTCTCAGCTCTATCCTTGGCTCAGGGAAGTTCCCTTCTCTTTCATGTGGAAGCCTTTGCTTCCTTTCAATAGAAATATTCCGCATTTATAGATAAAGATCTTGTGTATCTATTTTACTTCAGAAATGGATCTAAGAGTATTATTTTTCAAAACAAGCACATTTTCCCTTTTTGCACTCTGGATACAACATATATAGCCAAGAACTGCTTCTGGTCCTCCAGCCCCCTCACCATGGTGACCCTTCCACTGGGTCCTGCATGCAGGCTCACACACTCTGAGCTCCTCTCCCTGCTTTGTACCTGCTCTGCCATTCTCCTCCCTCTGTCCCAGCACTGTCTGCTGAGGATACTGGGTATTTCTATATATACTTATTTCCCTAGCCAGTGTCCCTCGTTCTCTGCTCAATGTTTCCCTCTGGTCCATTTCTGCCCCCACGCAGTGGGTTTCTCATGCCATCCGCTGTGTACATTTCCTAGCTAACTTGGCCTGTTTCTTCAGAAAAGCCAGTGGCTGTTTGCCAGTCTTTCATTTGTTTGCTTTAAATAAATCCACGTAAATATCCTCAGACTATTTTATCACAGACTATCTAGAGATCAGAGAATGCAGATGCCACACATGCATTAAACCCATTTGGACAACTGAAAAGTGACAGACACCAAAGCACAGCCCATGCGTTCAGCAGGATTCTGAAGTGAAATTATCAAAACGAGAAGTAACAACCTCTTGCAGACTGGACAGAAAGGCTGCTACACTCTCTGCTCAGGCATTTCCCCTTCCAATGCCCCACAAGAAAAAGGTGCCCCGCAGTCCCGGCCTTGTGTCAGACATCAGGAATGGGACACAGGAAGACAAGGAAGTCTGAGCAGCTGACACAGTGTTGAAGATGGCAGAGCAGCCCAACGCCTCCAGCAGAACACTCTCACTAACTAACTGCCTATGGGCATGACTCCATGATACCAGACACAGAGATGGACACTGCCTTCTTCGCCGTCTTCTTCTGGTGTTTTCCTGTGCCTTCTATCAGTTAAATGTCCTTCTGTCTCACGCACGTTCCTCTAACTGAAAGATGGTTTAAGTGTTAAGAGGGGCACTGAGGACACAACAGTTAGACCTGTGGCAAGCAGATGGCCACTAAGAAATGAAGGGAAATTTCCCAGGATCATTATCCTCTCCTTGTATTAACCACAATAGCATTCCCTATCCATGGTTCCAAACCCACACTCAGATGCGTCATCAACAAATGAATTCTCGCTGTACAATCCAGATATTTAATTTCCTGACCCACAGCCTCAACAGGAGGTATCTGAGCATGTCCATGGCATTACTCATTGATGTAACAGCCTCTCACATAGAAGTTAAACCCGTGCCTAACACAGCTCGATAAAAGGAGTGCCAATGGAGCAACACCATCTCAAATAACATTCTCAAAAACTGCAAATGCAAACAACTTAGTCCTGCCCAGCAACGTCGATACAATCAAGTCCTCTGTGATTACACGGCATTCTGCAATCACAGCCCTCTGAGAATTTTTTGGCTACTTTCAAAACTGCCTGAAATTTACTCTGTAAAATTAATGCACACCATCTGAAAATTCTACCTTCGCAAATACAAAAGGCCATTTGATTAGCTACAAATAAAAGCCCCTTGAGCTAAAATGAATAAGGTTTAAGCTACTTCAAATTATTTTCCCGCCTGATAAAGCCATTATCACATTTAGAGCGTTTACAATGCAGAACTACATTCCTTTGATCATCTTATAAAATTAATTGATCTTGCTTATCTATTGTACTATTTTAAATCATTTTAATTGAGGACATTAGGAGAAGTAATGGTAACAACCAATGCATTTATTAGCTGCTGACGTTCAAGGCAGCAATGTCATTTTCATAATCTGAATTTCTCTATAACAAAATTCCATTCTTAATGGAATTTACATATAGATCACCCCCAGCCACAAATAATTTACTATTACTTTAAGTCCTAAAGGACAGGCAGAAAAACTGTGAAAAATCACTCCAGCCATACTTAATTTTAATTATTCTTTTAAATCAGATAGAGACCCTGAAGTTAAATTCTCATAATTAAATAGAAATTAAAAGTTTCTAAAAGCCTTATTTTCAACTCCAATTTTAAATGCAAATGAACATGTAAGAGAATCGCCCCATGAAAAGCGGAGCGATGCTCATCTCCAGTGTTTTGTTCTGCAGCCCCAAAACTCCTCCATCACCAGGAGTCCCATCCCATCAGTGCTCTCTCAGCTGAAGGCCGGTGCAAGTGAGCAACACGGATCAGAAATCCTGACTTCTATCAGCACTGCCTGCCCAGCGTCTGCAGAACTGCTCACCTTTACTTTGCTGAGTCCTGGTGTTTCCACAACGGCATGTGAGTCTGAATTGCCCACAGAAGTCAACTGCACCCAGCTCAAAGAGAAAGGCTGACGTTTCTATGTTCTATCTCCTATTTAGTTCAAATCTCTATTGATCCAAAGTGAATTGTGCCTGGATTCAATCAGTCCAAAGCTAAAGATCTCCCAGAAAACGTGCTTCATTACCTGCCTCACGGCATCTTCCCTGTCCCTGCTGGCTTCTGAAACCAGAGAAAACACATACTTTTAAGCAAGTTAAACATGATGTTCACGAACAGAAAACCAAACGAAGATATTCTGCACAAATACACACGCACACACAAAAACTGCTGCCAGCATGCTGGTACGTGCTTGGGAAACAGGTTCAATTCCCACTGCTGTGAAGCTGTTGCACTACCATCAGGCAAGTCACTTGGGTCACTCCATGCTGACCATTTCCCTCTGTGCTCCCAGTTCTAAAATATAACATGAAGATATTTCCCAGATTGCAAACACGTTCTATCCAGAGTTTTGGATGCTCAGACTGGTTCTGGCCATCTCTGCATAAGTAAAGAGGTATCCTATTGTGGTGGCTACCAGCCTACTTTCCCAGCATAAATGCTGCCACGTGACAGCAGCACCCTCGGCTCACAGGTGCTGTGCGGGGACAAGGCAACACACGGAGAGTTTGCCTCTGCCATTTCTACCAAAGGGGGCACAATGATGAATGAAAAAGTGGCTTACAATGCTGAGAGTATTAACAAAAATAAATAAAGTGGGCCAGCTGGCCCCAAGGTGTCACCTGTAGTTAGCCTGGAGCAAACAGCCCTTATTCGTGCTGAATAACTCATCAACACTGCAGCAACTAACTCAGAGATGGTTCAAAAGCGGACCCAGAAGAGGTAACAGAGGGGTTTGGTCGCAAGCTGAAGAGATGCACAAAAGCAACAGCAACGTCTGCCCCCTGTTCTGTCCTTGTCCTGGGCTAGGAACAGCAGATGTTGTGTTCTGCCCACTGGAATCTTATCAAAGAGCAAGAAGAGGGAAAAAAGGAAATAAAGAGAAAGCAATAAACACTGTAAAGAGAAACTGCCTTTACTTGTTCTGATGACTAGACTTTTTTGTTTCTCTGTACATGGTTTGTACAAAGCACCGGCGTTCCACTTTGTCTCGTGGTAAAATGAGAGTTAAAAGCAAAGAACAGCATCTAAATGTACACAGTGTAAGGACACCTCCTTGTTTTTGCTACAATAGCAGGTCTCTCCTAACTTTTGTTAGACTACTGGCTGAACACAGAACTTTTTACTCTTTCACTTCATTCTGCACATTTTGCAGATGAAGGCTTTTTAAAAATCTTTAGATTGATCTGTTTTAAGGAACTGAAAATACTGATCAGGAAGCAGAGGCCAATAACATAGAGACCAAAAACAAAGATTAAATTAAACTAATAAGACTTGAACAGTTGAGCTCTTAAGCTGTGTTTTATTCCTTTTGCGGTAATCTCTGCTGTTCCTTTCCATCATCTTTGTAAGCCAAGACCTGCATCCTCCACTACAGCAATGGTGCATCTGGCACACCGAGCTCTGCTTCTATTACTCAATAACCCATTAACAACAACAGTATGAGCTTCCAGACTGTCAGAACTGCTTTCATTTTGGATTTTTCTCTCCTTGTAAGAGAAAAGTCTGAAACAATGCAGCTATGTCTCCCTCTAGTTTATGGCAAGTAAAGCTAAAAGACCAGAGGCATGGTTAGCATCCCATCACTCCTTTCCAAGGCAGGAGAGCTCCTTGTTCAAAATTTTTAGACTGAGTATTAGCAACAAAATGTTCCTGACACAGTACACTGTAGGTCACCGCAAAAATAGTCAAGACAAACTACTTGTATTTTATTCAGAGCTAAACTAGGCGTGAAGATGAGTGCTGCTCCTGCCTCGCTGTGCCGTGGCCAACAGTACAAGAATGAATCCACTAAGGACATGAGGAAGGACAACCATCGCTGCCATGCCCCTCCCCGTGCTGTCCTCGGGCTGCCTGGGCTGACCCCACACCTCCAGCTGTGCTGGTGGGATCTCTGCAGCCCTGAGCTCCAACACAGAAAGCACTTACAACGTTTGTTCTCCAAGGCCCCAGAAATCAGAAGGTACCTGTTCCTCCACCTAACTGACATATTAAGTAGAGATATCAGCAATTCTTCTTCGCCTCTCTGGTTGCTTTTATTTGTTAGGAGTCATGCCCGAGCCATGCCCTAGCTCTCAAGGTCTCTTCCTACACAAGCTATCCTATGATTCTACGAAAAAGTACCCCAGAACACAAGTCATGCACGAATCTGAACATGAGACATGATTATTCTAAGACATTGTGTAAGATAAAGGTAAGATGGTATGAGATTTTTACAAGCAATCCATGACAGCAAGGCTAGTGCTGTTGTACTGAAAAAGTGCTTCAGTGGAAGTCACTACTCTCATCCGGAAAAAACAGTGTGACAGCAAACAGACTGCCTAAATGGTCCCCCTGCTCTGCTGCAGGAAGTTTTACAATGGAACAATTTGTCCCAGCACATTACAGTTTGATTGTCATGTCGGAAACATCCAACGTGAATATTTAGTCTGGGTCTGCAATAAAGTCAATCTGCCTTCTGAACGCTAAGCATAAAAGATTTTTTCCAGAGAAGAAAACTCTACAGCGGAAAGAGAGTGAGGGCAACTCTGACCCCAGACACAGCCTGGGATTCCCAGCGTGACATTGGGAAATTCACGCCACAGCCCTGGCAGTCCTGGCACAGGATGGCTCTGGGCCCTAACAGCCGTGCACACCTCTGAGCAACGTGTCCCTGCACACACCTGGAGCTCCGGGCCTATGCAGAACAGCAGTGAGGCAGTCACACAGCTACTGACACACTGCTCTCCCTGATACCGCTGGAGCACAAAGCACTGTATCAATTAAAAGAAATGAACGTGTAAGAGTCTTAGGACCAAATTGAACTTTCCTCTCAGAAAACAATTTGGCAGTGAAAAGAGCTGCTAGAACAGAAGCCAAGCAGGGGCTCCAGAACACTAACGTCAACACTAACAGATGCTTTAATTACACAGAATCACAGAATTGTAGGGGTTGGGAGGGACCTCAGAGATCATCGAGTCCAACACCCCTGCCAAAGCAGGTTCCCTACACCAGGTCGCACAAGGAGGCATCCAGGCGGGTCTTGAACATCTCCAGAGAAGGAGACTCCACAACCCCCCTGGGCAGCCTGTGCCAGTGCTCCGTCACCTCACCGTAAAGAAGTTCTTGCGCACATTTGTGCGGAACTTCCTGTGCTGCAGTTTCCAGCCGCTACCCCTTGTCCTGTCTCCACACACTGCTGAAAAGAGTCTGGCCTCACTGCTCTGCCCCCCACATCTTAGATATTTATAGACCTGGATCAGGTCTCCTCTCAGTCTTCTTTTCTCAAGGCTAAACAGACCCAGCTCATTCAGCCCTTCTTCATAGGGGAGATGCTCCAGGCCCTTCACCATCTTTGTGGCCCTCCGCTGGACTCTTTCCAAGAGATCCCTGTCTTTTTTGTAATTCTTATATGTAGACTTCAGTATCCAGTATGCAGTTGTTTTACACCTCAAGCATCACACGTGCAAACTATTTAAAAAAACATAATTTCATACAGCACGTGAGCCATGTTTCCATCTTCATTTTTACTTGTCTGCTGATAGAATCATCTGTAGGGGTGTCAGTTCAAGGCCAACCACTTGGATTTGATATCAGTTTATCTATCAAACAAAAACCTTCAACTTGCATTAGACCAGACTTGCACATTTGAGTATCTAATTTTTCTTGCTCTTCCATACTCCACAGGGGTCTAAATCACTAATGCTAGATGTCACTCAGTGTGGGTGACAATGCAAGATACTCACTGGCATTATCAAATCCTATTTGTACCACTGTAGTCACATCGCAAACCAAGGAACTCAGTGCTGTCCTCGTTACAGCTGCACGGACCTTTTGGACTCACAAGGATGTGGACCGGAGGTGCTGGAGCATGGGCAATGAGGGCAGAGAACACACCTCACAGAGCCCTTCGTGCAGCACAGAGCTTCCAACTCTCAGCACAGTTTTGCTCTCTGGGTGCCCGGACAACTCAGAGCACTGTGAGCCCTTACCTGTGTCTCAGCAACAGCTTGCAGCCACAGTCACAGCCTCAGCAAACCTCACTTGCCACAGAGCTCCCTCCATCAAGGTCTGACCCTGCCAGGCATCAGCAGAGGCGAGCCACGGGCTCATCCTGGGGTGACACTCGTGCTCAGGTAAGGGCAGTGCTCCCTGGCACAGTCAGCACCAGCTGGCAGCATCCATCTCCCAGGTGCACTCAGGACACCCCGCTGAACACCGTGCTCTGCTCTTACAAACTTGGGAGACAGAGGAATAGAAATAGTCCATAAATGAAACTGCAACCGACCCAAACAGAAACCTGCCTATGGAAGTAAAAAAGACAGCAAGAAAGATAAAAAATAAGCCTGCCAAGCAAATGCAGACTGTCAGGCTCTCTCACTTCCCATGACCAGCCGCTACAAATAATCCCCAACTTTCCTTAGCCGCATTAAAGGCTACTCAAAATCCCCTGTGAAAATACCTGTATTCAAACATAGCTCCTAGTTTTTCCCTTCCACGATCATTTGAGATGAGAAAAACATGCCATATGGATAACACATGATGTACGTAATTGAAAAGCAATCTTCTGATTGAGGAGCAGCACTGATTCAGAGGAATGTCCTAGCAGGAAAAACATACTGTGGAGTCGGGGAAAGAAAATGGTTGCAAGGAGAGGTCTCCCATGTGCCCGTACAGCAAGAACACCGGTGGAACAAACATCTTTAGCTTCAGCTAAAACAAGAAGGGAGAAGAAGCTGTAGGGCAACAGAGTTCACATGGAGAGACATACGCACATCCCTCTCCCACCAACGCAACCACTGTGTTTCTGCAAGCACGACTGTGAGTTTTGTAATAACATGAGACTAAGAATCATAAATTATATGTAAATTGCTTGTGTATAATTTACGAA
Source organism: Tragopan temminckii (assembly GCA_028571105.1). NCBI lineage: Eukaryota > Metazoa > Chordata > Aves > Galliformes > Phasianidae > Tragopan > Tragopan temminckii. Next base: position 7,345,140 of record JAOWBP010004096.1, on the reverse strand, counting down.
CACCTAGGGCTAGATATTATTATTCACTGCATTAATAGTCTTCTACTGAGCATTCAGATCATCGCGTTGCAGCTTAGGATCCTCTCTCTCCTCCTCCATGACCCCATACATGAAGACACTTATTGTAGAAGAACAATATTTACTTATGACCAAAGGGGAAAATATCCTTGTTATACTGCAAAGCTTCTATTTGTCATAGGAAATAAAAACAACGATGACAAAAAAAAAAAAAGGAATCTAAATTGCTTTATTCAAAAATATGAAAGAAATATGATCTCTGCCTGCCTATGATTAAAGGTGCTTTGTAAACAGATTGCTGTTCATTCTGTGAGTCAGACACCATCATACTGCAGGATCAGGGTCTGGGAGTCTGAAAATATTTAGCAATCCTACAAGTTAAACATAATATATATAAATAGAACATTCTAATTAACATTTCTCTTTTGTCTGTCACTTAATTTGCCTTTTTTTTTTTTAATGGATAGCAAACACAGTGACAGCATGGTTTTCCTCTTGAAATAAACCTGCCAAGACAAAAGCCTGCGTCTTAGATTTATTTTTAACAACAACAACAAAAGTAGAGCTTTTTCCCGTGTGTTTGTTCTGTCTGGAGGTTGCTCTGATAGTGGGTTGATTGCTTCAGTAAAAACCAATAGGTAGAAGATATTTTTTCTGAATTGGTATTCAGTACTTTAACCTGCCCTCTGGACCCCAGGTACCTGGAAGATACTTAAGGGTCATCTGTGTTATTTGACAAGTGTTACATCTAGTATGACAGGCAAAGATACAACCTCAACACTCATTCTACGGTGCCATTTTGAACCTAACTCTGGTGGCAAAATGTTATTCTTTTTTAATATGAAATGTGATAGCTTGGTGCTGAAACACGAATTTCCAGACACCAGATAGTATCAAAGTGACCATTTATGATGCCTGAAATCATAACCTCTGCGTAAGGCTCAAAGACTCATTCCACACAAGAGATACATACATAAAACACCACAGTCATTTATGGATGCCCTTTAGCCCAGATGTCTGAAACTATTCTGATGAAATACAGCAACCTAAAAACAGTTTTCTGAAGAAAAAAATAAGAAGGTAAGGAGCAGTTTTCTCGTTAAAGATCTCTAAGGAGCTACAGAACAATCCCACTTATTCTTATCGGTACTATGTGAATATTAAAATGTTATCAAATACAAGGCACTTTCTACTGCAACACCACGTGCTTGAAGGGACAAACAGCCATACACTGGATGTGAAACAAAAATCAGACAGCGAAGTGGATGCTCCAGCTGCATGTATGGATTGCCTGAGCTCTTCAGAGGCACTTCAGCTTCACACCACCTTTGAGAGGACAGAAACACGGCCTCTCCCCCTCCTGGGGAGGGAGGGCACATTTTTAATTCTCATCTCTCTAATGGTACCTTCCAGAGGCAGAATACAACACAGCAATCCACAGAGCACAAGAAAAATTCCATTTGATGACTTCTACCCTTCTGCTTTCCACTAAGGCAGAAAGAGGAAGAAAGGATAATAGATCCCGACTAGAGCAATACAAGAAGCTGAGGAACCTTGGCTCTGTACAGCACTGCTCAGCAACAATGAAAACACTGGTGTGTTATCAACACTGCTTTTCTTCTACAGCCAAAACACAGCATCGTACCAGATCTTCATCCCAGCTGAAACTGGGACAGCAGGACAGAGAAAAAGATGCATTAAAGCCTGCATCTGCCTATACAGCTGCATTAAGATCAGCTACAATCTTGTTTTTAAGCTAATTAACTAACTGCTTTCGACCATAGCTGTTTCTTCACAGCTTTCCCAGTCTGACAGTGATAAACACACACTAATGATGTTAATAGTTCAGATTTACACAGCTGGAATAACATACAGAATGGCATTCATATTTGCAGACTTGGCAAGATCTGGAGCCGCCCTGCACTGGGGCAGCACTGTTGAATTCACAGCAACTGTGCAGCTGCACTGGGGAGAGCTGGTGACCTATGCACCAGGACTCGTACCACAGGCATTCAGCTTAAAAGCAATAATTATAGATTTGTAGAACTACATACTCACCAAACAGGCTACTACACTGCAAATCACCTCTCCTTCAATTATGGCATGTAATTCTTAATGCTGTTCAAGACTAATTACGGTGAAGTACTGAACTGGGCTCCAACTGACTGATAACGTTCTGGACTGCTTGTCTCTTTCTCCTCACTATGGCCAGATGGAGAGATCTAGATTAGTTTACACCACATAATGAGAGCTTGCAGCTGAAAACATGAATGAATATTGCACAGTTCAGTTTGACTGCTTTATGTAGATAAAAAGACGTCTCTACTAATCGATTCTTTTTATTTGCCTTTCTTATCTTGCCAGGAATCACTGTACACTTGGTATTTTGTTTAAAATGTAAATTAAATCATAATATAAGAATTTAGATTCAATAACCAAATATGTAAAACAGGTCAAGGTTTTTCTTGCATTAACATGATCTGTTTGCATGTTGGTTATTGTTGAAGGCAACTGCACATTAGCTCCTTTCTTTTGTATCTATTAGACTGCTCCTTCTGGATTCCTCAGGATCCATGCTG
>JAOWBP010004096.1:7332231-7342443 GCA_028571105.1 Tragopan temminckii | reverse complement strand
GCTCTACCTTATGAAAAAGCTTTCTTTGCATAAAGATGTTATTAGCAAGAAAGTTCTTTGAATCATTTTAAAATATTTATTAACTGTATGCTAGAAACACGCAACATTCTGAGATGAAAACTTACCTCTACACCAGATTTACATAAAGGATTAAGCTCCTTCCAGTTCAGAACTACTTTTCAATCTCAACTTGGGAGAATTGATCTTTATCCCAAATTTCTTTTTGTTCTTCTGGAAGTTCACTTTAATCCAGCTTGCTTAATTTTCACCTTCTCCCTAAACCTTCTAGGCTTGTTACATGATAGCTAAGGATCATTATCCACCCAGGCTGAGGGGGTTTTCCCTTCATTAATTTCTCTAAGAAGATTACCAGTGCTTGTTTGTTGTTGTTTAAGCAAATGATTTCCCTAAGCTCTTTGTTTTTCCAACTGGTTTACACTTTAATGCCCTTGATTGAATTTCAAACAAGAGATCAACTTGACCAACCAACTCAGCTGGGGGGGGAGAGACCAAAAGACACTGAGGAAGAACGAACTTAATGCAAACTACTTAGGCAAGAAGAGCGCTTAGAAACTTATTCAACCATTTAGTCAGAGATGCATCATAATTAGCATATCATTCAGGACTTGTTTAGTTTTTAAAGTCAAGGTGACTTTCCTTGAAGACAAAACTCTCTAATTACAACAGAAGTGTGTGTCACATTTAATAGTGGTTGTTTCAGATTATTATTATTTTTAACTGGTTCAGTTCTGCATTTGTCCCTCCCATCTAAACATCTCATTGGAAAGGGGAGACAGCTTCTGCTCATTTGAAAAGTGACAGAACAAACCACACAAAAACTGGATATTTACTGTCTGTAGCTAGAGTAACAATCCTACTCAAGTAGTCATTTTTGAAGTCATGCGTTCAGGAGAACTAAGTGATTTAGTCTCACCTAAGCTTTTACGTTAATAAATACAGCATTTAAACACTGCGGAGCTTGCAATGAATTCTGTATGCTTACATAAATTTGTACACAAACAAGGTAAGTCAGTAAGGTGCATCACTTCTAGCTAACACATACCCAAGTAATTATCTTTGCTTAGATGATGTTATATCATTTTTACACAGGCTGAGCACCTACCTCAGTAAGAAGAGACCAGTCAACTTTAATTCCATCACACTCTACCGATGGGTCCAGTTGTGCAATCTGTATTTATGAACTGCAGTATTTTCTCTGTGGAGCAGCAAGCAGGCAAAGTCAGCAGGTTTAGGCTATTTCTGCAGGGCTACTGTAAGCCTGCTTCAGATTCTTTGCATGCCTGCATTGCATAGTATCAGAAAGTGCAGGTACTGCAGATCAACACAGGCATGAACACACACACAGAGACATGAACGTGGCACAGAGTTACGTACACGTTCTTTCCACTGAAGTCAGGGAATTTAGCTATTTCAGCAAAAGTTAGCCTACTTTTCCTAGCACTGGGCATTTGGCATTCTGAGATACCCTACTCTGGGTCAGAAATAAATGAAAATGAGCTCTTCAGCTGCATTCCAAGTCTAAGATTCTACAGAGCATAAAAACTGCAACCAATAACTATCTGAAAAGCAGAATATTTACCACAGAAATAAAGAGATAAGTGCCAAGAGCCAAACTCTGATTTGTACCAGCTCCTGATCTTTGCATAAATTGTCACCTGATCTTCTACCTATTCCTTTTCCCCAGAAAACCATCAGGTTTAGTCTAAAAGGCAACGCTATTTAATTCATGACAGAAATTACAATTGTGGCCCTTAGAAACTTGCAGATTCCCCTTCAGAACAGCAGCATCTTCAGCCAGGCTGCACCACACCTAAGGAAGCACCAAGAAAACACTGACACAGAGAGACAACTTCCATACTGACAATGCTAAGGAATCATCACCCCAGATGGTAATTAGGAAATAAACAAAAACCTGTTATAGAAATCCTAGGTCTTAATGAGACTTCCGCACTGGCCAATACGATGAAAGAAAATGTAATGAATATGAGTGCTAGTTACTATAAAAACAAGCAAACATAGGGAACAAAGTTACTGTAAAATGACCAGCATCAGCTATCATTAATATAATACAGGAATCCAAGTGCTGATGAAGTGCACGTCCTAAGCAAGGCTCACAGCTGCGATTCTCTGTGACCCTACACACTGGCTATTTCACATTCTGCTGTGGTCTGTAACAGCTGCATGCCTTGGAAACTTTGTTAATATGACTTTATACAGTGCAATTCATAAAAGGCCATATTAAAATGGGCAGCCCATCTATTTTAACTTTGCTAGCAACAAACATCACTAGTGGATTCAACTGCATCATGCTATCTGTGTGCTATGAAAGCTACCGCCAATGCAGATGTTTTGTTGCACGAGATCTCTTTTCCTTTTCTATTTTTTTTTTTAATTAAATAGAAGATATCACAATATTTCTCCACTTTGGTGTCACAAGGTAGATCAATAAACAGGTAATTATTAGTTAAAACCCAAGATATTCAATCTGGAGCATTAAGTTATTGATTTGACATTTATCCCACCATAAGTGTCTCCTTGTTAAGGGTTTCAATAACCTACATGTAAAAATTCATTCTTTGGGATCCCTGTATTCTGAGCAATACCAGCATACTTCCAACAGCTTGCAGCCATGCCACACTCACACAGCCAGGAGATAAGCAATGCCAGTCCTGAAAATGAAAGTTGGAAGACAACTTTTACTTGTCTATTTTCAATGCTTGTTGGATTTGGAAACGGAATCACAGAATCACAGAATGGCCAGGGTTAGAAGGGACCACAAGGATCACGAAGCTCCAATTCCCCTGCAGAGCCACCAACCTCCCCATTTAATACTAGACCAGTTAATACTAGACCAGGCTGCCCAGGGCCCCATCCAATCTGGCCTTGAACACCTCCAGAGACAGGGCACCCACAACCTCCCTGGGCAGCCCGTTCTAGTACCTCACCACTCTCTCTGTAAAGAATTTCCCCCTGACATCCAAGGGGGAAACAATACATTTCCTTGTATAAAAATTCAGTACTTAAATGAATAATTAAAAGAAACATGCTGTAATCCACTGTAATCTATGTACTGTAATTAATCCACTTTCAGTCGTGTTCAAACCATACACATGTGTATGCTTGCAACCGGTACAAACAGGACCCATGCCACACCAAAAAACCAATTGCAATTAACTCAGGAACAGAAGGCATGAACAAAATAAGCTTCATGATGATGTATAGCATTTTAACAAAGTAATGGTGTCACTTATCACAACATCCACATTTTAATGCATTTTTCCCCAATCTCACCTCCTACTGTCAACACCATCAATTTCAGCAGTGCTCCTTCCCCCATCTCTTTCAACATCAAAATGCGGTCCTTCTAGTATCATTATTATCAACCTGAGCAAACTAAATGTGAAAAGGTGCCACTAATAGGACAGCTTTTGACATCACATCTTGAACCAGAATAAGCAAACAGGCAAGTCAAATCTTCAGGGTCAAGCTTTGAAGTCAATTTTCTGACCCGGGAAATCATGTTCTGTGACAGTGATGACAAACGGTGCACACATGCCTTGTATAAATATGTCTCTGAATGTTGCCTTACAAACATTCAGTCACCATCTCACTGTAGCCAACCAGGAACAGAAAAAAAAAATAAAAAAAAGGGGGAGTCTGCACTTAAAACATTGTGTCAAACAGAAGATGTTCAAACAAAAAAAAGCCCAAGTTTAAAACTGCCTACTTCTTGTAAGGTAACAAAAACCAACAAGAATAGAACAAAACAGAGGTAATTAAAAAAAAACGCAAACAAAACACACAAGTACACCTAATTCTCAATTAACCTTCGACATCTAAAGAAATTCTGAGAACAACTTAACGTACACACAGTGCAAGCATTCCATTTGGACCCCGATGCCTAAAGCGCTCTCTAGCAAAGCTTTCTAGGCACAGGACTGAAAAGACATCGTTTATTGATTCAAAAATCTAACAGACTAATTATATATTTGTAGATGACTTGACAGATTTACAAAACCGCTATATGATTTTATAATGGAACATGCTCGCGTTAATCTCCATCTATGGAGATAGCTGGAGGGGGCTGACCTTTATCTCATATTTAAAACACAAGCAATAACTGAAATTCATTTTCAATTTATTTTCCAATCATATAAAAAGAGGGGGAAAAGATTACTTTATTGAATCTCTTTAGCTGGTAAAAGGTTGGAGACGCACAGTCTTGATGCCTTCCAAGGAGCTATGGGGATGGTCTATAGGGAACAGACTTAATCGAATAAACTAATCTTTGCTGTGGAGATTAAGTAGATGGCTACAGCAGTGGAGTAACAGCAGAATGCAAAGTATCAGCGGCACCATCAGCTGCCACAGAGGTGCTGTAGGCACTAGGAGAGCTTCCCCGTTGGGCCCACTCTACCGATCCTGCAAATTTGGTAAACTCGATGGAAATTTAATAATGCTGCAGCACTGCGTCTGCTTGCTGAGCAAACAGCCTGGTGCTGCAAGGAGCATCTGGGATAATTTAGATGGGCTTTCTGGAAGATACAGTAACTGCTGCTACTCCAGCCTGGGGCCTTTAAGCTGAAGAGCGCATACAGTGGGCATCCTCAATGTAAATACTATCTGGAGGTAAGGATGTGTTTCAAAGCTGCTCCTGACAGTTGGTAAAGTGCCTTACTTTGTAAGCACATCTTTTCACACGCCAATACACACATGAAGAACTGATTTAGGCTGGGCTAGAATCTGTCATGACACATGACTAACATATTTCTGCACTTTTACGTTGGCTTAAATAAAACCCAGTTACTGTGCTGGGTTTCTTGTTCCTCCTGTCTCTTCCATTTAGCACCCCGAGCTGGAAATCCCAACTAATTACAGGCTACGTTTCTGAGGAAATGGCAGAGATGGCACCCTCTCTCTGCAGCAAGTATATTTTTATTATGGCTTAGAAGCAATCCAAAACACACACACTGTTCCTGTGCTTCAGGCCTGGCAATGAAAAGGGAAGCAAACCCGAGCAGGAGCTATCCAAGTTTCAATATATACAACGAGCTTATTTAACAATCATGAAAAGAAACATTTCAGAAACAATTACTGCTGCCTTTGAAACCTGCAACTTGAAAGGAAACCACCACCGCTCTGCTGCTTCCAGCGGCTCACACGGCAAGCAGAGCTCCTCGACGGGAACCAGCTGGGATGTGCAGGGCTACGCAGGGACTGCAGCTCTAATGGGCCATCTCCAAAATATTGCTGTTACAGCTAATAAAAACTGTTGCCTAACACTTTGACCACAGACTGTCGAAGCTGGGGTGGAGTGAGGCCGAGGAAAGGATGTGTGCCAGGGGCAACGCCTACTGCTGGAAGCATCCGAAGGAAGCTGTACTGCGCATTACTTCTGGAGGTGACAGTCTTACTCAAATATGATTTATAGAAGAATATGAAAAAGATTGTAAACTTCCAGTGTCCTGCAGTTGGAGCTTAGCAACAAAACACTCTCTACTTGGCCAACAAGACAGGAGCTATCAACATGAAACATCCCCCGCCTCGTCCTTCCTAAGCACAACTGCAACAGGGCAGGAACTAGGAACATTTGTCACGGCTCCCATCACACATCAACTCCTCTTGTCAGATGCTATCCATGCCTACTTCTGTTTTGACTCTCTCCCATCCCAACTCTGTTTCAAAACAAGCAGGTGACCTTGGACTACCAGCAGAGAACAGCTGTAATGGCTACAATACTAACATGCTGCAGTTCCAGCACTCTGCAGCCTGCGCCCACGGGGCACAGCTTACAGTAGGACCTTTAGCACACCAGACCAAGGTGTGCCAGCACTTCCACCTTGTCTCTTTGGTGCCCTGGGCACCCTGAAGCAGGGCCACAGAACACAGAGCCAACAGGTGCCTCCAGCCTGCTCCTGCAGCCACCTGGGCTGCAACAAGGACCGTGGGCAGATCTCAGTGTAAACACCCTGCTTCTCCTGCAGCAGCTATCTCATTCCAAAGATGGAGCAAAACCAACAGCACTTTGAAGACAAAGAGTGGGTGTGGGATGACAAAACCTCATCAGATTAAAACAACATGGGTGTAGTGTGGCCTGGACAGCTTGTAAACTGTGTTTGAGACAGAAAGCTTTTAGTATGTCAACACTCAGCCCAATCCAAATGGAAGTTGTACCCCTGAATATTTTCAGAGCAAAACAAACACAGCTCCACCATCTCCGCTCCTGCCTCCGCATCGAATGGTCTCCAAAATGACAGTATGTCATGCTTGGAGAGGAAAACAGAGGAGCAGTTCCTTGCAGCCACCTTGTCACCAGCCTTTGAGGACCCAAGTCCAAATAGGCTGCAGTCACTCTTCTGGCATCACCGCAGATGTTGTTTGCCATAAAGGTTACAAGTAGGAAGATATGTAATAACAAATTAATACAAGCCAAGCTGTTTAACAAAGACAAGCTGAAGAATAGATGTCAGGAACGAGTTACAGAGGGTTGGAAGGTGCAGCTCAAGTGGGATGGAACTAAAATTACCTACACCTCCACCAGTAAGCTCAAGCTGTGCTGATTAGTTACTGTTCATCAGTAACTTTTGTTAGCTCATCAATATTTTCTTTATTAGAAAAATTAGGTGGGTTACAATTCTATTGGTAGGGTTAGCTATAACCTACAGAGATAATGGTTTTCTATGCTGATGACAATGTGATCACTGTGTGAGTTAAATGACCTCTGCCCCTCGCCCCCACGAGCTGCGCAGTGAAAGAACACATTTAAGAGACAATTATGAGGTTAATTTCCTTACTTGAATGCAGGACATTGTTATTACCTGGAGGCAGGTCTAATAACAGGAGCACAGCAACAATGTGAGTAAAATAGGAAAGAAGCTAGCTGGTGGGTTCTGTGCTCCTTATTAAAGGGGTAAAGCTTGGCTATAAATTAAAAAAAAAAAAAAGACATTTAAACAGCACAGGGCTATAAAATAAAGGCCAAGCAGAATTATTCAAAAACCAAGAAATAAGAAACGGAAAACTACTGGTCATAAGTGGTAAGAAAGAACTAGTTGTAGAAAACTAGCAGACTGAGGAGCTTATTGTCACTCACGCTGCAGCAGCATGCTTACTATCAGCATGCAGGGGGTGAGAGATGGGAGCTCTGCACAGCGTGCAATCCAAAGAGACAGGAGTAAAACAGGACTCATTTGAGTTCCCAGAAGCATTCACAGCAAAGCAAGAGCTCCAAAATCATGAGTCCCAGTCTTAAGCACTTGGCTTCTCTCAGCTGGAGGGGCCATCACCACTTGGCATCAATCTTCACACCAAGTAAAGCCACGCACAAGGAACTGGAGATGATCAGCACAGAGCACAGCTGCCTATTTCTTATAAAGAAAGTTAAAGCAGAGCCATCTCACCTGAAAGCACAAGTCCAGTTGCTAGGTGTGGAAGGGCTTCCATTGCGAGCCCAGTTTACTGCTGAGGAGGTACTAAAGGCATGGCAGCTCGGCATAAGCCAAGCACAGAAGCAGCTCTTGTTCCTGTAACTGGAGTGACTATCTGAGCTTGCGGGAAGCTGCCCGCTCACAGAGCAAAACCCTCCTGCTATCAGAGCCTGCTCACACACCTACGCACCCCAATGCTCTCTTCTTCCTACTCACAGTCCCTCCATCACCTGCACAAAGGATGAATTTTCTATTTAGGAGCAGAAAGAAAAATGTGACACACTAAAACACCATAGTCCCACACACTCTGGGATCTCTACAGCACAGCCACAAGGTTTCTTGCCGCTGTCACTATCTGTTTATTGCCAGAGAAAAAGCAAGGGATTGCTCTTCCTTTCTGCTGATGGCCTTCTATCCCCAGGGGAGACAGCAAAGACTAATCTAGAAGATTAGCAGGCTACGGACCTGGCAATCACAAGCTCCTAGCCTGTCTGCAGCACGCTTGGACCAAAGGTTTGCCTGGCAGGGAATTCTGATCCCACACATTTTCCATGAGGCCCTGAAAAAGTGGAATTTCACAGAGGCAAAGATCTGCACTTTAGTCATGGTGACAAGGAGCATTCATTTCCTCCTGAGCAATTCCACACTGCTACATAGGGTGAAAGTAAAGGTTGCCATCTTCCTCAAAGGGCCCCCAAAATCTCTAAGTCCTTTACTTGCCTGCCATGGAGAAGACATACTTGCTTCTGCAGAGCAGGGTGCATCCTTCCAAAGGGCATGTTTCCATCTCACCCCAAGTGCAGGAGTAATGATGGCCCCCAGCAGGGAGAGCCACGTAACTTCGCTGGCGCTGCTCCTCAGGCAGCCAGCAAGCACCACAGCTCGCTCTCCTCACCACAGCAGAGCTGTCTGCACAACATTCCCCCAAAAGAAGGCCTGGCAGACTCTTCTGGTGACAAAGCTCCAACTGGGACACACACTGGCTGTCATTACCTGCAACTCCACAACATACAGGGAAATCAGAGCGCCTTCTGAAGCAAAATGGTGCTTCACTGGTGGCCAGAGGACTGCTTTGTGCCAGGAAACTGCAAGTTGAACGTTCTCTTTCCCACATAAACTGTAGCACTGGCAAATATTTTGATATCCTTGGGGTTCTCTGTGCTCCCGCATTCATCCAGGTAACAAATACCAAGTGCAGATCAAATCCAATAGACAACTACTGCAAAAGTCTGTGCTGATAAGTCACAACCCAACTGGAAATGCTCATTCTCATGTCTGCAGCAACAACTACCCTGTGCAGACATGAATACTGTAAAAAATAAACTCTAAATATTACCCCTGCTTTCTTAATGAAGAAATGTTCTCTCCTCTAATTAACACAGCAAAATAATTTCAAGCATGGCTCTAGAAAGTCATCTATTATTAGTAGTTCAGGATGTATTTTTGTTTTAAGCTGTAAGTATTACTACAAGAAATTAATATAATGTAAAAATTCATTTTACACCAGAACAAATGCTTTTAATGCATAAGAAAAAAAGCTTTGTTTTCCATATAACTCTATATTCATGTACTAAATACATTTATCTTTGATCTGCAAATTCTACAGAGGCAAAAGATCAACACAACGAATACTCAGAAAATGTGAGTGTGCACAGAGGTTTTTCCTTACTGTTTTAGCCCTTCAACAGGTATTAGTTTAAGTGGGTTTTACTGCCTTATTTTACAGACATTCCAGTAGAAAATAGAACATTTAAATATGCAAGCTTTAGCTAATCCTCCAACACACAGCCTATGGACTTGGCAGGATTATCCCTTATTATAACACTGGTAGAACTGATACAAAATTGCAGTTTGAGATTAAACACGAGAATTTCTAAAAATGCATCTCCCTGCATTTTCCATTTTACCCTGTGAAAATATCTAATATCCCGAAACGTTCCTCTAGGACTCTCAGACAACAACTGGTATAGAAGTCTAACATCTATATATCTGTGCAGCATTTACCCATTAAGCACTCACTATACCTGATGCTCAACACTCTTCCCCCCCTCAACCTAAAGCAAAGTTACTGGGCTAAACAACAGCGTACTTCAATGCAGTTTCAGATTTGTCAGAGTAACCATCATACGGAGCAACAGTATTTTATTTTCTGCACGTGGACATTTCCAAGCTGCTATATTATGGGTAAGGCAATCCTCATCTCCTTCCCTGCCATTCACTGCTCAATTTCTTGCCCCATGTAATACTGCTAGTTAGGGATCCACTCTGCCTAGGGAACCAGCTTCATTTGCATCCACAGGCTATGCGAAATGAGCAGCCTAACAGATGGGGATCTAATTGCAGACCTGTTGTCTGGACATTGTTAACAAATACAGAAGTAGCAATATACAGAGCTTTTTGGAACAGAATTTGGGCTGGCAGCAGGGGAACTCCAGTTAATTACCAACATCTGAATCTCTTGTTTAATGCAGGCAAAAACAAAAATAGAGGCACTAAGACTGAGAAGAACTGAAAGTTGATCAGAAGAATGGCAGCTATTACATCACCCAGAGCACCTATTTGAGATGAGAACTCCATTTCCATGCAATGCAAGAGTCTATCTTTATGGAAGTATATTCTATGTACGAAAATGAGACAATAGGTGCAAATGAAGCCAGCCAAAGAACATGTAGCTTGCAAAAAAAAAAATCTTTCTAGAAGAATACAAAAACTCTGGACATAAATCTAATGCTAATACTGTTATTTAATAGTGCAGCAACAGACA
>JAOWBP010004096.1:7310290-7325977 GCA_028571105.1 Tragopan temminckii | reverse complement strand
TGGCAAACAATGAATAATCAGGAGAATTAGAGCTTACTTCTTCCCAATGAAGCTAAAGGAGATTTGCCACTGACTTTAATAGAAACGTTATTAAGCAATGATTAGAGAGGACCTAATTTCAGAGCACAAACCACCTAACACATGCATTTCCCTGCAGACGGTCCATGCAGAGCCCAGCCTGCAACCATGACCAGCACCCAGATACACCAAGATCAACACAAGGCAGCCAAAGTCCTCATGGACAACACACATGGAAGCACCACATCCCCTACCCTGCTCCTGCTCACAGCAGCTTGGGCCACCAAATGGACCACCATACCAGAAAGGCCCATTTCATCTCCCTATCCTACCTATAATCCAGTCTTTTTCCAAGTCTTGTAAAAGTAATAAACACTCACCTCTCCTGCACTCTCTTTACTTGCTGCTGTGCCCATCTCCTCCTCACACAGAGCTATGGAACACCAACAGCTGTGCTCTCAACAGAGCTTACAAAGGTCTGAAAGACACAGCCACCTGCCAGCCCCTCCCACTCTAATTAGCCCTGATTGCCCTCACCTGGCATTGCCACCTCCCCACCCCCCATCTCTGCATCAACATGTCTAGCTTCTAAACCCACCTGCTGAAACCAGGAGGATCTGGTGCAAAATAACTACTTTAGAAGGGCCTTTTCAGAGCACGGATTGGAGCAGGCCAAGAACCTCAGCTGAAAGAGAGAAATGTAATTACGATCACCATGTGGAACAAGTGTGCAGAGTCCTGCTTGAATCCTGCTTCTCCATTAAGACCAAAAGAAAGAGGACTAAAGAAAGGCCTTCAGAAATGAAAGGCTGAAGTAAATTAACAGAACTCCTCATTCGTAAAATGATAAGGCTCAAATATTTTTACTGCAGCTCTCAACATTGAACAACTAAACATTATTAACTAAATACAAAACATGGCTGAGAAGATGACAAGGGCTAATGCCATAAAGGAAAGCACATTTTACAGCATGCTGCTGCAAAAATGCAAGTATAATAAGGTGACAGAAGCCATCAGGCATTGTTAGAGCACCAGCACTGTGTTACTCTGCTGCAGAAAGAGCAGGGCAAAAAGTTTTACACGCACAAAGAATGGCCTGAATTTTAGGGTTCACATCTGAATAATACGGCTGTATTTCTTCCCTCGGGAAGTAAGGGACTCCAAATGGTTACAGAAAGTGTGCATGGATGGGTACCTCGCTGACAAACAGTCTTTGTGAACGTAAAGGCTCTATAAATCTGACTGTGTGCATCTCAGCTTTGAGGGAGCAGAGGGGAACATGGTATGTGCAGATAAGAACATTAACATCTGAAAAACACATTGTTTTCCTTTCATCTGAGGTATACCACAGATTCATTAGGAGATCTGCATGCTTGTGCATCTTTCCCCTTCATATTAGAGTGAATGAGCACTAGTTCCATACGTCATTAGTGGGAAAATCCCCCACAGAGGAGCATACTGCATCCTCATTTGCACTAAGATGCTTTATGATGTAAGACTGTCAGGCACCCCACTCGATGCAAATGAATGCTCCATCATGACAAAGGGTCAGATATGACACAGTGCAAAATGCATCAGACTGAGTCACGGCCAATATTAGCTCAATAACTCTTTGATTAGCATAATCACATTGCATATCAGCAACTGAAATGTTGCAAAAGTAACAAAATGCTGTCTTCTGATCACAGAAATTAAACTTACTTATTTCAGATGCTAACAGTTGGTGGGTCCATGACTTGGTGAGTAAATGCAACAAGTTCAGCTGTAATGACAGCAGCACTTCCCTTTCTTCCATCACTGTTAATATGGACCACGTTCCACCACGTGGACAGGACTGACAAAAGAGCTACAAACCCTTGACAGGCAGAAAGCACATCCAATTGTTTTCTACAGGTTTGCTGCCATAGGAACTATAGACCTGCTAGTATGACCACGTGTAAAATGATCAAAAAAAGCATTTTCTCAACGTACTGTTGATTAATCCCATTGATGACAATGTTCCCCTCGGGATTTTGTTTCTTGCTGCACAGAAGTATTATGGGGTCCTCCTGTGACCTTCCTCAATTCTGTGCCCCGTATAATAAAGGAAATCATTAGAGTTGCTGTTCATACTAGAACACATGTCAAACAGCCACACCGGATCATCCCCGATAGCACTGAAAACATATACATTGTAGTGAAAAACATTTATTCTCATATGAAAACAACCTCAACATTAAGGAAAATAAGCAAAGATAGCCACGTCAGAGCTTTTACCATCCTTGAGGTACCAGAGAATTACGAAGGAAAAAAAGATCAGTGAAATACTGCTATTCTGTAGAGACATCAATCTGAAATATTTGGGTTTCCTAATTAGCACTTTTCATTTGTTAGTGATTCTACACAGCCTGAAGTCCATTACAAAGCTCCTGTTGATTCCACCAGCACCAGATCAAGAGTGCTGTCTGAAATTTAGCCCTGTGAGGAACTCCAGGCCCATGTATCACAGATGTCGTAATCCTCAGATGTCAGACCTGCCAGCAGACACAACGGGGTTCTCTGTGCTGTATGACCTTCACTCCTTCTGAACTCTGAGCTAGTGATTTGGACTTCAAATAATACAAATTTCCAACACTGAAACAACTAGCTCAGATGTCATTAGTTACACAAGTCTGGAATAACCACACATAGACTTCCATATACTAGGCATTAGAGCAAAAAGCTCACCATACATGCAAGATGCAGAAAAAGCCCTCCATCAATAAAAGATGAGAAGACCTCACCCATTATTCATTACATGCACAGATGTTAAAAAAAATGAAAGGTACAGTATAATGGCTTTATGAAAGAAACAACACAGCATTTCTAGAAAAACTCCAGGTCTTGAGGGGAAAAATATTTAAACAGCCTAAGAATTTAAATCAGGATGCAAGAAGTTATTTAGGCCACCAGAAGATAAACTGCATACAAATAAAGCATATGCACTCTCCCCCTGCTATTTCTAAATTAAGTTTACACTTAAATCCCACCAATTCTAGGGAATGCATTTCCATGGCAGGTTTGCATAGAAATAGGTACGCTGGACTGATAATACACCATACTCATAAGTTACACAGTGGCTTAGTTGTGAGGCAAAGCAGACTTCATACTGCTCTTGACCATTCTGTCACTGTAAGTATTCGTGTATTTAAAATCAAGCACACACTTAAGCATTTTGCTGAACTGGAGCTTTACAGCAACTTAGAATCAAAGTTTGAGCATCGTGAAAGCACATGGCTCCTCTGCCAGAGTTCAGTAGCTTAAAATACTTGCAGTTTAATGCTAAAAAAACTAAATGGAATCCTGCTAGGGAAAAAGATCCCCTCAGCGCTCAGAAAATGTAGTTTGATTGCTGTCTTGTCCTCACATGTCTTCAAGCTCTCTCTATTCCTTTCCCTGCAGAGTCCCATAAAAGGTTTACTGTGGTGGTTACGATGACACAAGCAGGGCAGCAATATATTTTTCTCATAACAAATCCATCCAGAAGAATATCCTCAGCTCATAGATTAAATGGGAGGAGTTGTTACCCTTAATTACTGGCTCCTGATGTTACTAAACAGGGTATTCCAAAATCACTGCTTAAAGCACCTACCTATACACTATGATATTTTAAAATGCATGCAGAGCAACTCCACAGTTCTGCACCAAGGGTCTGCCTGGGCAGGCTTGTTGGTGAAGGACACACTTGCGAACATCCCAGGGATGACAGCATTCTCAGTGTTCACACAGTCTGCAGATTTGCTTCCCACACTGCTTCAAACAGCGTAGCATGCAGACAAGAGATCCTTATTAAACATCTCTGGAAGTCACAATCTCATAAACTGTTAGCTGACCTGTTACTGCCTTACATTCATCCTCTCCTGGACTCGCACACAAGTCAGCCACCTCCACATACAACTTTCTTCCAGTTGCTGTCACACTACACGCCACTGGGCACAGCTGGCTAAAAAGAAGAGAAGAAAGTGGAGGAGATGCACAGAGGCAGAGTGAAAAAAAGGAAAACAAAACGCAACCCTTTCTCATTAGGAAACCATATAACATTAAAGTAGGCAGCATTAGAATGCATACATTTATAATGATCTGGTCTACATGGATAGCATCTTTCCTTCAGGACACCCTTAGCCAGTTCTCTTGCATGTAACTTCACATTTACATATAGATGGAACCTTTCTAGAAAGCAATTTTACACATTTTGTCTTAATGTTTTTCTCATTAACACTGCACATAGATTAAGCTTCCTAAGAAGGAAAAGAGATACCTGGGTATCATAGGCACGATTTCGAGAGACTGTGTTTGCTTTTAAAGAAAAATACGTAATAAAAGATGAGTAAAAAGAGGACCAGTCACAAGTGGATTTTCAAGAGTCAGATAAAAAATTTTTACAGAAATTGCTGTGGGGCACTTAAAACAACCACGTCCTTAATTACCTCCTGTGGTTGGAAGTAACAACAGAACAAAAAAATAGCAAAATTTCTAGTAACACAAACTTCCCTCACAGGGCTCAGTACTTCAGTAAGGATCATTAGTCCGAATCGATTAGAGCACTTAACTGTATGCTGAAGTTTGGGCTCACAGATAAGCACATGCAGAGTCAAATAAGGCTCAGTACCGTGCTGAAATGCTCAGCATCCAACAGGATTAAGCCTGCACTGCTGAAATCTAAATTTTCTTCATGTCTTATTTGCAGACAGGGTGTAGGATTCAAATTAGAGGGAGGATTAGGGGGGAAAAAAAAAAAAAAAGAGTCCTCATGATAGCAGGGCCAGGCTAAGCAAACATTTCATGTACACACCAGAGGAAAGATGAAAGGAAAGCAGCTGCCCTTCCACGGTCAGAAATTCTTATCTGCTGACCGAACCTTTGTTGGTTTGAGAAAGCACAAGTGGTCTGCATTGGCGGGAGGTTCAAAGCAATTTTTTAATAGATAATGCAATCAAAAGTCTGTCTATCTGTTGAAATATTTAGAAGAACAAGATATCACTTTGACCTCCTTACACCTGCGACCTTTGTCAAAGACTTTAAGAAGTGCTTTACACTTGTTTATATTCTTTATCTTTAATGGGCTTCTGCATTTTTCAAAGATTAGCATTTTGTGAAGTCCTTTGAGTAAGAAATATATTCTGTCATTTTTAGCAGTACTTCTATATTGTGTTCAAGGAAGGAGTTGCACAGGCAGGTGCACTACCAATGTAAAAACCAATGACAGCCACAGGTCAGCTGTGGTTGTTGTAGAGGAACACGCCTTTCTGGTCTGCAATAACCAAAAAAAAATTAATTAAGGG
Organism: Tragopan temminckii; assembly: GCA_028571105.1. NCBI lineage: Eukaryota > Metazoa > Chordata > Aves > Galliformes > Phasianidae > Tragopan > Tragopan temminckii. The sequence continues at coordinate 7,320,659 of JAOWBP010004096.1, read as the reverse complement.
AATAAGAGGATAAGGGAAAATGTTCAACACCATTAGGTGTGAAGTTGAAAACGGAAAATAGTATGTTTCCGTTCTATGTGTAACAAACCGTCGCAATATTTACATCTTCAAAAGAATATCACAGAAGCAAACAGGAACTCCAATAAAAAAATTGCCTGTATGAATTGTAACATTTCAGCCAAATACAAAACAGAATCTTGCAAGGATGCAGGAAAAAAAAAAGAAATGGGATGAGTATCTACAATGTAGACTTTTACTAGAGAAATCAGTTAGTGGAATAGTCAGCTGTCATCTCTTTAGTCTTATAATTACAATATTGGGAAAGATCTAGGAAAAGTAAATTCAGTTGGCTGGTTCACCACTTCATTTTCGTGCTCATAAACAGAGACAGTGCAGCATAACTTTCCTAAGGAACATCTCAAGTAGCAAAGAGCAGTGAATGTTACTCTTCTAGTCCAGATCTATGACTGCAGATCATTAACTGCTCATGTTACTGACTGTTCTCCCACTTCCACCCTTCCATCCAAACATACTGCAAACACATTCACGATACTGCACGCTACTTTCTACCTGAAAGGCCAATTTTTGGTTCACTGTTCCAAATTCGTCACCAGCCAGGTGTACTTGCTGGCACTGATCCATTCAATACACTCAACATGCCTGACAAAGTCGTCTAAAATATTTGCAGCAACAGTGACTCATCTTTTTATACAGCTCAAGATCTTTGTGAAGACACTGCTGCCACGATGGTTATCCTTCAGTCTTCTGTACCGCTCCTGCAGGCTCAAAATTTATAGCTTCTCAGCTCTTTCCACTCCTGAAGCCAAAACTTGCTCTGTTACTAGCAAGTACTGTTCCCCCAGAATCCACTTAAGCCAAGAGTGACTTCAGCCCCATGCCAATAAAACTTCCATTTGTATTAAAGTCTCGACTGCGCTGGAAAAACACGTGAGTGGTAATTACTTAGACTGTTTGTGAATATTTCTTCTCTGATGGGTCCTCAGGCCAGATCCATCCAGACGCTGAGACTGTCAGGAGCTATAGCAGTCTGTGCAGACACTATCTGTCACTATGGACTGGCTTAGCTGAGGACTTCAAAAGCTTTGCAGATGCTGGAGAACAGCTGAGGCTATTCTCAGACTACTGCTGTAGTCACACCAGGGCAGCAAACCAGCCATGGAGCCCTCCAGCACCATCAGTGTTTCTCCCCAAGGACCACAGGGCTGTGTTACCCCTCTGATAGCCCCTGCACGATGCCTACAATTTCCATCGGATGTGAAACCGAGTAGGCTTCCCTGACCCCCTCACATCTGAGGAAGGAAAAGAAGGTAGAGAGAACAAAATCTTCACCACGAGTATTTTACTGTTTCGTTGATGTTAACAGCCTGATCAGGGCTAGGCCAGGTTCATTTACTTACAAACAGAAATGTAACAGTCTTGTTCGTGCATCTCTCACTCGTGTCCTAGTGTATGCCAGGCTGACCCAAGAGCCAGTCCTTTTAAATGAAGCCTCCTTTCTCAAAGACAGATTAGGTAGCAACAGAACATACAGATGTGTCTCAATGCTTTGCCAAACCTACTATCCATCTATTTTACTTCAAGGACTTATTTCTGCAGAAGGATTATTGTCAATCCCTTAGCCCCAGATAGAACTTTTAGTCCAGGAAGTTTTGTTCAAATCCTAAAAGCTTTCTGCTGTGGGAGCACTTTGAATCCACATACTTACCCTTCAGGGAATCAGAGCAGTACTCTGTAGCAGCAAATGGGCCAGAGTAGGGATGTTTCTGGTGGTGATGTTGTGTAGCTGTAACCACAGAACAAAAGGTACAGAAGGAACAGGAAGATGGAGTTTGTAGTCCAGCAGCAATCACAGGGAAAGTCAGAGTGACAGATTTAAGGATTTAATGAGAAAATACAATGAAACATTAACAAAAATGCAACCAAGTAGACAGGTATGTAGAATTTTCTTATTTTTTAGGTATAATGGAATGCTGAGACTAACATGATTCTTATGTTGTACTAGATAATATTTTTGAGAAACAGCATTACAAAAGGTTAAACATAGAACAGATGTAAGTTATAAAATACAACCTGATCAAAGCTTGGATTTCGAGACAGATATGTTAGCAAATGATGATAAATCAGTCCCACCAGAACTGTAAAAAGCAGACAAATGTAACTGCAAGAGCGAAAGTCAAGAGTTGAAAACAGGGGAAGGAAGAAAAAGAGTGGAAACAAATGCTGAAGTTAATCCTAGACAACTTGGATAGAACATCAGCTATATTCCACAAAAGGGAAATAACATCTACTGACATACACTCAATTTGCTTTCAAAATAGGACTCAAATGCTTTAAAATCTTAATATTGGCTTAACATGTACAAACCCCTACTCATTTGCTATTTAGTTGGTGCTGTTCTCAAGAGTTTTTCAATTTCAACAAGATCTGTACTGTCACGATCAAAACTGCAAAAGGGCTGGAAAATCCGATAAAAGCAGGTACTTGTAAGAAAGCTGAAACCACTTTTAGTTACCTTGCTGACCTTTTTTTTTTTCTTTTAAATGAAGAAAAACTGCTTACTACGTCCAAGCTAGGACAAAACGTACAGGAATTCAGACGTATAGGAATTCAGACATTTGAATGAAAGTTGGGAGCTCCATTTCTTTCCCTTTCGTAGGTAAATAAATAAAACACAGTGAGAAGCACACTATTTACCGAGATGGAAGTGAAACAGAAAACATTTGAAAGCCCAGGAAAAAGGAGGTAATTGTTAAGACTGTCAGCAGGGGACCGCTGTGATAATTTGATCTGAACTCCGCTAACAAATCACCGCACCATTCTTTTTACTTTAGTATCTGTTTATGCTTCTACAAATTGAAACCCCACTGGCAATGCAGCGAAGAACAGAGCTCAGCACAATCACACGGCGGCCTGGCGATTAGTTCAAGGTGGGGAAGGATTAGCTGACCATCCCAAACCTGCAGTCCTCCTCAATATTTTGTCTTTCCCTGCTGAGGTAAAAGGGTGCAGACATATGTAAGTAATAAACTAACAGGCTTCCATCTACTTGAGGTTGAGTGGAAGGAATGCAGAACAAAACTATAAAAAAATAATGGACAAAGGGGTAGTGAAAACTTGGGGGAACTCAATACTCCATCTGCTAAGCCAGGCTGGGATGCAGCACTAGGATGCCCAGACGTTTTTAAAGATATTACAACTATGTCTTTTAGTGATCTCGCAGCACACCGCTCCGGCCTAAGCATGCCAACATTTAGGAATGACACGAGATCAAAAGGCTGATAAATGAGAGGAAAGGGGATGTTTGACTCACTAAATCATATTCTGCAAGAATTCAAGGCTTTTTAAAGCAGTAGGAAAAGCAATACATTACTGCATCTTGAATATATTGTGACATTCGTTTCTAAGAAGCATAACTGATATCCAGACTCATTATATCCTCTTATGCATATATATGCACAGACATACAGATGAGTTCATATGTTTATGCTTATTTTTGTGAAGATACTTTACATCACATAAACCTGCCGGAAATTTCATTTCTAATGAAAGTGATATTAAAAACATTCTGAAATGAATATAAACTGGGGTGCAGCTATTTTCGGGTCCTATTTGTCACTATATGACAGCAAGCAACAAAAAGACGGGGAAACTGAGCAAAGAATTTTGAAGTTGAATGAAGTAAAATCAGTTGTTTTTTTCTACTTTTAGCCCATGCTATACCTTCAACATCTGCCTCTGCTGAATTCAGAATTTTTGACAGGCCTTGTATCTCTGATCCTCGTGCCATGGAGGAGTTTGGAAGAGGAGCATGGCGATGGCTTTCCTCCCACCCAGACCCACTGATGGCTTTGAGGCGCTGTGCACTCTCCAGAGGAGGAACTTAGTATCAGCAGTTCCTGTGCTAATCTCTCCTAAGAGCTTTAAGTCTTCAGCACTTTTGGAAATCAAGTTAATAACTACTAATGACATAGAAGGATGAGAACTGAGTCTTCATGGTACTCCTCATTTAAGCATTTTTCACATCAAATTAAAATGGAAATTTAGCTTTGTCAGGTGAGAGGGCTGCTGAAAAGGATCCAACATTTTCAAAAAACAGAAAAAAGCAACTGAATTAAAACTGGATGTAAAAGCAATGAGATGTTCTGATTCTCTGGAGGATTCAGAAACATTCTCTCAAATAAGAAAGCGTGAGGAGCAGCTTACAAAGAGGTAAAATGACCCTTGACAAGGCAGAGAACCTACTCACCTTTTAAGTCCACATTTAAGGAGAAGCAACCAAGTTAGCTTGGGGTATTTCAGCACTCACTGACTGCATGCATGGCGATGATCAAAGCACTCAATCAAAAAACATCAAAAAACCCGAGAAATTACTTGGCAGAAATTCACAATTTTCTATCAAGTCATCTGCCCAAATCATTGAAAAACATTAGTGCTCACCTGGATCTATCAAACAAGCAGGTCCGAATACTGAAACTCTTTTACCACAGCTACACACTCACCAAATGTCAGCACAAACCTGGCTGTAGTACAAATATAACAGCATCTATCTGCTGAAGCTCTTTATTCTCATCTTGGCACAATGGAAAAGAAAACCACTGCCAGAAATGTTAATATTCAGAAATCGAAGATATTGATTTTGTTTTCTTCACGAGTGAATTCTGAGGTTTTTACTTTAGCAGTAAACTGTCTATTGAGTAAAGAAATAACTAAATTAGAGATTTTTTTTTTTTCTGGGAGGCATTTCTTTTGGTTTATTCCTAAGGCGACAGAGCAGGCTTTTTTCTCTATTTTGCTTCCACCTTTTATTTCATTGTTTTTCACAAAGTTTTTGTCATTAAGAGCACTGAGATTTCCTTGCAGAAATAAAATATAGCTTATTGATTACTAGGCTTTTCAAGGTAAAAGCATGCAACGGAAAGAGGCAGGCAGAAAGTAGAGGGTGAGAACAGATGTGGCAATAAGAAAGCAAAGCAGACCAACTTTGACAACATCCATTGCGTTCCCAGTGTGACGGACACACTGCCTGCCCTGCCTGCCCTCGGGGACAGACACCTTCGTTCTGGACACAGCAGAACAGCCAAAAATTAACACTCATAACATGTGGCTTGGTAAATAAATGTACTTTAACTGATGAAGAAAAAGTGCAAAAAATCCTATAAAATGTTCTTTCAAAGTCAGAAAACCTTCTCTGCGCTTTGATCTGGAGTTAGCTCCTACTTTCACCACTTTAAAGCAGCCAAGTAATTTAATAAATGTGTTTTAATGCAATCTTAAGTGACTTGCTTACATTGAAATCCAGTTACTGCACAACAGAAACGTGGTATTCCAAGGGAACGCAGCACAGATTTTAACTGACGTGAAAAGACACAGATTTTGTTTAATATCTTCTTAATCCTGCCTATTTTACTAATACGATTACTGTCCAAAAGGCAGCTAAATAAACTGTGCTGTTGACACTTAAATCAACAACAGCAACAAGCCAAGCAAAAAAGCAACCTCTCTTGAATCATCCTCTACCTTTATTATGGCCCCAGTCCAGCAGTGGGACTGCTTATGTGCTTAAAGTTAATTGAGTGCTTAAGTGCTTTGCTGGACAGTAGCCTGCAATAAATCTAAGTGGACGAATTATCGTTACACACAAGAAACTAGTAATAAAATGAAAATAATTAAACAACTAAAGCTGTTTGTATGGATACTTGAGATCCACATCATGATGTAAAGCAAGGTTTTATTCTGTATATCCCAATTTTGCTACCGTATTTCTAAACAATGCACACCTTTCACTGTTTTTTGCCTGTTCGCATCTCAACTTCCAGCCACAAACTCACAAGGTGAAGTAAACCTTTCTGCCAGCTCTGTATTCTGATAGGTATCAAAATCTACATGGATAGACACTGAATACTACCGAGCTAAAGGATTGGTCTTTGGGAAAATGATTTGCAATGGTATGTTTTCACCGGAGAGTGAGTATCATTGGAATGGTAGAAGGAAATTATAAAAGGAAGCGAAATGGGAAATTAAAATATCAAAGTAAGAGGGAAATGGGATTTAATGGAGCATTTTTTACATTTCATCTTTTGGGTATTATCTGAACATATTTGGACTTCCTTTCCCCACTATCAGCCAGGCCTCTTCTTGAGCCTTAATTTTCATTTAGTTTTTATCTCTGTCACACAGTCTGCCTTTATAGAGCCTCCTTGCTCCTGCTCTAAGAACATTCAGACTCATTTCCTTTTCCCTTAGCCATTTATCTTTCCTACACCCATTCAAGTCTATGGATGCATGCATCTTGAAGGAGGGAATAAAAGCTAAGACTGTATATGTCAGAAATGTGACCAGGAATCAAAAATAGCTTGAGGATTAAAATCCATCAAAACCGCACACTCCAAAGCAAAATACCCAGCCCAGACAAGCACATGAAAAAAGCAGAGCTCAATTCTGCAAAAGCATTTTTCCCAAACTCTTTGTCCCTCTATAAAAATTCTGCCTCTCTCACAAAAAGCTCCAGCTTCAATAGAAGAACATTTCCCAATAACCTGAGCTAGTGTAATAGCAGAGAGGGTTGCCAGCAGCACAGGGAAGTTTCAGACTTGCCAGTACTGGTCAGTGTGAAAGGTTTGTTAGAATCCACATCAGATTTGCTTTTCATGAGCCCTTGAGTCATGTGAACACAGGAAATGAAATGCTGTGCAAAGTCACATAGTGTGACATTGTCCATGCACACACATCAGCCATCTAACTCCCTGGTCTTCTTGTTGGGCTGCTGCGGGTTCGGAGGATTCAGCAGATTTCACTGCCAAAATGTGGTATTTTTAAAAAGTAACATGGAAGCAAAACTCCATACAGGTTATTTTTCAGGAGGGAGAAATACTAGTAACAGCCCCACAAAGCATTCTAAAGAAATCAAGCTTTCAGTGAACCTTCCCATTTCTACTCCTTCCCTTAGGATATGTCTCCCCAATTAAACGAGGTACAAGACCATTTTCTCTTCTGGAACCAAAAGCAGTGTATCTTGTCAGGCCAGGGATGCAGCTGAGCCAATACCCTGCAGCACAGGGCAAAACCAAGGCAAACTCCTCTGTGATGCACCCCACAGCATGCTACAGTCAAGCCCTACCAAGCAAGTAATGTGCTGGTCTGTCCCTACCTGAGCTGGCTGGAGGACCCCATCTCAGCATCACGTAGGTAAGTGCAGTCATGGCTTAACAGATGTTTCTGCTCCTGTTAAAGAAAGCACATGTAGTATTTGCTATTTCTCCAGAGGTTAAAGCTACGAGATTCGCACCGTAACTTTTACTTTCAGCAGCGCCTCTGCAGCAAAGCACAGACAGGAACACAACACAGGCAACGGGAAGCCAAGGCTCCCACTCAGCCCTTCATCACCCCGGCTCGCTTCGGATGCCCTCCCTCACCCTGCCACGGGTGGGTGAAGCAGCTGGCACGGCAGGCAGCTGTGCCACCTTCACCAGCTTTGGGCCATCAGAAAGTCTCCTTGACGTGGGGAATGCTCCCAGCCAGACCTCTGACGAGTCTGCAAAATGAGCGTGGTGGACTGGAAAATCTGGTCATGTATATTGATTTCTGCATCATGTTACAAATGCACTGGCTGTGCATTGTTCTGGGGCGTTGGCTTGTCTCCAAGTTAGAACTGTCAAGATTAACTATGGAGTATTTTCATTCAACTTTCTAAACATGTAACATTGTGAAATTGTGATTTTTTGTGTCCAAGAAATGGATTTTCAAGGAGATCTATGAAAAATGATGGTACCTTCCATGTTTAATGCAACTAAATTTTTCAAGGCCTTGAGAACCATGTGGTTAGAATGAACAAAAACTTCTCTTTTTTCCTTCACAACTCCACACTGCCATCATAAATCAGATCAAGTAGCCTTGCCTTTAAAACTGAAGGAATTAAAGCGTAAAAATTAAACACTGAGTTAAATTCCCTATAACTGTCTGTACCATACATGAGACTCCCTCATAGTAAACAGTTACATTTTTTCAAGCTAGAAAAATATACCTAGATACATTTAAAGGAATATAAAATGAGAAGGATCAATAACAGAACTGTGAAGTAGAGTACGAGGTCACTGTTTTCATTACTATTTGCATAGGGATCTGGTTTCATACAATAAAGAATATGAACTTGCACAAGCTACTGCACACCAGCAATACCATCTCTGGAGCACTGCAGTTCATTAATTGTTCCATTGGAAAATAAAGAACTGAAGTGTCTGTTGATCCTGCATGAGACAAGTAAGAAATCAGAATTTCTCCATTTTCAGAAAGTAGGATGACATTTCATCAAGGGGTTGATGTCAGATAAGGACGGTAGTAAGAGAGACCAAATCGAAAGGAAAAAACAGAACCCTTGATGAAAACAAATGATGCCATCTAAAAAGGGGAAACATTTTCACATGGAGAACCTCTTATTAAGTTCCAGAAAAACAAGAGAGATGGAGCTCAGGGTACAGTAAGGGCTGCTCATCTACCACCTACGCTGTCGTGAGCAACTTTAAAAAACAGAAGTGGGGACAAAAGTAATTACAATCAGTGGAGCAGGTAAGATGCTAAAGGGGACGAGGTGTCCACCCGTCTGTGATGGACAGAGCTAAGGACAGACAGCATCTACACAAAAGCGTTAGTAGAAGATGAGTTGGGGAAAATTACCATGGCTGAAAAAAGACCATTGCTACCCAGTCTGAGATTAATTCTCCCTGCACACCCTGCCTTTCCCTGGGATATCGTTTGATTCTACACCATCTTCAGCAGCAAAGCTTTGGTGAGGATTTGCATCCTTGTGTCCACTTCAGCCCTTGGCTCTGTGCGAGACCACAGCTCGTGCATGGAGTTCTGGCACACACACAGCCCTTCAGCCCCTCCCAAACAGGTACTTGGGGAGAAGGCAACAGGTGAGCTGAGAAGAAACCAAAATGTCGAGTTGCAGCATTTCAAAATGGCACAATACTCCCAGAAGATTGGATTTGTTATAGCAAATGCTTCAGATTTGCAGGCGTGACTTGTTAGGGTTTGCAGTGATAACCAAGCGCTGTCTGCAGACGGGAAGCACAGATGCACCCCGTGTCACACCGGCAGCACAAAGCAAGTTCAGCAAGCAACAGCATGATAGAGAGCATGGATCCATAGAAAATGTACTCTGACAAACTCTCACCGCTTTTAATTGTTCATTTTTTAATTGGTATTATCCTAACAAGAAGAGAAAGGCTTTCCTCAGGAGGCTGCGGAATTATATTTGCCTGAAAGCTTATTCTTTAAATAAAAATGGCTGTTCATAGAAAGTCTATTAGTTTCCTCCTTCATCCCTCTGAAATATGTTCTATCCCTTGGGAAATAAATTTTAATTTACTGTAATTTTTCTTGAGGTTTTTCACTTAGTGTGTCAATGTACACTTCTCCTTCCTCCCTTTTTCCCTTTGTGTAAACACCAAGCTTTTTAGAAATACAATTAAATGTGAACAAATGAAAAACAAATAAGTCAAAATCTTAAAAATAGCTGAAATTTTTGTGGGGCGTTCTTTCCAACGCTCTTAATTTTAACTCAGCGTTCGTGTCTCCATTTTCTAAACAGCAACAAGGAAAAGAAAGCCTCCTAATAAGTAACATAAATTATACAAGCCCTGTTAACACTGCTAACTGACCCCAGAAGGTGTAATGTGAGAACAGAGTCCATGTTTCTTACATGGCCATACTTATGCATTCATTCAGTGTGACAAAAATCAGGGATTTCAGATGGCTGGGAGTTGTTCCAGCCTCAGACCCAGCACAGCTCTTGGTATATGCTTTGCATTTCTCTCCTCGGTCTGTAGGAATGAATGACTGAATGAACGAAGGGATGAATGAAGACGGCCCTGGTATTTAGAAGTGCTGAGCATGCACAAAGTGGTAATGCAAAGAAGGCAGGCAGCAAACCATGAATATGTGAACGTAAATTTTCTTTCTTGTGATCAATATGGCAGCCAACCAACACACAGGCTACAAGCTGCCAGAAGGCTTTTAAAACATGAGCAACAGTCATCCAGACAAGAAGTGAAGATGATATGGCCCAGGATAAGCCATACATAATCAGGGGTCACTAACTGAATGGCAACCATGGTTCAACACTCAACGGGACTGGACACCATTCTGATGGGCAAACCTAGCCAACACTGACAATTTGAGAGAAAATGCAAAGGTGAGCTGGGTGGAAATTCACAGAATCAAAGAATGGCCTGGGTTGAAAAGGACCACAATGATCATTGAGTTTCAACTCTCCTGCTGTGTGCAGGGTCGCCAACCAGCAGACCAGGCTGCCCAGAGCCACATCCAGCCTGGCCTTGAATGCCTGCAG
>JAOWBP010004096.1:7298636-7310190 GCA_028571105.1 Tragopan temminckii | reverse complement strand
GCCCAAGGAGGCTGTGGATGCCCCATCCCTGCAGGCATTCAAGGCCAGGCTGGATGTGGCTCTGGGCAGCCTGGTCTACTGGTTGGCGACCCTGCACACAGCAGGAGGTTGGAACTAGATGAGCACTGTGGTCCTTTTCAACCCAGACCATTCTATGATCCTATGGTATCTACATACCTTGAATATACATATTGGTCTTTACGTTTTTACACCATGACTGTACGTGCACGTGTGTAATAAAGTGACGTTCCACTAGGAACAGGCAGTGAGTACATGCCCCTATCAGCACATTGTTGTTGCAGCTTTGCAGCTCCCTCCTGGTTGGTTACGTTGCATTTTGGATAATGAGGAGATTATTTTTAAATCTGTGCTAGGCACTGCTTGGTATTTCATAGCAGCTGGAAGAGAAGGAGGTGGAATGATGAAAGGTTGGAGCTCAGAAATGGAGCAAAACTGCTGTTTTCCTGGTAACTCTTCTGAACAGGTGGCTAAGTAAGCCAATTAAACAGACTTTAAGAACAAATTATGATAGTAATCCATTGTCTGGGATCATTGAAATGCGCTGGGTGGAATCTGGTCCCCAGAGCTGCCTGAATAATGAAAATCTATTTTGGTGTAATTTTATTGTTTTCCAATGTTCACTGAATGTTCAGAGGAGCTTGCCTTCCCTCTCTCTCTGGGCTGGGCTTCAGGGCACACAGCAGCCTGGCAGCACGGGCTGTGCCTCAGACCCTCTCCTCTGCGTGGTCTTGCTCAGAGGTGATTAAGAAACAAATCAATGACCAATGAGCATTACTGTGTGTGTGATGGGGAGGGCAGTGGGAAATTTGGGTTTTGCTCCCGCTGAGGACAACGAATGGCCCATTGGCTTGGGTACTGCTAGAGAACCCCAGGACCAGCACTGTGAAGCCATTGTGGTCCTCACCACTCAGCTCCCTCTGCTGAGCCCCTGCCTTTGCACATTGCTTTGTGTTTCCTTTTTGCTTTTAAATCCGGGACAGAAAGGAGTTGTGTGGAATTATTTCAGGCCATCGTATGGTAACAACTCCACGTTGCCACGTAGGGCTGCATGAACTGGTGACCCAGTGACAAAATAAATTACGTGCGAGCTGAGGGCTGGAGATGGTGAGTGGCAGAAGAATGGCGCTCCAAATTGTGTTCAAGAGATTCTGTATTCATTTAAGAAAAGTGACTGTTTAGCCAATTTATTCATTTGACAAGTTCCTTTTTAACCATCTTAATTCACCGTTTAGCCTACAGTGCCCGTCATTAGTTTATTAGATATTCATCGAAAGAGATTTTAGCATAAATACGGTTCCACAGAGGATTACACAGGGGGAATCTATTCTTTTAACCTACTTATTTGGATACCAAGTATTTGTTGAAGTGACTCGTATTTACTTAGTCCCTTAATGAAGTCTAGAAAAGCTTTTCTGCAACGGGAATGTTGTTTTGTAAAAATTAGCTTACTTACATAGTTTTCAAAGTCATCTCAGAACAAAGATTTCAAAGACAGAGCGCCAGCCTAATATTTACTTTTTACGCCGTACGGTAGTTTAGACTTGCCAGAAAAAGTGCACTTGCTTTTTTGTGTTGTTTTGTTTAAATTTCTCTGTTTCTAGTTGTGAGATATATATGTCATTTCTAGGGGTATGGAACTAATTGAGGAATATGTCCTGCCCTTGTTGAGGTGAACAGGGCAGATAAATAAAAACTCCATTGGACATAAATCTCCTCCACTAACATCAAAGAAACAGGATCCTGCTAAGTGTATTTGTATAATGCAGTAATTTATGCAAAAAGCAGCTTTTGTCAGCAATGCAACAAAGCAGCTTTGATAAATGTCCCCTAATTTATTGTCATGTATCTCAAATCAAAGTAAAACATTTACAGCCTGCACACTGAAGGAACCCAGGCCCAGGGCACTTAAAGGGTTTCTCTCCCTCTCCATCTCCAGTCCCCCCCGCCCCCCTTCTTTTTTTTTAAAGTACATAAAGCTAAGTTGGGCAAAAGGTTAAAAAGGCTCTGTTTTGAATGCTAAGTACTTTATACAAATTATGGGAAAAATAATAATGGAGCTACTTAAAGAATGACAGAAAAGCCTGTACAAATTCAGATTAAAAATCCGCTTAGCTTTTCTCTTCTGGGTGATGTTTAACAAATCATAATGCAGGCACTAATTGTGTTTTACAGGGACAATCCCAGTGTCTCAGGCTCTGAAAAAAGAGTGAAACAGTGACTGGAAATGGTAAGTGTTGGCCACAGTGCTTTACTACCCTTCCCAGGTCTCCTGAGCCTCGCCAATATGAAAGTCAACCCAAATGTAAGATGGTGGAAGGAGATGTTACCACCGACTTGGAGATAAAAACGAGCCCCCAAGGAGGAGAAGGCCAAAGTGCCAAAAGCTTCATCCCTTCTGCTGGTTCTTCCATGGTACAGAAACTCACTGACTTGAGCTTCTCCCATTTCTAGGGAGATGCAATGGTCCTGCCTACAGAGCCAGTCCCAGAGGACCATTTTACAATGGAAAGGTTACACAGTGAGGTGTGACTGATGAGGCAGGATCTGAAGTGGGGTGGCCATGGTGCCGGTGAGGACACGGGTGCCCCGCAGCCAGGCCCAGTGCTTCAGTCGGTGGGCCTCTGTCAGTGGGCACCACTAGGAGCATGTGCCTGGCTTCACTGCCTCTGCCACACTGTGTGCCACCTGGCTGGTCTGGTCACTGGGTGTCCTGGGTTGGGCTATGACTGGGGCCCGAGCATCCCCACAGGGTGAGCTGGGAGGGAGGGGAGGAGACAGGGCTGGTGTGTGGGCATCATCCCCAGCAGTGGGGATGGACACGGTGGGGCCATGGACCATCCTGTAGCCATGTCTGGGGACAAAAGGGGTAAACTACTACCCTATGGATGAGGACACTGTCCTGCAGTGCTACTGAGGAGCAGGAGCTCACTCAGGAAGGCCTGGAGCTGGCTTATGGCAGGGAGGCTGCCGAATGCTGATAAATTGAAAGTATGTGGGCTTGTCAGTCACCCACACTGCCTTCCAGTTACAAAGACCCAAAGTGATACGGCTGCTTCTCGAGACCCTTTGATATTTAGGGGGAGTGATAAATTCAGCTCTGTTTCTGCAGAGATCTAGAGCAGCTCCACATGTCAGATTGCTTCAGAAGTAGACAGCATTTCTATGTTTTTTACTTAGAAAGCTCTGTTTATAATAAACCAAACATACAGCTCCAGGAGTACAATATCCTTCGAGTGGAGTTGTTTCAAAGTGTTTTACAACCCATCTGGTAGGCTGACTCGAACTATTAGGCGTGTTCTTGGAGAAAATGCTTTATTCGCACAGATAGTAGTATGTTTCTGGTACTGCAAACCAGAAGAATGAAGCCTTGCAAATCCAGGCCTGCTGCACCATAAAACAGACATGAGTTCACTGAGAAAGTGAAAAGGAGATGTTGTTTTTTAAAAATGTTCTACTTTCTTTGTGTAAAGTTGTGCCTGTGGGTAGCAGAGCCGGTGCCACGCCAGCCCTCATCGGCACGTGGGGCTGCTTGCTGCAAGGCCTGTGCATGGCTGCCTTGCTGGTGGCATCATGGCACACTCAGGCTGTAAGTCAACGTAAAAGTTTAAGTTCATATCATAATTGCTGGGGTTATAATTTAAATTTTAGAAAAAGGATACTGCAGCCACGGTGATTGAAGTGAGAGATGTTCGTGTTAAAAGCACCAACGGTGCACTCAGCAAGGCGGATCACGGGTGCAGTGAAAGCAGTGCCTGACCACGGTAGCACGTCCATCAGGTGCAGAGCTCAAGGGAGAATCCGCAGGAACCGGTAAGTTAAAAAAACAACAAAAAAAAGGCATCACTGACATTCATCGACTCTTGCTGAATGTTTATGGATACCAGCCAGCGGATGTGAGTGCAGTGAGGTGGTGGGCAGTGACAGTGGTCACCTCTGCTGATGCAGATTTGTACAAACCTGGCATGTGGGCTCTTGTTCATTGCTGGTGAAAATGCAGAGCTAATGGTGGTGACCATGTTGAAAAATAGCATTTGTTGCTGGTAATCTGTTCTATCAAATAGTGTTATTGTGTTCTTTATGTATATATCTTTATACATAGAGATATGGATAAAGAGACAAATGTATGTATGTGTGTGCATCCCATTACGTGTCTCTACATAAAGACATTTCAGTACATCTGTATGTTAGATCACAGAGCGTTGCTGGAGTGAGAGGCTTGCCCAGGGCTGTGACACTGCCATGGCTCAAGTACTTGTAGGGACACAGCAGGTGACACTGGTTTACACAGCAATGTGCAGGGCGGATGGTGGGAGCCCTGTCTGCAGCACGGAGCCGCATATGGGAGCAGGGAGACATAGGCAGCAGGAGCTGCACCGTACTCTGTGTGCAGCTCAAGGCTGGCGAGTTCCCACATCTGCTGTGGGAGGTCAAAGGAAGTCCTCAAAGTAAATTCAAAAGTACATTTAAAATGTGCACATTTAGCAGCAGCACGATCAGCAAAGCTGTTAAGCAGATATGCCACATTAAAAGCAGTCTCCTGCAGGCACCAGCAGAGCTGCTCCTGGATGGCAGTCAAGTGGCGGCCAGCACCCAGAGGGACAGTACATTCCTGTCGCTGTCACTGCTGCTTGCTCTGTGCTTACTGCACCGCTGAACCACTTCTCTGTATCTTAGCACTCAGAGAAATGAATGGAAGCTTTCCCTCCTCCATGCTAAGATCTGAGGGCAGCAGGTGTGCTTTGCACAGCCAAACCAGCAGCAGCTCGGGATGCCCGGCCCACCATGCCCGCAGTGCCCAGGTTGAGGACCCCCCTGCCTTCTCCCCACTCACGTCCCACTGCCAGCATGGTCCTGCTGCATGGGGTGCTGGCTGTGCATGCTCACCCTGTGCCCTCCCTCCTGCATCCATTTTCCCTTTCTTTTTGCATCAAGGCTTTGTAATGAAATTTTATCCCAATATGTTTAAAGCAGAGACAGCTGTGAGTAGCTGTTAAATAGACACAGAGAAGAGCTTGGTCCAAAATATGCGTGTTCAACACAGTGCTTTAGCTATAAGTTGTGCTATGAGACCGCAAAAATGAAGAAATCCAAACATATTAATTGTTTGAAATGGGAACACTTGTTGTAAAGGCAGACCTCTTAGAGGTCTCACTTTATCTCAGCACACTTATTTGGGAGCAGTACATCTGACACACAGTTTCGGTTTATTGTGTAATGCTTCAATAAGAAGTAAATGCAAATTACCAATAATGATCCTTGTAATTTGAAACACAAAATCAAACTTTTTGAGCAAAGAAATGGAACGAGATTTTGTTTTTGTTCATCACATCTCTTAATGTGACACATACACATTTCAAAGGAGTTCACATTCAGTGCAAGCAGGCCAAATAAAGAAACACAACAAATTGCCCCCTGCCCCCCCCATCTCAGAACGTGGCATTAAAACCACATGGATTTTAAATTCTTGTTCTCATACTCAAAATTGCATTAACAGATTTTGACCTCAAGACTAAGGCACGTTACGTGTGTGAAGGCCCAGCACCGCTGCTGCAATCCACAGCACTGCTCCCACATACTGCCTGAGTGAGGCCCTGCTGATGCAATAGTGGCCCGCATATGTCTCGTATTAATGGTATTTTCCTAATAGTAATAGCATTAAAGCCTGCCTACCTAGCTATTGAGTTACCTTATTTAGGGTAATTTGCCCAAAAGCCTAACCTGGAGCATGTGAACAACCGTATCATTTTATAACACTTAGCTTTAAGATATCAAAAATCAAAGCAGGCTGACAGTCTGATTCTAGAACTAGTCGTTTTCCATTTAAAAAAACAAAAACTGCTGTGTTTCTTGAATTAATTCATTATCTGGATTTTTGTTGTATTTTCCACATGGAATTGATGAAGAAAAGTTTTTTTCTAAAGAATGAGATGAGCGAAAATTCACACATGGAAAACAAATGAGCATTGGGAAGCACTCCTCATAGCTAATGGCTACTTGGTCTGGTGCCAGAATTCATACAGATCCTTAAAATCAAGTAAATTATGCCCGTAGTGATAGCTCCCTTTTGCTGGAGTCCCACAACAAGCACCAAATGGTGGAGCGGCGCACAACTGCCAAATTCCATTTTTCACCTCCCATTTCCTTTCAGCTGAGCAGCCTCGTTCCCAGCAGAAAGGCCTGTGCATTTTTTATGGCTCCCCTCCCAGCCCCGTGTGCACGGCCTGACCCTGCCCATGGCACAGGGCTCTGAGGGCAGTGCCTCCCGTGGGGTCAGCGTGTCAGTGGATGGCAGTGGTGGTGGCAATCGGACGCACGCATCTTCCCATTGAAGGGAATGGAAAGAATTGGGTCTTGCAAAGGAAATAATCATAAAACAAAAGCGTTCTTCTTTTGCTTGGTTCTTTTGATAAGATCGCTCGCTGAACTCAGAGGTTAGGAAATGTGCCGCTCGCCATGCGCCAGATTAACAACTGTTGAATTCTGTGCTAGAAAATTCAGCTGGATTACACAAATATCTGTTAAGACAAGGATAAATATTTATAAACAATCTTCCTTGCAGAACTTGTCTCCATCATTCATTTCCCCGTGATGAAAAATCTGGAACAATGGAACTAATGACTACATTGTTCCAAAGTTAAATCGTATATCTAATAAGGAAAATACTAAAATGAGCCAAATTCTTTATGAACACAACAGCGAAGCAATTAAAATAAATGTGATTTTCCAGATCAAAACTTCTGGCTGTTAATTGCTAGATGGCACCTATCCTAGTCATATGAGTTTCCCTCGCAGCTGTTTTTATTTCACGATACATTTTGGGCTCCCCAGAGCCGTGCTGAGCTTGGACGTGGCAGCAGCGCGCCCGGACAGCTGCGCGGGGCTGCGGGGCTCATGGATGCACTGCTGGGCCAGGCCTCGGGCCAGGCATGCTCTTGCTGCTTGCCCTTTGCTTGTCCGGTGGTTACAGTGGGGATGATGGGTGGGCACTGCGGCGTGCCTGCATGCAGAGTGCTTCCCAGAAAGAGTATGTTGGAGGATATGCTTCCGTCATACGCTGAGTCCTAGTCATGGCATCTGGCTGAGCTCCTTCCCTTACTTCTTCCCTCTCTGCATTTTTTAAAAAAATTTCCTCATGGATGCCCTAGCACAGCAGCAGTGGGGCAGGGGCTGCAGCCCCACCAGGACCAGGGCTCTTTAACCCACCCCACCCCAGAGCTGAAACTGCACACTGGAAATCTGGCACGCTCCAGCCAGCTTTACTTGAAGCTGCACTTTGGTATCTGTAGGTTATTAATGAGATTAAAGAACTCCGTTACAGGGAATGACAACTGCAGTTTGTCCAACATTAAGCAGATATTGGCATCCTTAGGTGTGAGTAGGGAGGCAATGATCTCAGATATTGAACGAGCTAAAGCCATGAGCAATATGATATTGATTAGACAATGGGTATTGTATTTACCCACATAGCTTTATTGGGTGAGGCTCAATGTGATGTGTTTTTATTTGGGAAACTTAAGGAAGATAATTAAAAATGCTGTAAGGAGAGCCCAGCAGCCTTTGTGCTTTGCTTTTTAAAGGCTGCAGATGTCCTGTCTTCTTTCTTTAAAACGGCATGCGCTCCCTCTCCACCTTCCAAAAGATCAAGGGTAATAATAACAACAATAATAATACAGTGTCCTGGAATTTTTCTACATGCCTCAAGAGAACTTTAATTTTTTCCAGAAACTGTTTTCTGACAACAGCCGCCCCGTGGACTTTTCCTGTTCCCCAGTATGCATTCTCAATGCTGCTGCAGCCAAGTTAAAATGGTGTCTTTTGGATGTGAGGTCTTTTATGTAGAAAACCTTTCTCTTGCTGAACAAAACCCTGCCTGCAGCACAGGGCAGCCCTGATCCAGTGAGCAGTAGTGTTGTGCACTGTCAGCTTGTGCACCATGGGCAGCCCAGCGTGGCCGCCATGACAGAATTCAGGAGCCTCACTCAGATCCACAGCCCAGCGGTCAGAGCATGCACAGAGAATGCATCCTCCCCATCTCTTCTGCTGTTTCTCCCATCAGTTGCATTCTCTTTCCCCAAGGGCTTTTTTCCATTTTTTTTTAGTTTATAATCCCACAACAATGCCCAGCCCAGCTGTGTTCCCCTCTTGCATCAGAAGGCTGACTCACTGCAGCGCTCCTTCCATGGGACAGGGGTCCACGTGGCTGCAGGCAGGGTCTGGGCCTGGCACACAGCGAGGCCTGCATCCAGCTCAGGGCTGAGGCCAGCCCCCATGTGCCACCCTCTGTGCCTCTGCCAAGGCTGATTAAGCTGAGGTGTGATGGCTCAGCCTTTCCTCTCCCTCCACGGATGGCTGCTGCTCTAACTTCCCAAACTTTTGGCCATGGGCTGGTTAATATTTTCCTCCAGTTCAGCCATCTCCAGTCACCAGAGCTGCTGCTGACTGCGCTCTCATGGGTGAGGCAGCTTCTCACAGCCACCACTTCCTCTGCTCTCCAACCTGACGCTTTCCAGCTCCACGCTTTGCGAGGGGAGACAGAGGAACGTGTGCCGAGCCTCCATCTGCACCACATCATGGGAATACAAAATGGCACCGAGTCCTACTTTTCCTCATTAGATGTGGGCAAACTTGGCTGGAGCGCAAGTGCGAAAGCTCATCTTTCTTCAGCTGCTTGTAATTCATGCTTGAGCAAGAGAATTATTTGGGGCTTAAGTCAGAGTCTTCTAAGTAGGTCACAGTTCTTCTAGACCCAAACTCCTGCATATGACTTCTCAGAAATGCAGATCCCTGTCCTCCTGATTTGTGAAACACCTCAGGAGCCCTCTTACCAACTTTATCAGCTCCTCAAATGAAACCATAAAACAAGCAGCTACTGAGAAGTTGCTTCCTGCATACAGTTTAGACTTGGAAAAATTCCCCTGCCTTGGGTGGCAGCCATTTCTGTCTCATTTGAATGGCCAGTTTCTTGCATTTTAAGGATGCTCCATTGTAGCCAGGTAAATGGATGCACCCTACAACACCTCTGGTCATTGCATTAACAAGAGGACAAAAAGCTATGGAGAAGGCAAGGAAGCTCCCGCCCACGTGGGGTGTGCTGGCTGAGACACACGCAGTGCAGTCCACGCTGTAGAACAGCATTCATTTCAGTGGTGCAGAGGCTGATTTGCCAAATCATCACAGCATGTGTTAGATGTTAGTCCCAGTCTTTAGAATAAAACTACAGCTTCCGGAGATAAAATGAGGGAGATACAAGAGCTCAAGAATAAGCAGATTGAAGTGGAATGGCACAGTGCAAGGATGTGTTAAGAGTTCTTTGCTGCACTGGTGGCATAAGTCAATTTTTCTGATATTTCTGCAGGACAGGACATTCTGAATGCCTCTAGCAGCTCACCGCCTGGGTATGAAAATGATAGCATTTGCTTTTTTCAGTCATCTAGAAAGTAAGTTTTACCTTTTCCTTCAGTAGCAGGATGAATCTGGACTACACTGACGTGGGGGAGAAGTCAGAACTAAGCATACTCTGTATGTCTTGCTAGAGGAGATGCAGTTAAGTCTGATTTTAGTCGAGACATTTGGCCAGGGGAGATTATCCATAGGTATGGCTTGCAGTTGTCAGCGGTTAGATGTTAACGGGGCATTTCTCTGCATTACGGTGCCGTGCATTTAGATTTCTGCCCTTGATTGCTGCTTTGGTGTGCAGTGGTGAAGTGCTGGAGCTGGATCACAGCTCAGCTCTGTGGCCGCATTCGGATCCCTGAAATGAGCTGAAGTACTATTTTACCATGGAATACAGGATGCCCTCATGCTTTTATGCTTTATTTTTGATTCTGTGAGGTTATTTTCACTTCCTCTTCTGAAAAGAAACAAAATGTTAGATGTCTAATTGAATGGACTGCTGGAAAAGATGCATAAAAAGGTCTGGCACGTGAACTTCTGTTAAGCAAATGCCTTTGTTTCCAAACAGGCCAGCGATAACAAATATTTATTGACATTTTCCTTCCACAGGGGCGTTAGCAATTATAATTTGCTAGTGCGTACCTCATGAGTACTTACAGGTTTTGAACAGAACATCTGTTGGTCAAAGATGAAAAAGGAGGTTGAAAAAAAAATATGTTTTTCCAGGGTTATGAAACTAACAGCATCACAAATTATCACTAGGAAAACAGTTCAAAAACCTGAACTTGCACTTGTGGAAAAAGGAACACAGATAGAGGAAACAGATAAAAACGCGTTGTGTTGGTAGGCTTTGTTTTCTGCAATGATGTATTGTTCCAGCGAAGCAGTTAACAAACAAATTATTGTCTGCGTCCGAAACAGCCAAATCTTTGGTTCCACCGAACAGATGTTAAGGTGAAGCAGATTAAAGCCGAATTCACAATAGGGCTCTCCACAGGAAAGGTGCCCTAAGTTTATCTATTGTTAAATAATATAATTTATCGTCTTAGAGGGCTACGGAGTAATTTCTGTTCCTTTTCTACTTTTTGAACAAAGATTTATAACATAGATAATCCCCAATTTTAGATATTTGCTGCAGGTTATATTTGAAAGAATTTCCCAAAAGACTGATAACCCCTTTTTTTCCCTTAACCACAGTCAAACCAGTGAACTAATATGATGCCTGCTTCAAATAAATGTATTTGCTGCCTCTGTGCATGATAAGTTTTCATTTAGTCTACAATCAGCTGACAGTATGCAAGTTTGCAGATACCAGTAATTGAATACAGATAACCTTGGTTGTTGACCTATGCAGAGGCATGGCTGTCTAGTTTCCATTGTTTCTGTTTTTGCTAGTTGACACAAAACTGATGTGGGCTGAATTCATATATTAGCCATCCATTATAGTGGGAATTGCTTATCATTGTGGATGGATATTGCAAGAAGTTTCTATTTATTTAACCTAATAAGATGGCAGAAACAAACCTGATTGGGCCCACTCAGGATCAGAATTAACCCTTAGTGGTCCAGTTAATTGCTGCATGGTAACAAGGCACGTAAAGGATGCTTGCCTTACTTCTATTTTTTACATAATGATTTTCTTTTCAGTTAGAGGGATTATTTCATTTAGCAAACAATCCTTGCAATATTGAGAAACTGAATCTAAGGGTTGCAAAAGAGCTAGATAGTGCTGGATATCCAAATCCTCTTGGCTTCTGGCCCTGGCCGATGACCATTCTCCCGGAGGAAGTGGAAGGCCAGACTGAGCAGACAGTGAGGTAGAGGTTAGCACATGCTGCCAGGGTCAGCGGCAGCACAGACCCCATCCGTGCTCCCCCAAGCTCTCATACACTGGAGTCAGATTGAGATGCCTTTGGTTGTCTGCAGTGTTTCTGACCAGCTTGGTTTTAACATCAGACTGGTCACAGTTAGATGTGCGAGTTTCCAGCTACCTGTAAAGTTATTTAGATTCAGAATAGTTTTACAAATGCAGTTGCTTACACAGAAGATCCTGTGAAGGTGAAGGATGAAGGCCCC
This sequence comes from Tragopan temminckii, assembly GCA_028571105.1. Classification (NCBI taxonomy): domain Eukaryota; kingdom Metazoa; phylum Chordata; class Aves; order Galliformes; family Phasianidae; genus Tragopan; species Tragopan temminckii. Next base: position 7,298,700 of record JAOWBP010004096.1, on the reverse strand, counting down.
TGTTGCAGCCTAGGGATGACCGATTCATTGGCTGAATAAGGATGGTAACAAAACCAGAGAGCTG
>JAOWBP010004096.1:7281136-7293636 GCA_028571105.1 Tragopan temminckii | reverse complement strand
CCACACAGCGAGCAGGCGGTGGCACGCCAACAATTCCCTCACCCGTCCGCAGCACCATGGCATCTGGGGGCTGCAGAGCATTTTGGGGGTTGCCCTGGAGCCGGGCTGTTTTCTGTGAGGTCCCTCTGCTCCAAGCCCTGTGGGGACAAGCATTGTCCCCAAGTCCCCTGGGATGGGCTTCTCAACACCTCCCTGGCTGCTGCTGGGGGGTTTCGCTCCTTCGCCTGCTTTTGGGGTGGGACGAGTGGCCCCACAGCCAAAGAACAGAACTGTGATTTTACTTCTGCTTTGTCTGAAGGGACAGCCAGGCTATTTGGGGGCTTTCTGCACGGATTTCACTTCTTTTTTCCAGACTTGCGCTCATGGGTGTTGCCCAGAAGAAGAATTTCTTTTTACTTCTGGTCCAAAATGGAGAAATTCTTAAGCGTAAAATCCAGCTCAGCTGTGACCCATAAAGGACCTCATACTGCTGATGCTTTGTCAGGCAATCAAGTTACATGATCTAACTGCAGAAGTGTAACAGATATAGTTTGTTTGTTTTTTAACTCACTAAAAATGTTTAAGCATACAAAGAGGCTTAGAACATTTACAGTCATATCTGAAATTAGAATGTGTGAAAAATGACTTTTTCTTCATATCTGAACTCATGCAAAATCTTTGCAGTCTCCACAAAGGCACGCAGATGCAGCGATGGGACCTCATGATGGATTGTTGGTGTGTGCACATGGACATGAAACCGTGAACAGAGGAATTTGCACAGGCCAGCATTCAGGTTTCATTCTGAAACCCCAGCAGAATCAGACCCCTAATTCTGGCTGGTGTTAAACACGAAGGCAGCGTGCAGCTTTTCTCTTGCATGGTTTCCCATGTAGTACTGCTGACCTACCTCACTGCAGCTACAGCTGCTCAGGCCCTCGCATGCCTTCAGGCTTTCCTTCCGAGAGCGCTTCTGGTGCCAGAGGGTTTTGGCAACAGTTGTAATGTGCATGATTATTTCCATTGAGGAAACCATTGGTGATAACAGCAACGAGGAGGTATGCGGGTGTAAGCCACAGCTTGCTGAAGGCATGAGACCATTAGGGTATGTAAGGATAGGCTCCTGATGCTGTCAAAGAGGAAGCGGCTCTGCACGTGAAATAATGTAGGGAAGGGAATATGCTAAACATAGTTTAACCCCTAAGCTGCCCCCTGTGAATAAAGTGTTTCCAAAAGCCTTCAGACTTGGCTTGAGCTAGGTGCTCATTCAGCTAATGAAAAACATTACATGCCCTCTGTCTAACCAACCTGATATATTCGCTAAGCATTACAGCAAAAGGAGATGCTTTTTGGTCACTTTTGTTGCCATGTTCCCTGATACCAATGTTGACGTTATAAACTCGAGCAGTATTTTAAGTTGCTGTGATCTTAAATTTTGTTTCCTTATGCAGCTGCCCAAGCCAGCTTACATGCTGATCAGGATCTGCTGCAGCCTGGGAATAATCTGGCACCAGCTTCTTGGGCAGGCGCGTAAATCCTTACTGACATCAATGAACTGAAAAATTCTGAGGCCTGGCAGTGACAAAGGGAATAGTGAATGAGAGCAGTATTTCTTATATTGATCTACCTTTCCTCATCTACTAATAACACTGGCTGTTTACCCTCTGTAATAAGCTGTGATGGGTGCTACATGGGTCTTTGCTTTCCAGTTCTCCAGCGTCAGTACACACAAACCAAGAAACCTCCCAGTAAATGATCTGGCTAGGACTAGATAAAATTAAGTGTATTAATATTGTTAATGTTTGAAATTCAAACTCTTGTTTGACAAATTTAGACACTGATTTTATACCTAAGAATTCCTCCAACCAATACTTAGTGTCTTCAGCTCGGTCTACCAGATGGGAAGAGCAGACTCCTTGCAAGAGAAGGGAAGGGATGGGATTCCCAGAGCCCCACAGCCACTGGGGGAACCTGGGCAGATGCCGATGACTTTGTCTTGGTCCCAGTCCCTTACTTTATGGAGGAAATTGTAGTTGAGTCTGTTCTTTGGATTTCTGCTTTTAATGGTACTTCTCAAGCTATTTCTGTGCATCATCAAAGGTAGCAGTGTGTGAGCAATTAAGCCCAAAATATAACTTTTCATCAGTTTCTCAGTCAAGATTTGGTATGCTTTAAAGATACAGGACTGTTTCTGAGAAGCACCTAAACACAGGATGATTTTATTTCCTGAGGAAAGTGCAGAGTGCGATAAGTGGATGCAACAGAAGTTGGTAAGATGATGGAAAAAACTATTAGGAACAAGGATTTAAGAACTCCTAGTGTGCATCCACACAACATAGCTAAACTGTGGAACTCAATACCTCAGGATGTTGTGGATATAAAAAAAATGTCTATGGCCTTAAAAAGTGATAACAAAAAGTAATGGATGAAATAAAAATCCATCAAGGAGTACAAAAGCCAAAGCAAGATACCGGCTCTGGCGCAGTTAATGAGAGCTGCTGAAATCAAAGCCAGGAACCTGAGATATCGAGGCAGTGGTATGGAGATTTTCTTTTGCGGTCTCTATCCTAAGTGCATGCTGGCGGAGAAGGAAAAATGCCCTTCCTAAACAAGACAGTTGGTCTGATCCTTATACAACCAATCTAAAATAAGGCAGTGATTAAAAAAGTACAAGCAGTGATACATACCTTATGAATAGATGCCTGCGCTTCTGACACAAGACTGTGTAGTTACTGGTACGGTCCTGAGCGATAAGCTGATGTTAAGTGCTCCTTGAAAGTCAGCTGTGCTATGCTGTTTAGCACAAGAGCTTTTTGCAAAGATCCTTAAATTTCATGCCAGTGGGTTGGCATAGCAGTGGGAGGCAGCCAAACAAACCAGAGGGTGTCTTCTGTGGGAAAATGCAAAGTTTCAATTTGTTTGATAGCTCTGAGTCAAGCAAGTCAAATGTCTATTAAATGTTTAAAAGTTATTGATCAGATAGAGAAAATACTTTCCAGGAAAAGAGGATTTTCTCTGGGGTTGAGAAGCTCTGTGCAATGGATTCAGCCACGCTGAGCACCTTCAGGAGGACCCAGGCCAGGGCCTACCTGTGCCACACACAGACTCACAGCAAGAGGCGTGCATAAGTCTGGGCACTGCTTCAGCTAACAACTCTCCACCCCAAAGCAATCACAGGTGGCATGGGCTGACCCCAGCCCAGAATTAGGTGGCTGAGGGAGCCCAAGACATCTCAGTATTCATTACTGGCCCACTGTCAGAGATTACTGCCCTCAATCCCCAAGTCCCATCCTTGCCATCCAGAGTACACTTTTAAATGTGTCTTAAATTACAGCAATTTCTGAGGGTTTTTGTAAACTGGTCACAGATGCACAAACTCCATCCTCGGAAGTCCTTTATACACTAGACCTGGTGAAACAGAGACTGACAAGTCAAGATGAGAGGTCACTATGCAAAACCAACCCCACCCCTGCTCCTTTTACCTTTATTCAGTTTGCTGGTGCAGTAGGAGGGTCCTGTGAGAATGCGAGGCTGTTGCTCCCCTCCTTTTCATGCTTGGGGTATCCAGCACTTCCCCTGGAGTACTCTCTCATGGTCTGGATTTCAGTTGGAACAGGACAGGGAGGTTGAAGACTCATTAAAAACTGAGGCAGAATGGGAGCCTGCAAAGAGCTAAGTCCATGCCAGGAATAGAGGCAAAGTGAGACAGGCTAAATCAAATGCATCCAAGAAAATTTGCACGGATACGTCTACCAAGGAAAATACATATATTAATCGAAGCAGAGATTTAGGTGAATCTAAGGCAACTGCCTTAAATTCACCACAGTTGCCTTTCCAGTAGTTCACTGATTTCCCCCCACAGTAGTCTCTCATGTTTACTTTGGCATTTGTAGGGAAAATGTCAGCGGAGTGCTGCTGTGAGTGTGCCCTGCTGTATGATGTTGAGCTGTTCCAGTACCACAGCAGCTATTTTCCAACAGATTAACATTCAGATACTGGGAGAGTTCATCCAGTTCACATAAATCTGCATAGAAATTTTATTAACTTCTATTTGGTGGGCCACCTACAAAATGAAAACAGATTTCTTACATTCTTGTAAGATAGAAGAGACAAAATTAAAAAAAGAAAGTCTATGAAAACATATGCCTTACTGAAAAAATGAAAGTACTAATCTTTCAAACAGTGGCATTTGCGTTCCCAGCGCCTCTAAATAAAAACAACAACTTAATTGTTTACTTACTGGATTCATTTTTTCCTTGTTTGCGCTGAGGAGAAACATGCCAGCGGGAAGAAAAAATGGATGCGAGCAAAATTAAGGCACTGGGTTGGCACTTGGGAGATCTGGTTTCAGTTCCTGGCTCTGTCAAACACTTCCTATGTGACCTTGTAAATGTCACTTTTGAGCATGTAAAACCATCTGGCCTGATCTAGTGAAACATGTATTTAATTTTAAGATGCAAGCAGTTCCACTTACATCTCACACGCCTAAATTTAAAGACATGTTTACATGCCGTGCTGGTTGGGAGCCACAAGGCACGGCCACTGCCAGGGCGGAGCGCTGCCCCGCTGGCTTCAGGATCCCGATTTTGTCCCTTTTTGCCCCAGGTTTGTCAGAGCAGAGGCAGTCACCTTCCTGCTGAGTGCAGCACCAGCATGGTAAGCTCTCGTGCTCAGCACGGGAGTAATGCAAATAATTCACATCGAGGAAAGCTGTGGATTCGGATGCTGTTGTTGTAAATAAAACCTGCATTTAGGCACTGAAATAGTGGCCTGATTTGTAGAGTTGCTGAGCAACCAACGCTCATAAAGTCAAGAGCCCATGAACGCTTTGTACTTCAGAAAATCAGGTCAGTTATTTGGAGACTAAAAACAGAAACTGAACCCCGATTTCAGTGCTTGAAAATCTGCCCTCGTGTGTCTTCAGGTGTACTCTGACACTCTGTCCCTTGCCATTATAACCAGCCGTACCCACAAACAGCATAAAGCTGAGATTCAGAAGTAAAAATACCATCATTTAGCCATTTCACTGTTTTCTAAATGTAATTAAAAAGACGAGTTCACTGAGACATTCTAAATATATGTATATAATATACATATGTGTAGACACATGTTTCTAATGTAAATGGTATATATAATGTTATTTTATGGCATAGCAGATGTTTCTTAATTCCCTCCCACCGCACACTGAAGCAAGATTATGCCAGGCTATTTTATTATGAATAATGTGCTTGCTCCATCATTAAGAGGGTTATTAAAGACATAAACAAACTTTTATGCCCTGCTTTTCAACAGCTGCTGGTGGTCTGCAAAGTGATAATCCTGCTTTCAGCAAATATTCTTAGAGTTAAAAATAAATAAGGAAAAAATAAATACACGGCACAGGCACCCAGGCTGACTTGTGAGTGGGCAGATTGTAAGTGTGACATCTCAGTGCCATGGAGGTGGAGGTGGCACTGCTTCTGAGCCAGAGCCTCAGACTGTGGGCTGGAAATGAGATGATTGCTCCGTGCATTGCCCCTTCCCACCGCCACATGGGAACTCCTGTGCTAAGCAAACGCCCGACTGGCATTTATTTCAGTGGTGAGAGCAGGAGAGCAAAAATTCGAAAGCAAAAAAGCAAATGCTGGCTTTAAATAAACAAATAAACATCTTGCAAAAATACAGCGCGCACAGTAGCTGGTTTTTTCCTTCCTAATTAATTATGTGGCAGAGACACGGCTGCAGATCCTGTAGCCTTAGCTTTGAAGAAAATCAGCTGAGTAGGTTTTATAACTTCAAACAAAAGGGTAGGACGGGACAATAAAGGTTACGTGGCCGTGTTCCGTCACAGGCGCTATCGCTGTTAATTTAAACGGATGTGACCCCTACACGACAAAGCTCCAAAGGTGTACGGGGAAGAAGGTTTATTCTTATAAATAGGACCGATGCCAGGTCAAGCAGGCCCCCTCACTTTGGACTTCCTAAAGAAAACAGCTTCAGACAGCTGAGCAAAAGAGTTATGGAGAGTGCTGAGATAGGAAATATCCACGGTTCCTGATATATTATGGTTGGCCCAGGAAACAAGGAAGCTGAGAGCCAAAGGTAGTCCTAAAGGTGCTAAACTGCATAGCGCTAATGTACACAACAACATCCTCATACAAGCAGATGTTTAAAGAAAAGAAGGGGGAGAGGGGGCTGGGAATGGCATTTAGGCCACGTTGCACTCACCCTAGGGAGGAAAACTAAAAAAAAGGGGAATGTGGAACCAATTTTCAAGCTTGAGCAACTGAAAGTCTATTAAATGATTCTGTCATCAACATGAGATGAGAAAAAAAGTAATAATTTATACAACAAATTGGGTAATTGTAGCTGCACGGACAAATGATATTTCTTCCCTGATAACTGAATAAACATTGTTACAAGAGGAAGGTTAGAAGGAAATAGCCACTTTGGTGAACTACAAGCACCAGGTCTCTGCTTCTGTTTGTGTCAAACGAAAGGCACTGCAGGCTGAAGGGCATAAAGCTCCTGATCACAAACAAATATTCTGAGCTGCTTAGGGGATTTTTTTTCAGAAACTGAGCTGATAAAGATGGGCTCAGCTTCACGTAACTACAAGCAATCTCAGTCCGATTACTGCATCACGTCAAATTTAAATCAGTTTAATTCTCTTGAAGATACAGCAGCGTAAACTGGAGGAATTAAAAGCAATAATATGCCTTATTACCACTTAATTCATTTACTGAACCTATTATTTTCTTAAACGTAAGCTGCATAAAAAGCAACAAAACAAACAGGACAAACCTGGAGTGGGTGCATCCAGGAACCACGCAGCGGGATTGCCGTGGGCGCAGCCGTGACACCGGGCTGTTGGGCAGAACCTTCCAACTGAGCACTGGATGCATCAACAGTCAGCCAGGGCTGCACCTGAAGCACGCAGGCAGCCCAGCAGCCGGAGCACAGTGGGAACACATGCACCGTGGCCACATTCCGGAGCTTCAGGGCCTTGATGCTGTATTTTCTTTTCTGCCACAGCCTTCCTGCGGGACGCCTGTGGCCTTTGCGTTGTTCTGGGCAGACCTGTGCTGGGTTGTGCCTCGGGGAGCAGCCCCAGCATCAGCAGCCCTTCCTGTGGGGTCACTGCTGAGAAGAAATCCTTAAACAACCCACCTGGCCCGGGGACACGCAGCCTGTAGGCCTGGCCTCCAAACTTGTTAGCCCTCAGGTTGGGGGAAGGCCACGTATGTTTCCTTACAAGACCCGCCTAAAGCACAAGCACAGTTAGAAACTCACCTTCCATGGGAAATGGTGGAGGCTGTGCTGGCCTGCGGCCACACCACCTGGCCATGAAGGTGCCCAGCAGTGGCTTGCTTACGGCTGCACAGTGGAACGGAAGGGATTGGGAGCACAGGGTGTTGGATTGCTGTGGGCTGTTGGGTTGCTGGGGCGTCAGCAGGACGCAGGCTGCAGGGGCACATGTGCTGAAAGGCCAAGGGCCGGCTCCTCTGCTGCAGGCTGGGCCTTGAGGAGCTGAAACAAGAGGAGGTACAAAGGAACGCGGGGCTGTGCTAGGATCAGTTTCCTGTTCGATGTCTTTCTGCGTATCCGCTCTCTATCCGAATGCAGGCATGTGTGTAAACAGCGCCAATCCCCCGTGCCTGAAATGAAAAATAATAAAAATATATTTACATGACTTTAACATTAGGCTATTAGAAAGCTGCAGTCAGTATAACAGAGAGGAGAAAAAATTACAAAGAATGATTTGCATAGCAAACGCATTTCACAGTTGTTTTGGACAAATGCCCTCGGTAAATATGTTTAAAGTCATGTACAACAAGAATATTTTATCACAAGTAACCATGTTTTAATAAACACTTCGTCTTTTGGTATTTCATTCTTTCTCATCATAATAATAGAAATATAACACCATATATCACTGTAAAACACATTTCCACATAAACGCTGATAAGCACAAAATATTTTTCATCATTTACATTTTAACTGTAATAATATATGGCAGGATTAAAGCTGCATCCATCATGTGTCTAACTAACCTTGCTGTAATGAATTTTTAAATGTAATGGTTTCTGTCACAAAGTAAAATCATACATAATATCTTTTGACACAGTATGCTGGCGTACGCGAGGTTTTAAAATGTAAATGCAACTTCATTTTTAATTAGATTTATAAACTCTAATCGCTATTTTCTTTTCTGTAAACCAAAGGGGGAAAGAAAAAACGTGGGGCTGCACAAAGCCTGCAAGTTTTTCCTTAAGGTACAGCGCTGTTGGAAGTGGGCACGCACCCAGCTGTGATGCAGGAACAAAGGCTGGGCACCACGCACCCACCTCGTGCCACCGCCAGGAGCCGGCCGGCGGAGCTGCAAGGACAGCAAGGACAGCAAGGACAGCCCGTCCCCAGCCCTTACCCAGCGCAGCAAACAGCCCGGCTCAGAGAGGAGAATCATTAAAAATAATTTGCAGGAGCTTTCTGTTCAGCGAGCCCTTTTTTTTTGATACAATATTTCCTTCAGTGATTATCGCCGCGGACATGTTCTGCCATATGGATGGAGCCGGGCGAGGAGGCGGCTCAATACCTGAGTGGTTAATTAAGAGCTGTTGCTGGGCCACAAGAAGCAGGTTTGAAATCCCTCTTCACTCACCGACAATGAGTAGCTTTTTTAGCAGCAGCAGTCACTGGGGACAGCCAGAAGCGCAGGGTAATTATTTGAGATAACATAGAGCTGAAGAGCGCGTGTGCGCGCCCATGTGTGCAAAGGGGAGCGCGCTGGCGAGAGGGCAACACTACAGAAAGTTTACAATAAAAAGGTCAACATCTCCTATTTTTCTGTACAGTGTTGGCAGTCTGCAATGCCTTTTTAGAATGAATGACAATCTTTTTTTTTCCCTCTTAAAAAATGATTCTCTTATTTGATATTCAAACGTTGCAATTGCGAGCGTGGGGCAGCTGGGCCAACCTGAACGAGCCACGCTCACGTTACCGGCGCGGATCCTGAAATGACTTTGATTGCCTTGTTGCAAAGTAGCAGTAACTCCAGCATTAACTCATGGAAACCCTGTGTGCTCTCAAGAACAAAGGAGAAAAGCGGTGAAACAAAAGCCGTGAATGAAATGAAGAACGTCCTTAACACAGACATTTAGGGCTACATTCTCAGCATGCTGCCACAGGAAGAGCAGAGACTGTTGGCTTTAACCAAGGGACTCACTTGAGTCAGATGAGTGTCTGGGCTTTGGCCACCACATTGCTTGTGGCTAGGAGCACCTGGGGGTACCACTGAGGCCCTTCAAAACATCGGTGGTTCTCCAGCAGAGATGTTCAGGGATGCTCTTGTGGCAATGCATCCCATTCACTAATTTTCCCAAATGACAAAAAGCAGCAAGGCAGTTTACAAAGGTGTTATTTTCTTCAGTGCTTCATTGCTGAAGTGTTTATGAAGCCAGGACTGAGCCGCCATTCCAGCCCACCACTGCCCAGTGTTCAGATAGAAAGCAAACTGTGAAGCAATACACTGCGGTCCATTTCATTTCTCAGAGCTGCAGAGAGTATGAGCATCCTTTCTTTAACCATCAAAGCTCATCTACATCAGAAGCTTAGAATGTTATTTCCCTGTTGTTTGGTTGTTTCTAAGAAAGTCTTTCTGCTCCTTTACTGAGCAGCCAAATGATGAAACCTCAGTCATATGTTTTTGGCATTTCCAGAAAATCCCACATGTGATTTCCAACTTAGGAGGCTTAAATCTCCATCCAAACAGGCGTTGTGTGCAGCTCACACAAGCGCTTAGCTTTGTGCTGTAGGGTAAAAATAAATTCAAGAGAGAGAACCTTCCTCCTCCTCCTCTCTACCTCCATTTTCACATCCTCTCAGATGCTGGGAACAGCTCACCCAGAACGACAGGAGACTTTGAGCAGAGGCAATGGGAGGACATGCAGTTACTGGGCATCAACCAAAGACCCAAACCATCCGTCAGAGGGGGACACGGCGTACCTGTGCCCCTGCTCTTTCCCAAGGCAGATCTTGCAACCTTTGATGTTCCTCCAGTGCAAACAATACCACTCCAGCAGCGGCACTTTTGCCAGTGTAACTGTCTCAGCTTTGTTTAGAGACTGCCCAATATGTTAATTATCTTCTTTACCTCGGTGGCATTATACTGTCAAACCATACAACAGTCTTTAGAAAATAAAAGCTAACACCCTAAGCTGCTGTACCCGGATCCCATAATATCTATTCACTGACAATGCCTGAGCTGTCAGATCAGAAGAAGCTTCATTCGAATAAAGGTGGGCAGATGTGTGATAATGAGACAGAAGCATACAGATGCTAATATAACTGTTCAGCAGAGCAGGCTCGTCTTCGTTAGGCAGACCCAGGTAGCAGCTGCAGACTGTCAGACGCTGGAATGCTGCTTTCTCTTGATTCTCATTTAAGATCAGCTTCGTTCGCTGTCTGTCAGTGAACTTTTCCCTCACAGGAGCCTGGACCCCTAGGTGATCAGTCACATTTCGACATAACTAGATGTCAAAAGAAGTTTAAGTTGTATGACGAACTGTGATGCATTCCCTGTGCTGGCTGGCAGTCTCAGTCCTCCAAGGCGTCTTGTTAATGATCCACCTGGAAACTCTAGAGTATTTCCCGTATTTTGTTTTCTTATTAAAATACCGGCTAAGCCTTTGTCAATATCCATGTCAGCAACTGTAAGCTCAAGACAATATTATCACAAGCATAATTTGATTTAAAAATGGAGCGCTGGACCGACGCTGACCAGGCAGCAGGAGACGCACACGGAGCGAGCAGGATGCAAGCGTTCAGCTGCTGTGATTTAGCATCATCAATTAAAACAAAATATTGCTGATTTTCTCCTGGGCAGAGGCAGGGGAAACGTAACTGAAGTTGCCCTATGCAATACGTCTGCAGCCAGGCAGCCAGCTCTGCTGATGAACACAACCAGAAATAAGATAATGGGGAGTCTCCGCAGATGAGCACACGACTCAAATACGCAGGAGCTCGGAAACACAAATAACCCGAGACTGTCGCTGCACGTACTGCTGGAACCTTTGAACCGGGAGTCTCAACTCCAGCAGCCTTTCATCTGTTGCTCAGAGCTGTTTACCCACTCACACTCCTGTTTCAGAGAGCAGACAGGCAGAGGCTATTTTACATAACGTACACCCGTGCACACACAGTGCAGTAAACGCTCTCCTACCACAGTAGTGCAGCAAGGCCAGATATCGCCTGGTGCTCAGTCGTGTCACACCAGTCTTCACATTCCTTCTCAACTCCCTTTCTTGCTTCTCGGCATTTGAATTTCAACATTACAGTTTTTGTTAAGATTGCCAACATTATGCATCTGGGTACAATTAACAGGTTTCTTACGTTCTTAAATTTCTGAATGAAAAGGCCACGGGAGACAGATTCGATGATTTAGGAGATTCTTCCTTTTCTTTTTTGGGGTGGCTGCACTGTACGATGCGTATCAGCATGACGCTTGCATTATGTTTTCATTCGAGAGCAGCTATCATTAGATTAACAGAATTGCTGAAATCACAAAATCCAAAACGCGGCTATTGCTCACAACCAAGTCCGTGGCACTTAAAGGGAACACGAGAAAGCAGGCAGCTCCATCTACGTTTGTGTGGAGGTTTCTGGCACCTCCAGAGCTGTGGGAAGGCCACAGGGATAGGCAGGTCCCACACCACAGAGCCTTTGGCTTGAGCCGCTGCTGCTCACATTTGTTCCGTATGCACAAATCCAGCTTCTAATGGTGATGAAGAGTAGATTTGGCAATCTGGTGCTTTCTCTGCTTTCCCCATATCAATATAATTCTTAATTAAACACTTCTCATGGCCAGTTGATATTCACTAATACTTTCTAATATAAAACAAGATGTCTCCCCCTAGATTCTGGTCTTTAGTAGCCTGAAGCTCATTAGTGCCTGTGTTCTCACCCAGGAGTTTTAAATATTTAACTAGCTAGGATTCTTTCAAGAGGTCTTAACCTTATAATTTGTAATAACTTGGGGATCTCATATCTGAAGTGTAAGTTATTAAAAATGTTTCTTCCCTTCACCCTGCATTGATTTCCTACTTCTAGCAATCACGCTAAGAGCTATTAGGCCAAACAACTGCAGCTGCCTATTTATTTCATTGTAGTAAAACACAAGTGATGATAATAGATTTCCTAATAGAGATTGATCTTGCACAAAAGTCAAAAACAATGCTCGTACCGCCTGGGTATACGGTGCATTATGCATTATGCACTGCATGGTTAAAATCGTGCAGCTACAGAATAATACAGGAAGGTCCACAAAAATGAGCGCACTGACTGATATATCTTTGCATGGAAGCACATTACTTCTGTTGCTTGTAATGGCCTGAACATGTGATACAAGTAAATTTTGTCTAAAAATTATCTAAGGACCACCTAATGTGCTCTGATGCTACTGAATGTCAAAAATGTCAGCAGCTTCCAGTAATGACTCTCTGACATAAACAGTAAGGGAGAAATATTACAGTTGCTGAAGGAGTTGC
>JAOWBP010004096.1:7256441-7276036 GCA_028571105.1 Tragopan temminckii | reverse complement strand
ACATTAGCTACCAAAGAAATTGCTATAGTAATTATATGAAATCATGACTAATGACTAGTATCACAGGGTGTTTCGCCTTATCAGATGAAATATTCACACACCCAGGAACAGATACAACAAACAGTAAATACAGGAATTGAGATTTCATGCCACACATTCCTTTTCTGTCTATTATGGACCTGTGGAACAGATCTATAGGGATCCTTTAATTATTGCTAGTAATTGATCAGCAGATCAGAAACAATGACAACTGCTTAACTGCATTTTGCAAAAACTTCTCGGGTTCTATTTGTTTTTGTTTCACACTGGAATGATAACAAAACCTGCTAACTGCTCCTGCAAAATCCATTAGCTTCAAATGGTTGGGCTGAGATGGGAGGTGCCAGGCTTTGGGCTCCTACTGGCCACTCCAAGAGAGCAATGGAGAGAAAGTGTTCACAGCATGCCTCAAATGGAGTTTCTTGTGACAGGAATCTGTCTCTCCCTCCCCCCCCCAAAAAAATAACTGACACTCTCTCACTAGCAAAGAAATATAACAAGTAGGAAAAGGCGCGGAATAAAATATCTTAATCAACTTGCTTGCTATAAATAGAAGTAAAGGACCACTGAAAACCAACTGACGTACTTTCACACTGCAATGCTAAGTCCTCCAGAGGACCTTCAAGATTGTGCCACCACGTTTGCGCAAGCAAGCCGAGGGCTTTTTGTGCATTCTTCACCCCGTGACGTTATTTCCATCAGAAAAAGCTGGAAGCTGAAACTGTGACAACTTGCACTGACCCATGGGAATGCAAACATCTATCTCCTGATAACACGTTCAGATAATGCACGTCACCACTGCAGCCAGCATGAGGACACTTGTCTTCACTTATTTTATATCCACTCTATCACATTCCTGGCTGTGTTTCCCTATCTTTCCTTTCAACACGCTCCACGCATTCCTCCGGTGAAGAGCACAACTTGCTCGCCCCAACACAACTGGGCAGCACAACTGCGCCTTCCTTCCCGCAGCTGAACAAAACCCGCCTGCTACTTAAAACTGCTATTCTAGAAGGTCAGTTTTTCACACCCTGTTACGGGAGCAGCCTTCCTTTCTCTTTTCGCAGGGAGTTTGGCTGCTGGCCGCAGCTAGGCTTTCCTCCCACAAGACAGAAACACAGTGTTACACTCCGTCTGTGATACCTGGAAAGCACCCAGAAAAAAGCGCACGTGCAAGACTCCTTGTTTGCTCTCCATTATTCTATTGATAACTCCTCCACTGTGTTGAAACCATCAGCATATTCTGCATCCTATTCACCACATCAGCCAAGCCTCTAACATCACAAAGTGTAACACAACCCTTATTTTTAGAACTCGGTGACATTTTTGCTGGGTACAGACTCTTGACAAAAATATTACATTAACATGAGCGTTTCTGGTGCTGTGTAGGGGAGCAGGAAAAGATGCTGAACAAAAGCAAGAAATATTAACGTGAAAATTCACGTTCTGTCTTTTGCCTGCTCCAAGGGCACAGAATGGGAGCAGCGGAGAGAGGAGGGGAAAACCCCAACCTGGAAAGATTTCATTTTGCAGAAAGGTATTTGTGGAGTATTTCTGTCACTGGAAAATAAAAGCATTACTGACGATCACAGGAAAGAAAATACTTCACGCTGTTTGTATTTTCAGAAAACAGCTATAGTCTTTGCTTCTAATTTTCTAAAATTCAAATAAAATTGTGTTGGATCAAATTTAATGCTTTGCTCAATGGATTTACAGCATTTTAAATTGGTCCATTCAGCACTGAAATTACAACCACCAAAACTGCAATACCTTTCAGGTGTCTGCACAAGGCTAAAGCAGCTGATATTACCTGCTGGGTTCCAGCGCAGAGCTGAGGGAGCTCCTCCTGTATTCGGCATTACCTGAAGCAGAGAGAGTCATTTGTCTCTGTTTCTACCTCAGATTTCTTCTGTCCCTTCCCCTTGAGATGATACATTGAAGTAAACCATTTTTCTGGTGATTAAGAATCCAACCTAACGACCGCTAGATTCGCAAGTGTGGATTTCAACAGGTGTCAGATGCGACCTCAGTTTCCCTGTTGGGACCACAGACCCTTTGCTTCTGACTGCTAATTTTGTCTCCTCCACCGGGTCTGCTTACCAAGGAATATCCACTGGGGATATGGAATTCACATTTTTGATGATGATGTCGCTATCTTACGTCTTTACAGTGCATTTTTTCTTTGAAGGACCTCCCCCTCTCCCTCCACTGCTAACCAACTACTATTTATCACTTGTGTTGTGGCTTCGAGGTGATGCTGTACATAGCGCAGTGAATTACTCTAAAATTCATCTCGAGAGGCAGGCAATGTGATTTGTTACTCACCCGGCACCAGAAAAGCACGCAGCTTAGGATTTTAACTAGAGAGAAATTATTTGAATTTAGAAATAAGTGATTTTTCAGTTAAACTTTTACCAGATGCTGTATTGTGTTATATACCAAATTCCTGGAAAAGCAAGGAAAACAACTCCCAAAGTCAGTGTAGGAAACAACATTTCCACACACATCTGAAGGCTCAGATTTTTTCCTATGGGCATCTTGTGGGCACAGTTCAAAAGGCTTCGTGTATTCATATAGATAATTTAATACAGTGACCAATGTTCACAACACAAATTGCATGATCAGTTTATAGCTGTTCTGAAAAAGGTATTTTCTTTGCACACCTACTATACGAGTTCAGTCACCTAAATTACAGAGATTGATCTCTCCATGGTGAAATGACAGTTGAAGCCTTATTTATCTGGGGGTGAGCTATGCACCTGCTCTAACCTCCAGACAAATTACCACAGAACCCGGTGTTTGCTAATAAGGTATTCACAGACTCTGAAGCTGAAAATAACATAACCCCATTTGCCTAAAATCCTTCAGGCCTATCAGCTTGTAGGCAGTTGTCCTGGAAAACAGCTCTGCTACATCATACAAAGGTCAGCACGCAGGAGGAAGGAACACATAATGGGTCTGAGGGCGGCAGGACATTCTTCTTTAACTAAATACGTTGTGCACCGAAGAATAGCAGCTGATCGGATCTGTGAAGATGTAATGAAGAACAGAAGAAGGAGGATGTATTACTGAGGTTGATGGCTCAAAACTTTGCTTTTACTTATGTCTGGAAATGCATGGGCAATTGGTGCGCAATCTGAGAACTCTGAGAGCAGTCTACAAACAAAGCATGGTCTGAAGAGACTAAGAGAACAAGAAATGGGTTTGTGCTCTTATGGAAAGTTTCCAGACATTCTTCAGACATTGCCTTAGGTACATTGCATTTCAGTAATCCAACTTAAAAACCCATGAATAATTTTATAATAGCTCATGTGCAAATTCGAAGACTTGCAAAACCCATTGCTGCTTACATGGCTTTTGATAAGATTCCTCAATGAAGAGAGAACAAGAGTTTTATTTCTCTGACATCCATCAGCTGCTTCTACCAAGCAAGTTCACTAGAAGCCTCCCGTTTAATTCCCAGGTTGGAGCAAGACAAGGGGAAGCACACGGTCTGCACTCAGCTGTGATCCCTCTCCTCCCAAAAGACATTCTGGACAGATACAGTAAGTACACACTTTTTCAGAGTATGAGCCCTCCTGGCCTCGAGGCCATGGTCAGCAGGAGGGGTGACAAAGCAGACGCCTGTGGTGCATGACTGCAGTCAGGGCAAATTAGCAAGTGCCCCTTCTATTCACAAAGAGAAAAGAATGGAGCCATTCAAGAGCAAACCCATCTGTCCCTGGGAGGGTTCACAAGAGTGTCAGAGAAACTTCACAGCCAACAGTCTCTAAGTAGTGGCACACAGGCATCCTGCAGAAGCAGCACTTTTGTCTACTGGTAGAAGCTCCACTGTCAGGATGCTGCTTTCGCAGCCCATCTCCTTGCTGGCCGAACAGAACTTGGAAGATTCAAAGTCTGCACAGTGCTACCTTTTCTAAAAAGCAATGGGGAAACAAGACAAGGCAAAACTTGCAATTTTCATCACCAAGTGAGGATTTCTTGGGCATGAATGAAACAACTCTTATTTAATAGCTGCCTAGTTAATCACTTTGCCACACAAAAGGCATGGACAAAGTGGGTAGGAAATCACCATTACAGTATCTCTCTTAGGAAACAAACCAGTGCCTTCCCTAAGCTTTTAAGTGAACACACCTATGTTCACAAGCAGTCATCTCAACATGTCTCATGTCTGCATTAGTTATAATCACTAGGACAACCCTGAAAATACACATCACGGTAACTGCATACAGTGATGCCTGCCTGTATTTGCAGAATGCAGGGCAGACTTCTAGGGAGCTTGCTCTATCTCACACACATCAGCAGATGCCAAGTGACAAAATGTCAACTGTCAACGTTATGAACTCACTGCTCATCAGCACACAGAAGAGAGGACTGGATCATGAGTATCTGTACATTTGCTGGGAGTGCTGATCTCATTTTTAGCACCTCTAAGGAGATGCCTAGGAGAATGCAAAAGACCTCTGGACTTTCTGAAAGTTATTGATGCAGGAGAAGATCAGAACTTACACCATTCTGCGAGTGGAAACTAGTGGGCACTCTTCATAGCCCCGAGTGAAGTCCAAGCCTAAGGAATTCCAGGTGAGCATGACCCCAGCTTCAAAATCTGCACCGCCAGCACAAGAGGTTCACCTCATCCATGCAGCCTGGAGGATTACAGTGTTATTTGGTGCTCAGAAGCAAATCCGAGAAATTCTTTCTCCAAAGCAGATCTAATATTGCTCACCATGTAGAAAATGCAAACCTGGTTTTGCCAGCCTGCTTACTCCCTGTCATAACTTCTGAGCATGAGATAAATGGCTGGGGAAAGATGATGAAAACCTTCTTTGGTCCCTCTTAGGTCATGTATTTTAATTTTTTAATTTTCATCCTGTAACAGCTGCCAGTAAATTACAATAACACAGATTAAGAGGGTCATTTAGGGGTTGTTGTGCCACTAACTGAGAAAAGAAAATAGCAGTCTATCAGGCCATAGATAACATAGGGAACAATAGTCCTTCCATCTCAAATCAGTACAGATTCAGTATTCTCCCAGAGAACTCTCTTCCCTTTTTCCCTTCAGGAAGTGAAATTCAAACTCTCTAGCTGTGATGGGAAGAATTATATGCCCTTTCTTCACTCAGACAAAAAGGCTATGCTGATTTGCCCAGCTTTAGATTCAACTGCTATTTTGGAAAAGTGTTTTGATGAACCTAAGACCCATGTCTTGCTTTACTCTGGCAACACTTCTGCTTTTGTGTGCCAGCAAGAGACGTAGAGAAGCAAACTACAGACGTAAGATATGATCCTGAATACTTACAGCAGAATTGCAATCACTGCTTCCATAGGTTGATTAGGAATTGTTCTCTTCCTTTATGCTTCCAGAAAACCAACAGGCTCAGTACTGATCCATTCAATCAAAACACCGCTCCAAACAGGGTCAGAGCCCAGCCAGTCCTGTAGGGTGGGACAGCTAATCCATAGTAAGGAATATTTTTGCGTCTGTGTTTCTCTTTTAAGAGCTTTTGAGAAGGGTTGTGCTGCAAGATATTTTTTCTGGGGCAACACAACGAAGTCTCATTGATTACGTGCCACAAACAAAGAGCAGAGGCAGTCTCACAGCGGGCACAAACAAGGCTGATGCAGGAGAAGCCCATCATCTAGGAGGAACAGTAAAACTTGCCCGCTTCCACCTAAGAGGAGGTAGATAGGATGGTATAAAGACTGACGCAGAATTATATGTCAGCTGCTTACCCCAAACTGGCCGCTTTACAGTGGCTCTTGAGTACGTGTCACATTTTTCACCATTAAATGGAGAGTGGAAAGAGCTAATAATAAAAAAAAGAATACCAAACAATCAGAACATAAAAGCGTATGGCCTCCATAAAATAACACATTTTTCTTTTCTTAACGTTTCAGCTGTCTGAAGAATACTTTTCTGGTGTAAAAGAGATAACTATATATCTTCTGATTTTATTGGCTGCAGATTACACTAATTATCATAAAAAATTACTACCACTAATAAAAATTCTATTATAAGTTACTTATAGTAATCTCTAGGGTACTATACTTAGCTTAGAAAAGATCGTAATTACACTGCATTACAGGGAGAATTTGTTTCCTGAAGCAGCTTTAACACTGTCTGTTCCTTTTAACACTTTAAAGTTGCCTATGCTTTTTTTTTTTTTTTTTAATCTCTTTCCCTTTTCAGGTCAAATGTTGCCTGTTATTTTCACTGTGCAGGATGTGATTTTGTCCCAGAATAATGATCCATCTCTCTTGCAAGTGACGCAAATGAAGTTTTAAAATCACAAATATCTGGGTGGGTTTCACCTCCCGAGGGGGTTAGCATGTCTCAATGGAAGGATGCATGAAAGGGAAGACCTAACTCTCTCCGCCCAAAGGGAAACGCTCTCAGTATAAAATTGCTGGAAGCCAGTGGGTGTTCACAGAAAATACAATGTTCGGATTTTATTTGACAAGACAACAATTGTTATTTTCCCTTTTAGATACTTTGCATTTTACCATCTGTGAGGTTGATGACTCTTAAATGACCTTAAATCATACCGCTGTTAATGGCAGTGGTTACAGGCGAATGCGGGTCTCTGTGCTACCTGCTTGGACTGAACATCAAATTAAATAGCTTTACTTTGATGGCCGATGCTGTAGTAAATAACCTCAAAGTCCAACTAATTAAAATAAAATTGAAACAGTGGCCATTTCTTTTAGAAGGGGTTTCAATGCTTCAATAGCAGGGCTAATCAACATCTTAATTAAGTCATATAAAACGAAATAGCCCATTTGAGTTGCTTTAAAATAGACAACTTATTTATGCATATTAATTGCCAACTCTAAGAAAATATACGCCTTTGAGCTTTACAGCTTCCTTTGCACCAAAGGGCTTGAGAACTAAACTGTGGAAAAAGCATATTACAGAAGTTAATTTTATGGCAGACACGAACCAGAGGCACAAGCAAATGTGGGTAAGTTTCGTGGCATGTTTTGTTTTTCGAGTCGTAAGATCAATTAATCAAACGTAGCCTCATAATATTCTATTTAAATTTAAGAATTCAGGGTTCGTCCTGGCCGACGGTGACCAGAACATCTTTGAGCAGTACAACAATAAACTCTAAGCACGTGGCTCAGGATCTCAAGTGGGCTGCTCAGGACCCCATGAGACTGAGCCTTCTCCCTGGTCTTGGAGCATTTGCACGTGCTCTCAGAATTGACCCAGGACAACAATCAAAGGGCTGCTCATGGGAGCAAGCATTTCCAGGATCAGGTCCCAAATGACTCATCTGCCCCAATTAGTCTACCTCAGGTTGTATCTTTAAATAGCTTTCATTTACTGATGTGTGTGAGGGAGGAGCGGCAGGGAGGAATTACATTTCCTTTCCTAATTACTTTACTTTTGTTGACATCTTGGAATAAGTTTTTACTTTCAGAGGAGCAGAGTTGATTTACACTACAGAAACAGCACAGCAAGCATGAGAAAATTATTTGCCCTTCCTCCTGCCAGGCATCCATTTCCTTTTCACTGTTGCTAACAATGCGCTAACTATTTATGCATTTGTCAAAGGATCCCAGCATAAGAAAACTATATTTAAATCACTTCACTACAAAGTGAAAACACAAGGTAATGATTCAGACTCTATTTAAGTAATAATAATATTTGCACAGCTTGCCTGGCGAGGGCGCTTGTAGGTGGCAAGAGCTCAGTGCAGTCCTAGAGGGGCAGCAGAAACAAGAAATAGCCTTTAAACTTCTTCTTTAAAAAACAGCTTTTAATTTACAGCCCTGAAATATGTACAAAAATGTGTCATTTCCCCTGATTAAAGTCTGATTTTACTGCATTTCTCAATGAACCTGAAAACGAGGGAGCTTTATGTGTAGAAGGACAATCAGGGGGCTTTGAAAGCACCTACATGAAATGAGTTGCTCTGCTTACCTTTCCCAATACAGAAAGGTTTCCACCTTCGGTCATCAACCAAAACTAACTGCAAGCCCAGCCACCCACCCCAGCACAGACATTGAGGACTGGAGGATGTGGGAACCAAACTGGGACACTCATTGCTGGGACCACGTTGGGTCCGAAGCACACTGACAAGGCAACAAGGGAACAAGCTGTGCGTGCTCCACAAAGAAGACCCATCTCTTTGCTCTCAGCCTAGCTCTTCTCACAAGCTCTGCATTTCAGTAACCTCATCTTCAACATTTAGAAATTAAAAGGAGTCTGAGCATCTTCACAGTTTATGCGAGGCTTAGTCATACAACAGATCGAACAAAGACATTTTGAAGAATAGCACATAGGCTGTTCCAAAAGTAATGCATCCTACACTGCCAACCGAGCTTGAGAATGAATTCAGATTCTTCTTTTCTTGGTACCAACACTCAATCCCTGAATATCATATGGGGTTTGAACAATATCTGGAAGACTATTATACTGCAGCAAATCCATTAAAGCTTTGTCCCAAAGGAAAGCTAAGACTTATTCTCTTCCTCTTGTGGGGAAACTGAATGCTTCAATTCCATGTGTGTTTCTCATTTAATGCATATGTCAATATTCTTTAAAAAGCACTATTTCTGGAAGAGAAATCTGTGCCTAGGCAGAATTATTCTGCTTAGGTGCAGCAACAACTCTGCAGTATACCTGGGTGTGAAAGTTACATAGGGAAATGCTTTATTCTTCCACCTGACTAAAGTGAGGAAGAAAATGAATCATGCAGATAAGTCAAAACACTTCCAGCAGATAAAATACAACAGGACCTCATGCAGCATGCCCCACATAGCATGTATGGCTAATGCAGTGGGCTGCATACGCAACCTAACATGGAAGAAGAGGGGAACTCATTGTTACTCCAATTCAGCTATGACCTGTCAAAGCTGTGCAATGTATTTCTAAATTGACAACTGCTCATTTCCCCCTTTCAAGACCTTACAAGCTATGGGGAGAGAAGCGCAGGAGATGTTCCTCTCAAGAGCAGCCCCTGGCTCCCGGTTCAGCACTGACCATGGCTTTACACGCTGCAGTGAAGCAATGCTGCTGTTGAAGACCTCTTGCAGAACACATCCCCCCCAATTTGAATGCCATTTTGGTAACTTCAGAACAAACCCAGAAATGTAGCCAATCCAACAATACGAACAGGGGCATTGTTTAGATTGCTGATTAAAAGCAACAGTATCCAATTCCAACGTAAATGAGGGAATCTTTTTCAAATCATTGTGTTAACGCATGGTAATCTGAGGCAAGATGGAACCATTACCAGCTTTGCTGGGGCTGAGATCCTCCCAGAGCTTTCCATGGAGCATAAACCAAATAAATTTGCTTCTAAGAAGCGGAATGTGTTCAAGGCCTCTTTTCCATACTGCTTATTAACTGAAAATTCAATGGTTTCAAGGCTTCCTCATTAAGTGAGCAGCAACATGCCCTATCTGTCAGAATGCACAGACACCCCACAGTTGTACTCTGCGTGCACATGGCACTTGCTTTTGAACAGCCATCTTAATGTGCAACTTGGGCTGAATTCAAGCTCTGCACCGTCAGCTTTGTTCTCTTCTAAGCAATTCGTCTTAAATGGCCAAAGCAAAGATCTCAAACTTTATTTACATGTAACCTGTCGCTGCAATAAAAAGCCTAAAGCCTTCCCCAGCTTTCAAAGAAGAGAGACAAGACTTGTTTCATTTTCCCTGGCAGTTGCTTCTGCTTTGCAAACCCTATTCAAATGCGGACAGTTACTTTTGAGCACTGAGAGTAAGTGTTAAATTGAGATTAGGGTAAGCAGCAGATTGCTTTGGTTGGGGAAGAACTTATTTCATAAAGACACAAGAGAATTAAGCAGAGTTTCATGTCACTTGCTGTATGTGCTGATCAGAGAGTGAATGATGAATTTCTTGCTGCGGACGGCTGCTCTGAGGAATACCGTGCAGCCTTCAGGTGGAAGGAAAAGAAGTCATGCTTTAAAAGGGAAAAAAAAAAAAACTTTTTTAGTCCCTTCATGTAAAAAATAAACAGGTCTTTCTTGCCAGATTTATTATTCTATTTACACGTTGCCTGAATGTGTCTGAGAATATTTTGAAATATTTTTTTCCTTCTGAATCTCATTTCTCTATTACCATGACAGCTTGCTTCTGTCAAAGAGAACAGACCATCGTTACCTTTATAGTACACACCTGCATCGAGATCTAGGGCTTCCTTAGTCTGTGGGGAACACCACTTTGGTTGGTGGGGTCTGTAACACTCAAACTGTTTGGTAACAAGTTACGAATGTGCACAAGAGACTTTAAACATCACTATTATGTTCTAAAAGAAAGAGCAAGCAGGTGTTCTTTACAATGTAGGCTGTACTTTGCTGTGTTAATTAGACAGCAGTTATAGCTCCTGTAAATTACCTTAGCAGGCAAAACGCTATTGCTACCTATCGTATCTTCCAGGTCCTCATAACAAATGTAAGAAGGGTCAAACTTTGCCCCTGAACAACTCTAAGTCTGGTGAGTATAGAGCTGGAACAGAGCTTCTCTGAGGTAGCAACTTGCAGTCCAAAGCAGAAGAGCACGTGGACTGTCAGAGATGCCTGAGGCCTAATGGGGAAACAGACTGAGGTCTTCTACTCTTTGGCCATAAGTACAAAACTGTCCATTTTTCTATTCTCCAAAGTGCTGGTTGCATGGCCAGTGCTTTGCTGCCATTGACTCCCTCTGTTGGCTGCCTGTGTGTCCTCCGGCTCCTGGCTTTCAGCTGGCATGCACATATGCTATTCAGAGCAGCAGACTGTCATCTGCTTATCTAGTGTATTATGTGACTAGTGAAGTGCCACATGGTTGAACACCAGGAAACATATTGCTTGCTTTCACTATCAATGACCTAGAGGGAAGAATATGCAAGAGAGGAAATTTGCGGTGATAAAATGGGGCTGGAACTGGGAAGCACGTCTAAACAATGAAAGTGCTCAACAAAAAAAGTGGCTACTAACTTCAAAGATGAAATGCACAGCCTATACAAAAGGGGGCAATGCTTATTTAACTGGAGCAAAATACAAACAGAGAGAGCTGGTCCATCCACATGATCAGAAAGCAGAATACAAAGTTTTAACCAGAGTTACAAAGCTGACATTTACAGAAGTGAGTGTCCTTCTACAGGACTGTCAGCAAACTCTGTGCTTTCTCCTATGTTTTCTGTATCGTCAGGAGAAGCTGCCCTTGAAGAGTAAAAAGAGAAGGAAAAGCAAGCAGGTTCTTACTAAGTACCTTTTTTGCTACCTTTTTTTTTTTTTTTTCAGATGTGCACTTTCAAACCTCTCTCTGGCAAAAAAGTTCCTTCATTAAAAAAAAAAAATACATCAAAAATCCTGATAGTCTCATATAATAAGAAGATTTCTACAGCTAGAACTTAAAGAACATTACTGTACATCTTAAAGCTGTCAATAAGATCATAAGATTTAGCAACACTGAGACACATGTAGGCTCTATCGTCATCTCCATGCTCAAAATGTATCTCTCTGAAACACCTAGAGCTAATGTGGCTAACACACCATGCTGGCTGCTTATCCTCCTGCACTGGATAGTTTCATTTCTTCTGCTCTCCCTTCCTACCCACACATTGAATGCAAACACTTTGCATCTGCCTACGTCACCAGTTGTTCAGCAAAGGAGTAAGGGTCAGGACTGAATTTGCTGTGATTTGTTATAGCTCAAGGACCTTATATAACCACATGATGTCATTTATCATGATGCTGCTCAAGCCACTTTCCAGTCGTAGGCATGCAGCGTACACGTAATGAGCTAACTTCTGCAGGATTGTCCGTCTGCACTGTAAGTCACCCAGAAATGTAAGCCAGCATATGACTTCAGCCTCGGTTTTATGGGTGGGAAACAGATTTGAGCGCATACTGCAAGCCTTCAAGTATGACAGCCCCCAGCACAGTGATGTTTCTAATGCTGCATATGTTATTATAAACAAATAATATTAATGACAGGAGTTAGGCTTATATAATATTAGAATTATTGTATTTCTATTTTGCATGCAATCACTTACTTACGGAGTCAATTCCACTGAAAAACATATGGAACTTCAGACAGAGCATGCTCCAATCCAGCATTATCTGGCCTAAGATCATGAGGGTTTCTGGGGCGAAACAAATCAAGTTAGGAGTTCAATATATAATATACATGAAAATTCAGAGAATCTCAGTCTTCCTATATAGAAATTTGTTCCGTAAAATAAACATTTTCAGTAGAGTATAGATCTCTATATTCAACTGAAGATGATACTTGGACTTCTCTGTTACCATATATCATGTATGTCAGGTTGTTCTGACAGCAGTGCATCCTACTTATTTCAAAGGAAGCTACCACAAATACAAAGAGAACAATAGCACTATTTGATGGAGCAAATCCTCAGCTACAACACACTATTTCTCAACACAGTCACCACCATTAGGTCCAAATTTTTGCCAGTGATGAACAAGAGCCTGCATGCCACTCTCATGTACATCTGCCCCAGCAGAGGTGACTCGCTGTTGCTGACGCCACAGCTGAATTGCACCACTCACTGCCTCAGAATGAGGATGGGAATGGAATATCAGTGGGAAGGTTCAACCTCTGCTGCCATACCATCACCACCCCCCTCTGATATCAGGAGTCAGTATAATAAAGTAGGAGGCATAACTTTCGGAGCAGCTCTCATAGCTATTAATTAGACCTATGCTCTCCATTTATGGAACTTCACCTAAAATACAGACCTCAAAATACATAAACCACCAGATAAGGTTATCGGAACCCATAACATGTATTCAGTTTGACTCTGTACTCAGGATTCAGAACAGAAGCTTAACGTGAAGTGGAATCAAATTATCCCATACCCATAACTAAACGGTCCTCTGAAGAGCTTTACTGAGTTGCATTTAACCGTGTTTTGATGCTGCTCTGAACTGTGGCCGCTGCTGTTAAGTCTTGTTTAAGACAATTCAGATTTAGCAGAAAGAAATGTCTACTCTCAAGAACTCTCTTGCTAAGGAAATTCCTCATTACTATTTAAGATACTGGATCCAAATTTATTTCCTTACACCAAAAGAAAAGAAACAAAAGCTAAACATTTGCCACGGATGTGGTTTCATTTGTCCTAAGGTACCATCACTTTCCCTTGGTGAAATGGTTGCCTCTGCATATGCATCTCAGTGTGCTAATACAAAATAAATTTGAGGTTGAGGCTAATTAAAACTGAAAGTAAGCCTTGATCTGACATGTTATTTTGATTGGGTTTTCAAAGTTCACATAGTTCCCATTCTAATTTATGTTATGCATGGTATACATCTTCTTGGTTGAACAATTACATTATTCTAAACAATTATATTGCTATGATACACATAATGCATGGCTCCTGAGCATAAACTTCTTTAATGATGGCAGATTGTAAAGTGGTACAGTTCACTTTTAAAAGGTCATGCATCTTTTTTCAGTAGATTAACATTTTATCTTTTAATGGTGTTAAGAAAAGGTCAAAGATTCTAACAGATGGAATATGGAAAGCTTCTATTGAAGAAGATCAATGTGTTAAGCATCAATCTAAGTCCAGAAACACAGCCATTTAATGACTGTTGTTCTTGTTTTATTTTAAATTACCACTGTCTTGGCTGTTTAAATGCTAAAATTACATTTTCATATTTCTTTTTAAAAAAGGACCATCGCCATCTGACACGTATCTATGTTAGTGCTGTATTTTCAAAAATACGTCTTTATTGTACAAAATAAGGGAAGTTATTTCAATAATTAGCTTCCCCTTAGGCTAATGGCCTGTCACTTTGACATCCAAACGAATGCAGCAGAATGAACCCCAACAGCACCATGGAAGATAATTCTGTATTGGTTTGACCAAGGACGTTTGCATTCATTTGAAGGGATGTATGCTCTCAGTGAAGTCTGTTTTCTGGTGTAACGTGCTGTTGAACAGAAAACTTTTAATACTACTATAATACAAACTTATATTGTTCAAGAAGGAAATATTTAGGTATTAGGTCTTTGCAATAGTATTTTATTATCATTTTTAGACCTAGCTTCTGTAAGAGAATAAAGCCTAAGCATTTCAGCTCTCCCAATAACTTCAAACCTCAAGGGAAGAAAGTGTTAAGTGTTTGCAGGAGACTGTAAGCTATTCTGAGCAGCTACATGCCTCTGTCTGCTTTTACAAAATAACTCTTACAACAGAGTAACATGATTGGTTTTCTGCGTGGTAAAGTAAATACCAATACAAAAAAATAACAGTAAGGGGTCAAGCTGCTTCGTAAGAAGTTACCAGAGAGCTTCTAAAGATTGTTGAGCTTATGTCTCTGCAGCGCCTGTGTGCATTTTTCAAGTTTCCCGTGTTCCTATTATCCCCTCAAGCCACTCCTGTTCCTAAGAAAAGGGCTCCAAGGAGAAGGCAACATTCCAGAAGCACGAGGGGGTCTTCAGGGTCTTTGGAGGCAAATGCTACAAAGCAAGAGAAAGTGAATTTGCAGTCCAGTATCCAACTTGACTTGTGCATCAAAGCATTTTAGGTGCAAATAAAGTCTACAGATACGGTATCTTTGATTACTACACATGAGAACAAAATGGTGAGCACTGGGAGTCGCCTGTACCTTGCTGGCAGCATTCCACCTTCTAATGGCAATGCACAGCAGTATCTTGGCAATCTAGTGAGCAAGCTAAATGAGACTTAGAGTTTACAAAGACATCTATGCATCCAAAAAATCAAATAGTCAATATCAACTGGACTTATTTAAGCACAATCCACCCATCCAAATCAATAAAACATTCATTGCTCAGGCTACAATACTGAGGAGTTATTCAAAAGGAAAGTTTAAAGAATTATCTCAGATTTAGTAGTTTAGCCTCATGTTGGAAAGAAATTTGGAAACTTTCTATTTTCAGACAGAAGTGAAAGCCCTCACCCCTTTCTTTTTGTTACATCTCATACTACAGAGAGTTAATCATCTTCTAAGTGCTAGAACCCAGGAGATAAGTTATCTTTGACTAGAATATAAGCTCCATACAGTTACCTCCTATTTATCTTTTTCACACTCAGTAGGTTGGACAGAGGCCCTACCTCCTCTAGTGTGAGGAAATCACACCATTTCCAAAACTGACAGGACAAACTGAAGTTTCTTCCTCAGAAAAAAAAAGTGCATTCAGAATGGACTGTGTAAACTCTGATTACAAGGTTTCACTTTTATTTATAAATATTTTAGAATTGAACTGCATACACCAAAGACTCTCTGTTCCCGCAGCTTCACCACTGGGTAAGATCACGCTGCCCTAAAGGAAAGCACAGTCTTAGTGGGCAGGTGAAGAATAGGTTTGCAGCATACCCCAAGGCCAACACAAGCTAACTTTTCGGACTCTGGGCTGACAACTGCAAAGCTGTTAACTGCTCCTAGCTTCCTCAGTGCTTAGGAAGTTCCAGGGGCTTGGTGTTTACATCCTGTACCAGCAGCACGGCTTGTTGATGGCCACCATCTCTTGGGTAGGACAGCTTCTGGGAGCTGGGCAACCAAGAGTGCTATTTAATGGAAAACTATACTGCTGCAAAGACACAAGGTAATTAAGGACTAATTAAGCAGGCTGCCACATTCCTCAGTTACACTGGATTTAAAATACAGCCCCACAAATAGCTTTGCAAAGGGGACAGAGTTCTACTGCAGTGCAAAAAATGATGAAAGCAGCCAGCAGACACTGGTGCCTATCTGAACATCTGGTAGCAATTAGGAATTTATTTAAGAGGATGGCTAAATATTCTCTTTTAGGCAGCTGAACTATTCAAGCAAATCTTCTTGCTTCTTTACTCGCCCTAACCACTGCATTTTTCCAGAGCAACATAAGCCCAAATCATTCTCATGCAAAGTCCGGAGTCACCTTGAGAATGAGGGAAAGAAACAACTTCCCTCTCTGGGTTAGACAAGCAAAAGCAATAAAGCTGGATGCTGTGAATGTGCTAAAACCAACACTGAGACTGTCATTCCTTGTGAACTCCCCTCACAGTTTCACACGCAGACTGTGTAAGGCAGCCAAGCAAGAAGCCCTCACTGGCTCCTGGGATGGCTCAGTGGGACAGGAACCACATGCCAGCAGTTTGCAGCACCAAGGCATCTCCAGAAGCATGAGAGCTACACAGGTCTACAAAACCAGAATGCCGTAAAATACTCTTAATAATCTTCCTCACGCAGTCACAAAGTCTGTGGGCTGCTACAGGTAAAAGGTAAGCATATAGAAAAGTATAAGGTATCAATTTACTCTGTTTCAAATTACCCTACTTCATTATCAGTGGTTGTTCTTTGTTTTGGTTTTGTTTTGAAGGCTGAAGTTTCAACAACAAGAGATCGAGAAAAGATGTTTCCTTTGTACAGCTGCTCAAGAGGACTAAAAAGCCAAATTACACCTATAAACAGCTCTGGGATGCTGTATTTCTCCCTGCCTTTGCACAGGCATAAACACAAAGATGTCTGAAAAAGAGCATTAACACATACAGATTAAATGGACTCCAACTTGTTTTTCTCTCTTCTGTCTTTGCTCTGCTGAGCTGGAGAGAGCAGAAGCAGTAAATACTTGTTTTTGTCACTTGAGTCAGCACATATAATTCTTCACACGCATAGGAACTATCTTTGCCGAGGAAGAAAATACCATTTTCACAATAACTTTTTCACAGTGGAACTGTGCCTTAAATCAAACAAGCAAGTACTGAGTCACCTCTGTGGCACAGCAACAACAATTTGATCTGCTACGTGGCAAGCTTTGGTTTGGAGATACTAAACAATTCCTCATCCCAGGCCTGGGGCTTGTAAGTATGATAGAAGATGATGCAATGCATCCAGGCTCTGGGGAGTAAAGGAACAGTCATACTACTCCTGAGAAACCCTTTGTGCAGAAAAATTTATTGTGTGCCTCCAGGTACGAAGGCTATGGATGAAATGCAACTCAATAAAGACAAGCCAAGGTGTATCAGGAGAGCTAATGAACACTTCAGTATTTGCACTTAGTCAGATAAAGCAGCGTGGTGCAGTTGAGAAAGGAGAGAGTAACCATGTGACATCATTTCTGTGATAACAAATGCTCTCACAGTTCTTTGAGCCTCGTGCTTTGTTTTTGTTTGGTGCAAAGATAATCCCATTAAGGAAATCTCATCAGTTCTCCCACCTTTACATTTTCGCTGTTTACTCTACTTTGATTTTTTAGAGTTGCATTAAATTTGATGGTCACCTGTCTTTTAAACAGTTCTGTTTTCCATATGTACAGCCTGTAGTCATGCAGACCCTTTATGTCCCGCTCCACAAAATGGAAAGAAGGTCCGCTGAGGTGTACAGTGATTTTATAATTTATGTGTTCTGCTTGATTTCCATGCTCCAGTGCAGCTGATGAGAGATACGAAAGAAACAGCTAACATCTTACTGCCCACAGACAGAATATTGACATGAGCACCAGGAATTCGTAACACCTATGGAAAGCCATGTTGCACATGTGCAATAAGATATGAGAGAATATTTTCAAGAAATGCCCTTACAGCACCAAGTCAGCTTCCAAAAGGATCATTCATTATAAAACATTCTGGCTTGATAATGAATTCTGATAGAGGACATGGTGTTAATTCAGCTATTCCTTTTTGGTTCTCCTCTTGGATTTAAATATATATGTATATATTTATATATATTTTAGCCTCTGAATAGTTCTGTGATCTGATTTCTTACACCCTGCAGGGGACAGCATTGGGTAAAGAAAAGTAGAAATCATTTGATAAAAAAGCATTTGCTTTCAATTATCAAATTGTACTTTGTTAATTGAGACACAAAAAGTATTCTTCTTTTAGGTCGATGCAAATCTTCTCTCTCTCTCCACCCTTAAACCGCTCTGAATTATTAATCATAATTTCTTCAGCTACAGAGTTCATTCAATCAGTAGTGAAAAAGATTCCCAATCATTTGCAGCCACCAGCGTTAGAGAAGGAAGCAGAAACGCTGTACAGTACTGCTGTAACTTAGGACTTTCTCCCTATGCAGACCGTGTAACGCTGTTTTTCAGCAGCGATGGTGAATCCTCTGCAATAACAGAGGTGTCAGCATGCAGGTGAAAAATACTGTTTTTCTACTCTCCTCTTTCATTAAAATATGTATACGTATGGACACACACAAATTGGGACTGAAATGTGCGTGTAAATGCAAGCCAAAGCGTTTGCCTTTTATTTTGCTTAGCCACTGTCACAAAATAAAGGTGCTTTCTCCTCCTGCAAATAAGGGCTGTGTTTAGAAGCAATACTGCAAAAGGTATATGGTAGCCTTGTTTATTTTGGACAGATGCAAAGAAGAATCTCTGAACTTCTGCCAGTGATCAAAGGAACTGATGATGTAGAACAGATTCATGGGCCATGTCCTATCAGCCTGCACTTTACCCATCATCCATCATCCAAACCCTAAGCCTTTTTCTGAGTGATGATTGCACCCTAAACACATAAAATTAATCACCACTCCAGCCTGGCCAGGTGTCTTGCCTCCAGAAATTATC
Organism: Tragopan temminckii; assembly: GCA_028571105.1. Lineage (NCBI taxonomy): Eukaryota > Metazoa > Chordata > Aves > Galliformes > Phasianidae > Tragopan > Tragopan temminckii. The sequence continues at coordinate 7,257,496 of JAOWBP010004096.1, read as the reverse complement.
TCACTGCAGCAACAGAACTGCTAGTATCTGATATCTGTACTGTAATTTAATTTAAAGAATACTGCATAGTAATGCTAAGATTGATTTACATATCTGAAAAGTTTCTCATTTCACAAAGCCAATATAAATTCTTAGAGAAATATGTAACTGAAAAAAAACCTGGTTGATCATAAACTCGAGGCATTTGAATATTTATTAGTTTCTGGAATTTTCTGTTGATGCTTTCTGCCCCGATCGTAGCTCAACACAGGTCTGCAAAACCAGAAAGGCCAGGTGTGTGAACAGTAACGTTTGCTTCTGGATCTGTACCTCAGTGAAGCACTGGCTGTGGTGTGGGGGACGGTTCGCATAACATTGCTCTCATTTCCAGGGAGCTCCTCATTTTTATTTTCGTCTATTTCTTCTTTCCTTCATTAGAAAAGGGAAGAGAAATTAAGTGGCGGGATATTGAACTATTCCTTGCACCTATGCTTTTGAAATGTCACAACAGAGACATCACGGCTAAATGTGACAGTGGCTAATAAATTAGCTCACATATAGACTAGATTTGTAAGAAATGCAGGCCCTGCTGTATTTCAGCTGCTCATCTCCACACGAGTTCTCCACTTCTCACACAGAACGCACACAGCATCTCTGTGTTTTATATAAATAGTAGCAATTATAAGTACAAATGTGAAAATAATCCCCGCCTAATGATAAATGGAAATAACAGGCTAATTCCAGTATGCATATTAACAAGGAGAGACGAGTTAGCTCTCTGCTATAAATATGAGGCCTAACTCGCAGACAAATTCTGCTAGTGTTCTGCTTCACTTCTAGATTAACTGCAAATCCTAATAATTTGCTTTTAATTGGGAGCTTAGCTCTTATATTAAATTATCATAGGAAAGCAAACGTGGCCAAAAGATGTATTATTAAAATAAAAGCTATCACAATATCCTGGTTTTAAAAAATCTTATTTGCTGTAGAAACAAAAAAGAAAAAGCATCTGAGAAATAAATAATAATCAGTAGAAAAAAAATAAATTGGACACTAAAGTACTGTAATTCAAACAC
>JAOWBP010004096.1:7236441-7248941 GCA_028571105.1 Tragopan temminckii | reverse complement strand
CCAGAAGCCCCACTCAGCAGAACTACCTTCCACAACACGCATAGCAGAAACTGCATATACAGCTGCTGGATTGGGCCTCATCCTTGTGATGTGCCACCAGTATGGGTGGAGCTCTGGCAATAAATCTGTATATACGACCCCTGTACCTCAGCTTGACTTCAGTATCTTCAAATTCCTCTTTGCAAAACAAATCGCATCAACCATGCCTGGATTTAGCAGACTGCAGTTCACAGCACAGTGTTTTTGTTCGTCCTCGTAAGTTCTCTCTACAGATTAAATGCTGATGCACTGAACTGCTGCTCTTGGCTGAAGTGGGCAGGTGTAATTTGATTAGTATAGATTCTGGAATTGGTAAGTACTGTACCAGTATCCTCCCCAGAAAATAGGTGACATGTCATGGGATATTAAGTATGGCCATTTAATGTAAAAACTCAGATAATACATGAGTTAAAGGGAGAAAATGAGAGAAAGCTTTTAAGCATTCTCCCAAGACAGATTGCAGAATAATATTATTGTACACGCAAGTAGTGCTGATTGACACAGTCAGAAGGCCATTATACTAGTATGGTATAAAATCATTATAGCAAAAAGCATTTCAGAGCTCCAGAGTGATAGCAACAACATATAATGAATTATCAATAAAGAAGTGGTGATTCAGTGACATTACATCTGAATAGAAAGCTTCCTGTTATATAATTTAAAGCTGCCAGCCTGACAAGTGACTTGAATATCCAATTCTTTTTCCAGGTGTATGAATCATCCCTCTCTTAATTTTACCAGAGCCTGCAATTTTGTCGAGTAGACCAGAAACTAAGCTACGGTAAGCAGTGCTTTTAAATAAAGGCTGTTTGAGGAGCTTCCAACAAGGCAGCCTCTTATCTGCGAGACTCAGCCTTTGAGATGCAGGTATTAAATAAATATTTCTTCTTGTTTACAGCAAATAAACACAAAGTATAGTCCTGCAGCAAACCAATGCCAGCAATGCTTTGCAATAGGGCAAAATGTGAGTCCTTAAAGTTGGTGCAAAGCTCGTCTGAAGCCAACTGAAACGTGCTAGTTCAGTGCTGCAACATGATCGTATGGGAGGATTAGGGCCTATGGGAAAATTAGAAGAGTCACCTTTTCCCTTCAGATGATTATTTAGCATTTGCAGTGTTAACATAATACCTAAGCATTGGAAGTTTAAAAGTAATTAAATTTAATATATAGGGATTGAGGAGGATTCAGTTTGAGTGCTCTCAATATTGGAACCAAAAATATAATCAACAAACAAGACAAGCCAGGCAGCTGAAAATAATGCACGTGTGGTAAATAAGGGTATAATATTATTCAGAAAAAAAATACATCCATGGTGTTGAAAAATCCAACCATTTCTAAGTTGAGTAGTTTTAATTTGCCCTCCAACCAATAAGGTCCTGCCTATTTAAGATGCATATTCAGATTGATTTTTTTTTTTTTAAATAAATGGAGGTTGAGTCTTACAAAGCCACCTCATTTCATAGATACATCTTATTCTATTACTGAAAGATAACAGTACACGTGCACACATAACTCTGCATATGAATACATTTCAACATTATCAACGATGCAACAAAATTGACCATATTGACAAAATCGTTCCAGTAGCCTTTGCTTCAAGTTGTTGTCTGGATAAGCTGATTAAGAACGGCTGTCCACTCTGCATGTTTGCCTAATTAGAATGGCCTGCCATTGCAGTCCTATCACTTTCTGCTTACTCCCTTTCCTTTTTCTCCTCTGTTACAAATGGTGCACCTACAAAAGACAGAGGATACACCTTCTCTTCCTTTCTACTGAACCTGTTAGAAGCCTGCAGCTGAAGACATTTCTTTTTGTTGTGCTGAACACTCCTGAAACTGATGGCAGCTCATAAATGTAATCATATGCCAACTGCCAGTAGTTAGACTGAAGCCTGACAAAACCATAAAGGAGGCAATGGAAACACAGAACTCCCTCACAACCCCTAATTAGTTGATGAAAGTTCAAGAAAAGAACTGGTGGACATTTACCTGAATTTCTGTCATCTCCAAAGACCAGGGTCGTACCAGAATTCCAGTATTTTACCTGGAACTGGTTAGAATCAAGTCTCCTTTCAGGCAGAAAAGATGTTTCTGATCACAGAACTGACTTAGGCCATTTTAAACTACTGTTCTTCTCTGTTTTAAAGATAATATAACCCTTGAGACCATGGTTTGGAGGAAGGAAAGATTTTTGAGAGCACAACCTGGCAGTCAGAAACAGCTGAATATTGACAGTGGATCTACAGCCAACTCCCAAGCTAACCACTTGACTTCACTGCCTCGGCATTCCTAACTTTCAGGCAGAGGTACTGCTAGTTGCTCACCACAAGAATGCTGTAAAAATTAATTAGCAAAATGGCTATAAAGCACTGAGGATAAAAAATATGTTAAGAGCTAAGACTTATAATTAGTGTTATTTAATGCATCTTTAAAAATCGTTCTTTTTTCTTTTCTTTTATAAAGGAATTACACAACGACTTTAAGAAATGACAAAGTAATTTGAAGTAAATGACTGCCCTGTAAAATTGAAACACACCCTAAAATGTGGTTATTATAAAATAACCACACACCCTGATAGTTAGCACTGCCTGAGCTGTGTATAACCTTAACCTACTGGTGTATTATTAAGTGCAGTAGAATCAGCAATTATCAGAGGGAGAGAGATTGCTGATGCGTGTTAAATGCACATTACCTCTTTGGCATCAGCAGATTTGGTGCATCCATTGCTGGCAATGAAAAGCATGCTGGGCAAATTCAACTTGTGGCACAAAAGGATTAATTAGGGTACAGCTAATACAAGCAACGTTTAGACATGAATCAAGAAATTTAGGACACGGGGCTTATGGTGCACTGAATAAATGCCAACACCATAAAAGAAAGAAAGAAAGAAGAGACATTAACTAATTTTGTGTGCATGAGATGCAGAAAATTCTACCCCATCTTCTGCTTAGCTGAGAATCACACACTGGCAGGTTTCCTCTGAAATACTTCACATACTATACAAAATGTTTTTATGCTGCTCCTCCCTCACTGTATTTAAGTGCATTTTCTGATTAAAAAGAGCTATTTGATGGTACCTGCTCTCAAATACTGCACATTCTAAAGTCCTGCCTTCCTTATGCGCTACTCAAGGCCAGAAATTAAATACATAAGCACAGATGACTTAGCTCTCTATTGCACATTTAGCCTAAGGGAATGTTTATCAGAGGGTTAAAAAAACCAAACCATCAAGGACCATATAGCTCAGCAGACTGTCACGGGACGCGGGAGCTGTGGCTTATCTCTGGGTAGGACTTGGAGAGCATGCACACAGCAGCACTCTGCTGCACTGATGTACCTGGACTGTCGTGCTCAGGTCCCAGAAGCTGCAGAGCGCTGAGAGCAAAGCTCTGCTAACTTTCTGCTTCATTAATTCATTTGCCTTTTTCTGAAAACAGAAGCAGCAGCATAGGTGCCTTCTACTCCACAGTGTACCGTTGCAAGCAGACACACTTTTGCCTGTATTTATCTGAGTTCCCTATCTGTGAATGACTGTGATACCCTACTGTTCCAGGAAGTTTTCTGGAATAAAAATAAATTAAAAAAATATATCTTTTCCACATCTTTACTCTGAAACAATAACACATTTCATAAAAGATTCATAGAAATGCTAAGAGCAAGAGTCCTCCAAGTTTTGAAATAACAGCAGACTGAAGACAACAAAAGGGAATTTGCTGAGTCCTGAATCCTGAGCGCAGCACAGACAGCAGAAACCACCTCCAACCCACAGAAACCCTCCAGTGTGAAAACTGTGTTCATTAAGTCTACAACATTCAACCAGTCACATACTGTAAGTTTTCCAGTATTTAATCATTCTCTTAAACTTCTCTTGGCTGTGCCCAAGAGCACCAGGGCTGCTCCCCCAGGGCTGCGACAGACGCAGTGCCTCTGCACTCTTCCATGGTCTCCAAAATCATTGGGTTTTCACAAAATGTGTAGAAGTTCTCATCCTGAGCCGTGATTTATTTTCAGGGAAATTAAAGCTCATATTCACATATTGGTTTTTCAATAAATGGCTCTAAATTATATTTAAATAATTCTCAATCTCTTCTTTAATTAATCACACTACGGACCAATTTCCTTCTCTTGTTCAGGAAGCTTGACTTTGCCAAGGTCCTAAGACCCACAACACAGCAAGGCTGAGAGTCCTCTTATTTTGATTCCTTCCCCATGTCTCTACAGGTCCTGATTTCTGGAGAAGTGAAAAATCAGCTCCTATAAGGCCTCACCACTTCAATCACTTCAGGTTAACGTGACATCCTAATGAAATCTCCCTTTCCATCTCATGATTTGCTCCGCTCAACCTGCCAATTCAATACTCTTATGGGATCGTTCATTGACCTTAAAGACTCCCATTACTTCCACCCCCTTTCTTCATTTTGAAAATCAAATTAATTTTGTTAGTGACAATTAAAGTTTGCTTAAAACACTAAGTAGATATAATGTATTTATTGCCCTTGGAGAATCTCAATAAGCTGATCCACTGTATTCCAAGTTTCTGTTTAATTAAGAGCAACATTATGGTTTTAAAGGCTCATTTGGTTAGTTTTGAATTTGTTGCACTCGATACGCAATAATTAATAAAAACCCAAAAGGTTCACAAAGCGATAATATAGGAAAATGCTCATATTTTAATTTCCATATTCATGATTGCATTGTGCAAAATAAAGAAATGTAAGTTGACATTAGTTGACTACTTCACTCGTTAGTAGAGACTCAATATTTTTGTTACCATTCTCTACTCCGGACTCCCTTACAAGCAGCACTACGAGAGCTACGTTTCAGTTAAAAAACAATAAAATAGTTCAAAGACATCACTTAGGAAAGACCAAGGCTATTACTGAAACTGGGCCAGTACAGCAAACAATGTTTTTTGTAAGTTTGAGTCCTAAAGAGCAGTTCTTAATTTAAAAAAATCACTCTGAAGTTGGAGGAAAAAACACAAAGACAACTGTTTAGAAAAGATAATAAGGAAATCAACTCTCATGATGAGAAGACATCTCGCTTACTTGATAATTTCTACACCTCTCTTGCTCGTTCACGCACCCCCATTGTGAAAGCCAGGTTTACTGGTCAAGGGTGAATCTAACACGGTGCTCCCCTGCTTTACAGACACCCTCTGGTTCCCCCTGTTCAGCTTCTGCTAATCTGGCTAGTGGCATCAGAACTGTAGTTCCATTTCCTGTGCTGCTTCTTCCTCATTTCAGCTCCCTGCTGTTTGTTTCTAGGATATTCTCCTCCCTGCTGGGTGTATGTTTTACTCTCCTCAAGAAGAGCCCTGATCACGTTTCTTTTTCTCACACTGTCTATTGCTGACGCCTGCTATGGGAATCTCCCAGCCGGCAGCAAGATCCCAGCGTGTGGAGCATCTGGACAGTTACCATGAACTGACATAATCCCTTCAGCAGCCTGTGTTAACAGGCAGTGATTGGCTGTTTTCACTCCTCCATGCTTTCTTGGATCATAGGAGAAGGATGGGATTGAAAAGCAGCATCTTTTGTGCCTATAAGTTGGACTAAAGTTAACAGAGGTATAAACAAAAACTCCTGAACTAAAAAAAAGTTCAGCATGAATATTCTTCTCTTAAAAATATCTTTATTTACTGTCCAGGCTGAAGGGATTGCGCCAAGAGACCTAGAGGTGCCAGGCCCTTTCTCTTTCTCAGATAAGGAGGCCCAGATGAACACGTGGCTATGAAAACAGCACTTATTTTCAGTGATGAAGTAAAACTGAAAGGGTGGCTCGTCCTATTGCCAGCCAGCTCGGGGGACAGGCACCTTGTCAGCCAGGATTCTCTGACACAGCCTGGGGGTCCTATGCCCAGGAGAGCTGCAGCCCCGCAGCCAGCACGGCCAGCCTAGCCACGGCCAATGGCTTGAAATAGGGCTGCTGGGCTTTGGAGTAAGTGTGTTGTAAAGACAGATCAGCTTTCTGGCTCTGGGAGGTCAAACACATTCCTAGCCTCACTCCCCAAAGCCAGCAGCGATGCGTGGAACAAGACTGAAGAACACAACGTACAGAGAAGCAACCCCTGCAACACTCAGTACAGCCAAATGACTGCTGAACTGCATAGACAGACGTCTCCCGGTGTACTTACAGCCAATTCCTACCTCAACCTCATTAACTAATTTTCTGATCTCCACCCAGAAAGGAACTCATATTTCTTATGGTCCAACACACAACACAGGCTGTATCTAATTCAGATGTCTTGCTAACTTCCTGCAAGAACATTGTCCTTAAGTCACAGATGGCCATCCAGCCAACAGAGAAGATGCTTGGACTGAACAGAATTGCTCCTACCATCCTGAACATCCCTGAAGGGGACACAGAGGCTTTTACTCTCATCCCCTTCTGCTGCTTAGGAGGGCAGCTCATGCCTCTGAGCTGCACGGCCCAGCTGTTACGTTTGGGCAATATTTAACCTCGTGATCACCAGCCCTCCTCCACCTCCAAATAAAACAGAGCAGTCCCCAGCAATGCCAATTCAACGCTCACAAAGCCAGAGAGGTTTCTATATGCATGTAAGGTCTCTCTCTGCTAGGGAGAGCCTAATATGCTACTTGTTCTGGAAAACTCCCCCAGGCAGCTACATGCTTGTGAAAAAGCTGAGTTGCCTCTGGGGCAATGTGCTCCTAGGCCCTGGATCTGTCTGCAAGTGTGCTTTGGTGGCGGAAGAAAGGCTTGTCACTGATCCCAGTGCAGCTGGCAGGGCTGCAGCTGAGCTGTGAATGAGCTACAAATTAGTCCAACATTTAAATACTTGCTTCTAAAGATAAAAGTCAACTAATCCTCTCACAGGAGCTCTTCCTGAGGAATTGGAAGTGTCTCTAAGAATAACCATGGCTGCTGTAGAGCAGTCAAGGTTCATGAGAGCCTCCTGACATCACACCAGGAAGGTCTGTGCTGCAACGTGATACTCGAAGAAATGACCTCAATATTCTGCCAGTTACCACTGCCAGACATCATGGCATCATTCTTGCAGACAGAGCCCTTTGTAACTTACACATGTGGAGCCAGGCCTTCCTGCTTCCTAATGATACCAAAAAGCCACCTAGAACTGAGGCTACAGGAGCACCTTGTCATCTGGGTGCTTTATTCTTTAACCTTGGTACGGCACCTTACCTTAGAAAAGTGAGGCTACAGCATCCGGGTCTGCATGGGTGGCTCTCCCTATCCCAGTGCCAGCAGGCAGCATTCAGGTTGATCAGGATTCAGCGGAACAGGGAAAAAAGACCAGGAAAGGCCTGTCAGAAGGAAACAAAATGAGACTGTAATCCATGTAATCCAATCCTCAAGTGACTGTGATTGTTAACTTCATTTTTTAAAAGTTACTACAAAACTAGGCTTAAATAGAAAATATTGAAGTACTGAGTGATAGAAGGCACAAGTTCATCACTGGAACGAACAAGGAATGTAGACATCTTTTGTTCAAATGCACAGCTTTTCCTCATACATTTTCTCCTATGTACTAACCTTTTTGATTAATGGCTTTGTGCTTTTGGGACACTGGGAACAATGTTTAAAGAATATGGTTAATAGGGCTGAAAACGTTTGTTTTGACTTCCTCTTACTAAGACAGAAATGAAAACTTCTAAGAACGTTTCAGGAATTTTTGCCACACCAAATAACCTGTTCCAGCTCAAGAAGTACCTCTCAAATAGTTTTTTTCAGTGTAAACATAATGATGTCATACTGACGGTGGGAAGAGAAAAACTTGGCTGTTTAATTTGGAAGATTGCTAAAAACGATACATTCAGCTCTTCCAGTCTAACAATGCAATGTTTTTATAGTTCACAATACCTAACACCCTCGTTCACATTAAACAAATCATCCTGAGTTCCTGTTGAAATAACACACATCCTATCCTTTCTCTGTGTACGTTGCCACATTTGGAAAGAAAAAATAAATCTGTACTAAAATAAGATCCCGTTTTCATCCAACTGCACACATAAAAACACGTTTAACAAACACAGAGAAGCAGATTGAAAACCCATGCAAAAGGGTGCATAAGAACACCATACATTCTTCAGGTATGCTCTAAGTGTATCATGGACGTCTCCAGACAACACAAATTCATATATATTTTTTTCCTCTCGAGGGTGCTCTGGTTGCTCCTCCCCTAGTTTTCTTCTCTCACTTTACTTTCTTTTTTCCCTGTCCTCCACCTTCCTTAGCTCTCTCCTTCTTCTCTTCAGTCTGATTTTCTTAACCTTTCATTCCTCTTGGATCTCCTTCCCCACATCCTCAGCTTGGCTCACTGTTGTTCTGCAAAGACCCTTATTTTCCTCTCCCCCCACTTTGCAAAGTATAGCAGGTATCTACAAAACTCAATTCCTAGTTGGGGCTTCCACGAGCAACACACCCTCTCACCCAAATATTATAGTTTATTTATTACATTTTCTTTCAAAATGGGAACACTGGTGATTAAAAAAAAAAAAAAATCATCCTTTTAGATTCTCTTCTCTAGAGTACTAGATAAGCTAGGAAAGCCCTCCTTGTTGGCACCCCATGGGCTAGCAATACACGGCAACGGTGATACAGAAGAACTGGGATGGAAAATCAAATGAAACAGTTATTATTTGCATTTGCAAGAGTTCTTCAGTAAGATATAAAATGAAAGAATAAGGACAAGCATGCATTTGAAAATACTGAAAGCAAATAGTTAAGGTTTGCAATTTTAAAATATCAACTGTCAAATCTATTAAAGAAATGACATTCAGAAAAAAAAAATTGCTTCATTATGAATTAAATTTGCACAATTTTGTCCTTTAAACTATATCCAATCAAAGCAAAACAGAGTACAAGAAACTACAAGTCATTAACAATGTTGTTAGCTACTAGTTAACAATCTCATTTTTAAACAAGACCGAAGGAGTTTCTTTAAACTGAGCAAATATGAAAAAACCAGAAAAATAAGTTTAGGCAGACTTCCTTGCCATTGTCCTCCACTTCTTTCTAGCCATGCCCAGAAGGATCAGTTTGAAGGAGGAAGAGAAGTTTAGTTCTCAAAGCTTACTTAATCATTTCCTTTTCCACTCCTGTTGTAATCTTCAGCCTTTTCCTGAGACTGCAAACATCAACAGAACGTTCATTGAACTCATGCAGACTGTGGGCTGTAGGGCAATATTTCTTTACTAGACACATGGTAGGGCCACAATCTCACTTTCAATGGGCAACCCAATAACTTCAGGAAGATAAAAACCAGAAATATTTATTTCCTAATAAAATACTTATTAGTTGGAAGGAACATTTTGGTTAAAAACATGCAGAATCTTTCTTTCAAGAGGCTATGAAAGACCTGTGCAGCAGTTTTCCACTTCAGCCTATTCCATTTTGAGGGAAGTATATTTGCTTCATAAAAGAGAGGCAAAATGTTTTGCTAGCCAAGGCCTTGGCACAGGAGACTCTTCTAGTATTAGCAGTCACTGATATTGACATCAAGACATTAACATCTTGAAGACAACTAGTGCTCTGCAAAATTAAGTGTATAGGTAGGGGAAGATTCAACTGAGAAACAGTTGCTCTCAGAGCGCCATTTGAAAAGGTGCCAGAAGTAAATCACCACTTACCCTATGAAGAACAGAAGCAAGTGCTTGAGCCTGATTGAGATTCCACACGAGGCTTGTGTCATACGTTTCATTCAATAAGACAATCAAGATGATTAGGGAGTGTAGGAAAAGCTCATTAATGGTTATAGCAGACATTGAGTCAGCCTTTCACTTATTGCAAGTGCATCCGGATAGTTTTCATTTACTGGAGTTTTAATTTAAAGAAGTGAAATTTATGTAGGCAGACACAGGCCCACATGTCGTATCACTTCTTGTTCATGCCCAAAAGCTGCCACTAGGTTTACTGAAGTGATACTGGCAAAAACTGACAACAAGTGCTTTACAATTTGCATGTTTCCTTTAGTTAGTTACTTTACTTCAGGTACTTAACATCAGCATAAGAATTTAGCTGGGGATTTTATCCTTAAGATGCAGAAGAGAACCCCAAAGCTATAATTGATGACAATACTCCAGAGTATGCCTTTCGCTTCAAGGACAGACAAATTTTGCATACTAATTACTGAGATTTTGGAAGAAGAGTTACAAAAAGCAAGGAAAATATGATGGGAATGCATGCGATTGGCAGCAACTGTTGCTAACATTGCAAAACAGCACCCTTTAATGACAACAACGTGGAGTGTGAATTGCTATTTGGCCCATTTGAACCACACAACAGTACTATCTCAGAATTTACAGTTGTTAGGAAAGAAAAAAAAAAGAATCCATCTTTTCTATGCAACACAGATGAAAACAAAAAAACCGCGGGGTTTCTCATTTCATTATATGTAGAACAAGCTTCACTGCATGTGCACACCTAAAAATGCCTCAGCATTTTGTTCTGTTTCTGTAACTGGAGCACAGGCAGCATGGTTTCAAACAAGAGCAGGAAGAATGTTGCACAACACTGGAGACATGCAAAAGAGAAACACTGAGCAGATTTCCTCAGTCGATGGCAATTTTGTGACCACAGCAATACTACAAAATGGAAACGAAAAAATTCAGTCAAAATCCGGAACCAGCATAGCAAAGGTTCACCTGGCCAACTCCAAGTCTTCGCTCAGATGATATAAAATATTTCTCTACAAAAAAAAAAAGGACAAAGAAAAAGCAGAGCCTCAAAAACTTGGATGTTTAAGCCCATGCTTAGTATCAGTAAGCACTAAAGAACAGATCAGAGCTAAGCTGTTTAAGTTTCCAGGATTTAAAATTAGGATGTGTGCTAAAAGGAGCGACAAACAGCTCCACGAGAAGCTGCTGGTGCCAAGGAAGCATATGCAGCACTTTGCTGTGTGCCTAGAGTAGAACACACAGGAACAGCAGAGTCAGACCCAATGCCACAGCTGGACAGCAAGGCTCAAGAGAACACTAAGCTTAGAGCAGGCCATGACATGCTGATTCCACCCAACCCAAGAGTAGAGCCATGGAGAGCATACGGGATAGCCTCCCCACTCTGTGTCTGTGCACACCGGAGCTCCCACTGAGCCCTCCAGACCTTTTACAAACCTCTCACCAACAAGGGCAAACCACTGCGGTCAGAGCACGAGCTGGCACTGCAGGAAGAGGCACTGAAAGGAGCCACCGCCAACTGAGACAAGATTCTGGATCACACCCCTGACGAGGGAAGCCAAGACAGAAGCTGACCGGTAGTGCATTTCTTTATCACCTGGGAATATCACAGGCCCCGTATTCTGTGTAATTTGTCTGGGGGAGGAAATAGGAGTAAAGAACCATAAAAATCTGTACAGCGCAAGAGGCATGGTAGTATTTTACAGGAGTCACTCCTCTTGGAAGCTCAGTATCTCCTCATGGTGGAATGGGAGTGTTTTGTTTTTGTTTTTCTTTCCATTAGAGGATGACCTTTGCTCTAAGCACAGCCAACATCCACCAACTTCCAAGGCTTGTGCCTCCCTAACGGCAGCAGATACCTTCTGCTGCTCCAGACTCCTTATTTAATGAAGCATTCATAAATCAAAAGCAGACAAAACTGATTCAACTGGGTGAGAACTGGGAGCAGCTGAAGAGTGACCTAGTCTGAGTCACTGCCTGATAGAGTTTCAAACAGTTCAATAGGAAATACAGTAGAGTTCATTGTTGCATTACTCCCTGCCTTTCCCTCTGCCCCCCTCAAAAAGCAAGCAGGAGATTCTTAATTGCAAGTGCACTGCTATACAAACATCACTAAATACCAAATGAAAGATATACACAGAAACATATTTCTTTTGGAAATGAACCAAATGAACATCTGGTCGCCTCATTATCTGGAAAAATCCATCAGAGGATAATGACAGCACCATTAGATGCACCAACGTAATTAATACTATGTTTCAATGGGCTTAAACATGTAAAGTGCTGAATACTGCTATTAGATGCATCCACAGATCCTACCTATTTCAGTGAAGAGTGAACCACTGATAACTGGGAAGATAGTCTAGGGAAAGGATGACGCACTGCTGATAAGCATTCAGTGCTAGCTGGAGTCAGACAGCAGGACACAACAGAAGGACAGCTGGTCTGACTCTATGCTGTATTTAAACCAATGTTTTAAAATCATCAATAATGGCTTTTAAAACTAAACTCTGCAGATGGACACAGGAAAGAATACAAAACTTCAGGCTGGTGCTGCTGCACAATGTGAAAACTGCTTTATTTTGGCTTTGTTTAGTTTTGTTATATAAAGCTGATGACTTATGAAAGTGAACTTCAAACACAATTGGTGTTTGTGATGGACTTCAACAAGAAAACAAGATTTTACAACACTTAGGACGGTCACTGTGTTGAAGGAAGTGTGATCGCTGCACAATATATGGCTTCTGCTTTAGAACTGTGGAGTTCTGTTTCACAGTGGAATTACGGCCCCAGTACACAAACCCACAAT
>JAOWBP010004096.1:7222451-7233540 GCA_028571105.1 Tragopan temminckii | reverse complement strand
GTCTCACCTAAGACAACTGTCCCAACGTTTCTGTCCCCGAGGAGTCTGACAACTTACAGAGCACGAAGGTTTAACAAAGAAAACTCAGCGGCCCTGGTGAGATCAGGAGACCACACTTGCCTTACATTCAAACGAGTGAGAGCGCTCTGCTCCTAATGCACAAAGTATTTCTGAAAGAGAAAGGCCTATTCATTCCCAGAGCTACTGCTCTGCTCCTGCTTCATCCCACAGGCACACACAGCACACAGCAAACACTCCCACTCAAGCTCGTACAAAGGAACCGTGCTGTTACATGATAGCTTTTACCTGATGCCATACCTAACACATCCATCTAAACCACTAATGCTACTAGCAGAAACGTCTCAGAAAACACAAGTTATCTATTACTAAGTAAATAGTTCTTTTCTCCTCCAACTGTCAGGTTTAAGTAAAAGATGGGGGCTGAACCACACACGCTGAATGAGATGTCTTGGGTTGGACTGTCAAACTTGCCACCCAATTCCTCCACAACTTGGAAGAGCCACTGAATTCTGCAATAATCCCTGCACGTGGAAATGCCCCTGGATGGTTCTCTAATGGGATGCTGTATTTGCTGTACAATACTCCTCATCGTAGCGCAGAGACGGGATGAAATCTGCTCAGGCAGTGGCTGCATTTACTAGAGGGCATTGCACATCTAATATCTGGAAGGTTAGAAAAGCAGAGAAAAATCTATAAAACTGCAGGAAGTTGAGTGTAATGATAGCGACCGCAGTGACGTTACAGAGAAAACAGCAGCATAACTACCTACACAGCACGAATGCAAAGGGGGAATCTACACTATTTACAGCTGCTCATCAACCAGCAAAGCCTTGCTGCACTCCAGCTGGCAGAGAAACAATTCCTTTCTCATGATTCTTTTATTTTCAACTTGGATTTAGCAGAGTATGCCAACCTTTAAGCCCCGATGAAGGTGCAAGACTGGGAACGCTGGCATATTTTTGTGAGTATAATTCATTGTTTTGTTCTGGTTGGAGAGCAGCACCGTGCAATGTCACTGCTGGGTGAGCACTTGTAGTTAGAAAAACACTGGTTTGCTCACAGGGCTCAAAAGCACAAAGTGTTTCCTTGAAAGAGATTTTTTAAAAAGGAAAATTTATTAAAAAATAAAATCCTCCTGAGCACACAAAGAAATAAAAAAAAGCAGGCACGAAACTATGAGAGCAGCTCCAAAAGTAATGCCTCCCATTTTATTATGTCAGTCTACAGTATCAGAAATGAATTTTGGTGGTATGGCAGCAGAGAGCAAACCTTTCCACCAATACTCCATTACATTTTGTTGCTGTCTGACGGATGGCAGCAGAGGGGCAGTCTGACAGCATGGCTTCTCACATGGAAGTGCATAGGAATCACAGAATTGTAGGGGTTGGAAGGGACCTCAGAGATCATCGAGTCCAGCCCCAGGAAGCAAAGGTGTGTCACAGAATTCCTCTGTGAAGAAAAAAATGGCACCCACTAACATTCATCAATGCTTGCTGAATGTTTCTGGAGATCAAACAGTGGATGTGAGTGCAGTGAGGCAGTGGGTGGTGCCTTTCAGCAGTACAGCAGCAGATTGTTACAAGCATGGCACGCAGGCTCTCGTTCATTACTGGATAAAATCCATAGCTAATAGTGGTGACTGTATTGGACTGTATTGAAAAAGTGTTTTTCTGCTGAGAACGTGGCCTAACTAATAGTGTTATTGTGCTCTTTGTATCTGTTGTAATTACTGGAAATAAATAGGAGGCATTACTTTCAGAACGACCCCTGTATTATTTCAGAACCAGCTGCTGAAATACAAAAAAAAAAAAACCCACCAAGAAATTGAATCCCTTGAGGATGCATTTCAGCTTTGTTTGTAGGACAAACTAAGGCTTAGCTCAAACACTGTAGGGTTCAGCTCCTTAAAGCATTGAAATACAGAAGCTTATCCCAGTTTCTTTAAGTACTAAAATATGTAAAATGTCAATGGGAACAGTACAGGGAATGATACTGAGACCTTTTCCTTTGACATGGATTCATTTCAATTTACTGAAAAATGCCATTTGGAATTGAAAAGTTTTGATTTCAAGCTGTCAGAATATCCCATTTCATTTGCAAGTTACGCTTCGGCTGCACGTATTTTATCTGGTTTTGGTTTCTAAAAATGGTTCCCTGTGCCCCTGCACCTCTTTTCACAGCATTCTGAAAACTCCACCACCATGAAACTTTGTCCAGAGAATATCTGTTCCTTGAGACAAAGAACTTGAAGACCTGGTTTTCTTAGCAGCACGTTGCATTCTGCTTTCCTACGACAAAATTGTGTTCACAGACACTCCTATCTATGCATTCTGAAAACTCCTTCCTCTTCTAATGTGGTTTTCTATCTATAAAAACATAGCAAACACACGAGGACTGAAATTCATTCAAATTAATTTGTACAATCTACAATTTCCTTGCCTTTCCTTACTGTTAACAGTATGAAATGCAAAGCCCTGATGGTGAATCACAGTAAAATAGCAGCTATGCATAGCTCACATCATCGAGGGAATTTTCATCAAGTCCTCAAATCCATTTAATTGCTGCTGCAATTGTCTCCATTCCTGGTAAATGAGGCACAAAATTTTGAAGGGAACTGCACAACAGCAAACAGAACCAGGGCTTCCTTTTCATTTGTCCTGCTTCCTAGATGTTGTTGTTATCTGCCCTTATTTTACACTAATTTTTTTTTTCACACGTTTTTACATATCTTGCAGTTTGATAGTTAGGTTCTGGATTGTGTTCTGTCCGTCTCCTTTTACACTTCACTCTTTCAGAGGTTCTCCCACACTGATTTCCGTTCACACCTTTTTTTCCCTGCTTTGATTGAACACTCAGATACAGAAACAGAGGCAAGAAAACAAAATTTCACTTATTCAGTCTCATCTACTGCAAAAAGATGCAGCAACACAAGAAGAGTTAAGAGATTAACAGTTAGTCTGTCACTGTGTAACCAAAATTCAGCTAGATACATACACTTCTTTTACATTCTCACAAAAACAAAGTGTAACAGTTACTGTGCATTCCAGGAACACCTTTGACAGTCATCGAAAAGCATCTCCTGCACAGAAGCTCCTTACAGTCACAGTGTTTAGAGTAGATTCCCCTCTGCCATTCACTGTCCAAATTTGCTTCTTTACATTTAACTGCATTAAAGATGGAACTGATTCCAGAAGCGTAGGGCAGTAATGGCCCAGCAGGATCAGTGGTCATCGTGCGTGTTTCTGAGAGAGGAGGGGTCTAATTACAAACATCTCAGCATGGAATTAGGCCTTCTATGTACCTGTACATGAATTCAACATACTTTTTCAGTGCCTGAGTCTGCTACAGCTGTTTTACAAGACATACACAGCAATACCAAAAACAAAAGCAGGGACATGAATACTTCTGGTAATAAGTAATGTTGCAACATCAAGTTTCCAGAAGAAGATTCAATGGCCTCTCACATTTACTAGCATTAAATCTTTGTTACTCATTCCTCCAGGACAGCTATCACACACAACGCACGGTATTTTTGCCCAAATGCATCAATACAAAATTGTAGTATTGCCCTGAACATAATCATTTAAAGTACATGCTTGCTTTTATGCTCATCTGTTACACTAAGAACCTTGGTAAAGGAATCACCTTGGTAATGCTTCAGAACACACTGTAAGTATTCATTTCAGGAAAAAAAAAAAAAGTTATGAAGAATAAATCAACCTCTAATGTTGTACAGAGCCAGCCTAACACACATTGTGATTCTCTACAAGTAATGATAAAAACATATTATTCCCCCTTTCCCCCCTCATTTTTTACAATAATTTCATGTAGTTTAAATTATCTACATCTATCAACACCATACACTGGTCAGGGCTGAAACAGTGTGGACCAAATCCACAGAAGTCAATTAGTTATGCCAATTTGCTCCAGCTGAGAATCGATTCTCAGTTGTCTTTACACTTCCCATAGAATATTCTGTAGGAAGCACTGCTTTAATGAAGCTCGGTCAGCACGTATGGGAAATGTCAACACCAGATTCCTCCTCACTGTCTTTTGGACTCTTTCAAACTAACAAGTGTGTTTTGATTTTTTTTTTTAATACCTAGAAAACCACAGGTTTTCTTAAAAAATGGCAGACAAATTCGAAAGATGTTTGAGGAAACAGCTTCAATGTCAAAGACACAGTATAAGTATTCTCCTCCTTCTCCTCTGGCAGGATTTCCCAAATATGCAATTAAATCATTGGAAACGCTCTTGCCCAGATGCAGCCAACACAGAATAATCACAAGAAATAAAGCAAACAAAAGAAAGATCAGAAAATACATTAACTTTTACTAGCCGTGCTGGTGTTGTGCATTAGCATTTTTAATAACGATCTCATTACCATTTAGTTCAACAAGCAAAAGAAACCTGTTTATTTGATAATTTATTTATTCTAAAATAATGCAACCTTTTTTATTTGCCCTTGTTATGAGCTCACTAACGTTAAAGGCACCACTACAATCAGTTAAGTAATTATCATAGGATAAAAGCCTTCACCATGAAAAAGTTTTGTTTGAAAAAGCATGAACTGCGATTCTCATTGATAGCTTTCACTGAGTGCAGGATTCAGTACATTGCAGCACAAAGGCCTAGATTATCTCCCTCTGTTAAAGGCTTAAAATTCTACAACCAGACCATGCCAGTTACCAGTATCAGATTATGATAACAAGATCATGTTCAGTTATAAAAACAAGTGTCTAAACTTTTCTCATGTCACTTTCTATCTAAGTCCCATTGCTAGTGGTGAAAGGACCCATCTGAATGTGCGTAGAAGCTCATTTTAAAGCTAGCTCTTTGAACTGGATTCATGGGGTATTTGCATAAGAAGATTTGGGTAAAAAGAATGGGCTGGTGCTGCATCTGCCCATTAATATGCCTGCTAATTCAGCACATTGTAAGCCTATTGATGTATCACAAAAGGCTCAAATTCAAGGACAGTTATCCTATTGCCATTGTTAGGGTCTGAATTCAAGTAATATGTTCACTATAGGAATACAGTTGTTACAATTAGATATTTTTCTATAATGGTATAAAGAACCAACGACAATCAGAATTACAATAACACTGATAAAACTTTGGAATTCATGAATTCTATTATTTTAAAAAGATGCAGGTGCTGATTAATTTTGCTTCGTCTAATACTTGTATCTAGAGCACCAGAATACTTAAAGAGCAGCAGCAAACTGTGGCAACGTAGCCTACCAAAGCAAGCGCTCTCCCTTCAATGCTGGCGCACATTTATCTTGCTTACAAGAGTTTTAATAAAAAATAAAAACACTAAACTGGGTTTTAACAGAGCGGAAGGAATACACACAGTGAGCACGAGTACACAGCGAGTGTTGTATTGAAGCACACAACGCCAACAGAACACCGAAGGAGAGACCCAAAGGAAACGCACACGGAGACCTGCACGTTAAGCCTAGCCAAACTTAGTCCTTCCAGGGTGCCGTGCTTCCACCTGACGCTACAGCACAGGTCCCGCGAGGGGAGATGGCAGAAGAAACGTGAGCAGCGAGAGCCCTTCCCCATGCTGGCGGCCGAGGCCCGGGCACAGCGCGGCTCCTTTGTGCCGTGCTCCCACACCGCCGCGCTGACACGGGGCGGCACAGCGCCGGGACGGGGCACGGCGGCATTTTTCTCACTCCGCATCCCTCAGAGAAGACATCAAAAGAGCAGGGAGATGTGCTCTTTGTTTTGTTTGGTCTCTGACTCTCAACATGTGGTTTCGCAGGCCCAAACATCGGCACCTTTTAACCTATTCTGTTCAGCTTAGGCCTTGGCTTCATTTGAGCATTAGGGAAACTATAGTAACCAATAATCTGCCCGTCCCTGAATAGAAACTATGTACCTTGTCACACAAGAGCCCGAGGATCACCATTCGAGACAAGTTCCTTTACAGGCCCTCGGCTTTCTTTGCTGGGGCCCGGCCTGTCTCTGTGAAAAGGTGTCAAAACCCTTCGCCTCTTTGCAATGGGGGATCTGTGTTAATGTTAATTTATATTTAACAAACAGGATATTGTCCCCCAGAATGTATAAGTATTTGATTATCTATTACAAATGTTTTCATCAAGTCATAAACGAGGGCCCTTGACAAAAGGTCCTCCAGGAGCACTGGGAGGAGGGCTGGTGGCGTCACGGTGTGCCGGGCTGGCATCACGGTGAGCCGGGCCGGCTGCTCGCCCACCCGGCAGGTGATGGCGCAGCCCTGTGCCCAAATGCCAGGAGGAGATGTGACCGCGATGGGAGCAGCAAAGCCTCTCTCTGGGCTCACCTCTGCTGAGACAAAAGCTTTCTACACAAGTAGGCTGCAACACAGAACTTTGAGAGTTGTTGGTTTTACGCATGTATGTATTTCGGTTGCGATTTCATCTCCCGCTTAATGAGCCTCCCCCCAGGCACTGGGAAAATGTTATCACCAGTCCCATTTTTCACTCAATCTCTAATCCTGCGCTGCACTGTCTTGTTATTAGCAGGAAAAACAACAACAACAACTCTGTATATCATGTAGATCAGAGCCAGGAAAGAAAGGAACAAATGTCAAGGGTTTGAAGAAGCGATTCACATCCAGCTTCATTTCATCTCTGTCACTCTCTCCTGACTCAGTCGTGCAACAGCTGACTGCTAACATATTTCCCTCCAGTGAAAGTGACATTTTTGCTTTCTTTATAACATTAATAGGGAGGGGAGCTAAACTGTAAGTGTTGCACCAAAACAGCGCGCTGCAAATCGAGGTATTTGGTATGAAACTTAAGACCTTCTGCATTAAGCTCTTTCACTGTGACCTGACATAAACTGGCAACTGGCAGCCGTCTGCTTTTGGCAGCTTGGCATATTTGGTCATTTATTGGGTGCATGTGAAGATCAAATGGGTTAAGATTCTTCTCCTTAAACAGCAGGGAAAAGAACATCAAAAAGGTGTAAATTTCATTTCCCCAGTTTTGATTAAGTCAAGCATGAAATGAAATGTAATACTCTCAAGTGGCAAGGGTTTATACTATTGATGTTGTTACTTCTGCTTCACAAAGCCCAATCAGCCGACAGCGAGTTGAACAAGCTAACAGAGTTTTAGGGTGGCCAGATGGAGGGTTTTTACTATGGTTGAAAAGACAGCTTAGTGCTTGCCTCTTCAAGCCAAGTCAATGCCAACTGTGTGAAATCCTGGCCATTCTAACCCTTTTTTTTTTTTCCCCTTCCCTCCTCTCAATGCTGGTGGCTAGCACCATACAGGCCTGATAAAAGCAATCCCTTCAGCAAAACAATGTGCTGAATGAATATTTTCCGTCAGAAGCGTTGTTTATCTTCCCCCAAAGCACAGAGATTTCTGTATTCGCTATTCAGATCAATCACATTACAGTATTTAAGTTAATGGAGAAAATACAGCTCATTTAAATGTTATCTGAAAGAAGCCCCTGCAAGAACGTGTTAGTTTCTCCGAGATTAGAACATTATTTGCTTTAAATGGTGTGGTAAAGCAAAACTCTACTCACGTGCCACAGGAATAAAGATTTAAAACTGTACCTCGTTCATCCATTACGTGAAACTAGAGTTAATTCAGAACACAGCAAGATGCACACTGAGAAACTCTTTAGATCTAGGATACAAAAGTAACAGGTCTTAAATTGAGTGTGGTCTTACTTCGTTAGGAAATTTGTCCCTTTTTTATAGGTGCTTTTTCAGGCCCCTTGTTCCCACTACATTCTCAAATTTAATGCTCTTGCCACTATACAGCTGGACTAGAATAGAGTGGCTTTAGTAAAGACTTAATAGAATCTTTAATGCTTCTAACAATCCACTCCCATTGAACTGCATTAAGTAGATATTATGGAAGGACAAAGAGCTAAATAGCTCAACATCAACCTCATTAGGCATGCAGGCAGGCCTTGAACCATTTTATGGGCAAGCCTATTGTTAGAACACTCACCAGGTTAGCTTTAAATTGCAAATGATACCCTGAAAGGGGAAGAGAAGTTTTGGAGAATGGCCTCACAGAAAGAAAATCATTTTAGGCTATAAGAAAATGAAAGGCATTGTTAAAATTGCTCTGACCGTAGCAAATGAAATACATCATGGACTTGAGAGGCTGAATGCTACACTTGAGGGTTTTTTGTCGCCTTTTTATTTTTTCTTCCTTGCCGTTCAAGATCGTGGTATACATCAGAATATAAACAATATACAATCTGTAAGACTTAATAAGGGTGGCTCAATGTACTATCCTTTGTCTGCAGCTAAACGTATGAGGACAATAATTAACCGGACTGGAAAAGACAATAAAAATATCCCCTTTGAATAAATGCAAAGTGTAGAGAACACTACATAGAAAAACTTTCCACATTACAATTCTTAATCAGTAAGGACTCATTTTGACCAGTTTAAGTCTTAGCACTTGAGCGTTCAAGAATATTAAAAAAAAAAAAAAAAGTCTCTCAAGAATTGTTGGCAACTGCAAAGTGCTTTAACAACTGACATTATGATGTTGCAAGTCTGGGAACGTATTCCCAAGCAGAGCCCTTCTCTGTCACCTTAGTGGATGAATAATTGTGCCTTTGCATATTCCTTGTCATAAATGGCAGGAATGAAGGGACCCCAAGGACCGCACTGGCAGAATTGGTGCCGTACAAGCAGAGTAAATTAAAACAAGGATTAGAGCAAGTATGATTGGGGATGACAAGCAGGGCAGTTGTCGCCACACAACGTGCCTTTTTGCCCATATGGTCTGTACCAAGCTTACGCAGCACAAACCCTCTAACATGGATGCTTATTAAAGCATTCCTTCTTGATCAGGACAAGAAGTCCTTAAAGCTTCATGTCACAGGAGAAAAAACAGAGTTTCATTCACACACACGGGCAGCAGCCTCAAGCACTATTATTTATGAAGATTTAAATGCAACTGCCCAGTCTTTACTTTTCATTAGATGAATACACAAAAAAGCCCATAAATGTGAAAAATTAAGGCTACAGTCTGCACTCACAGATATACACTAACTATGGTTCTTATCGAACGTAAGAGTGAGTGAACTGAAAGCTGTATTTTAAAAAATATATATAAAAAACAGACACTTAAGGTAATTCAGAACTTCCTTCCCAAGCACAGACCTGCAGGATACACAGAGCTCAGGTCATTTTTAACTACCAAGTGATCATGAGTGTACAGAAGGAGCTCAAAAGAACATGAGATTCATGCAGGAAAATGTTTGGTTGATTGCTTGCATGCTACTATAAACACACAAAAGAAGAGCAGGGCAGTTTTCTTCAGCTTACAGGAGTAGGAAAGAGCAACTCTGTCACTAAACCACTGTGTCATTTCACATGACACGTGAGATTTTCTGGACCTCAGTTCTTCTATCTACAATGGGAATACTTACATATTATAATTACACTTATAATTCTCCTAAAAACATAAACATACTAGGTGCTTCCCCCACCACCGGGGGATTTACCTTTCACTAAAGGATCACACCACCAGTCTAATTTTCAGACAGATGTCTAAATTCTACAAATGCCTGGGAACAATCCACAGTCCTAGAGAAGAGTTTTGCCTATAGCAAGAGACAAATGTGTCGATGCTTTCTCTGTACTGCAACAAGCTATTCAGATAGCAGCACAAAAACAGAAGTGCAAGATCTTTCATTTAAATTTTGTTCCTTTCTGCTTTGTAGTACAGCTCTACCCCATCACAAATCAGCATCAGGTTTTACTCCCAGGCTGATCTCTTTTTCTCAGCTAGAACAGCCAGTTCTGCAGTAGTAATGAATTTAGGAAAGCTCCCACATACGGATAGGCACACAAAACACTGCATTAAGTGCAACCAGCAAAAACATTGGCAGTTAGTATACGACAGATGCCCCTGGGAATCACCCAAGAGTTCCTGTTAAACTAGACAGAGATTCCTTGTAGAAAGCCTTACGCCTTTGGGTTAGTGTCTCAAAATCTCAAGCAGAGCTTACTAAATTGTCCTGACTAGAGCTCATCACAGTGTGAGCACAGGAAGTGTCCACATGCACTGCATCACTGGGGTCTACCTATGCAGTACCAAGTGCACCACAGCCAACCTGTCTATATGATACAGTCGTATTAATGAAGGCCCAGACCATAATAGCAAACGTGCTGTTCCTATCAGCAAGCTTTGGCCGCTGCAGAACAGCGCAAAGCTCCTCGAATGCGTTACAGCTCTCCAAGCAGGCAGACAACTCTGAACCTTTGTCAACAAATACAGTCACTAATAAGCCTATGTATGGGAAGTTCTTTGGTCAGCTTTGATAAGTCTATTACAGTAACATAAAAGATGTCCAGTTCTAATGGCGAAAGTTCAAATCATTTAGCAATAACATGTCAAAGATCAAAACAAAGTGACTTAGAAAACAGTCCAAGACAGCTCCTTCCCATGGAAACAGCTGTCTGAACTGAGATTTGGCTATTATGCTCCACATAACATGCCCGAGGCATCCAAGAACTGCCAACATTTGAACTCCTTCAGAATCAATTTGTCAACCTTTTTTTGGCTTGGATTATTTGC
Organism: Tragopan temminckii; assembly: GCA_028571105.1. Lineage (NCBI taxonomy): Eukaryota > Metazoa > Chordata > Aves > Galliformes > Phasianidae > Tragopan > Tragopan temminckii. Next base: position 7,222,964 of record JAOWBP010004096.1, on the reverse strand, counting down.
AAACAGTAACCTGAGCATTGTAAGTAACAACGAACGAGCCTAAAATCTCAAGTTCAGCAAGAGTTGCTTCACATGGGTATCTAAGGTTTTATTACACGCATTTGCTTTTAATAATTTAACACCCAAAATTATTATTTTTTTAAAGCTATTATTTTAACTACATCCTCTACATATACACATCTTCTGAGAGCCAGCTAAAATTTGAGAGTCGATCCTGAGAGCTGGCAGGTGAGAACCGCAACTACAACTCCCTGCTCAGCGGCAAACAAAAATCAGAAAGAGGCTGAACAAGTACGTTTGGCTACAGGCATAAAAGTTGAGTAAACAGTAATCAGAAACAAGCCATATTAAGAAGCCTACCTGAGTCCAAAACTTGTTTGAAAGCTAAAAAGTGATGCTTATCCATTGAGCTAAGGACCTTCCAAAGTAGTGAAGCTGCTTTCAAAATCTTTATGGCTTTAGGGAAAAGCAGAAAGTAAACCCAGACTTGGCTAGCTATTATTTGGATGGATG
>JAOWBP010004096.1:7176519-7222351 GCA_028571105.1 Tragopan temminckii | reverse complement strand
CTTGTCTGTTGTTACCTGGACCAGATCAGTACTCTGATATATGTCCTGTCAGCGTGAGTGTGTGCGAAGTTCATTCTCCTCTTATGAAGACATGTTTCCTGGCAGAAATCTTTCTTGAGGTCTTTCCTGAGGTTATGAGAGAAGTGGAGCAGGGAGTATGATAGAGAATGAATGTATAAAATGGTCACCTCATTTTTTACTTCATATCCCTTTGCTGTTCTTCCCTATGTTCTGAGCACCTTTGGGCTACAGGAGTGTAATGAAGAAGCATTGAGAAAAATGAGTGCTTGTCTTTAAGAAGCATGAATCTTGCTGGCTTTTGGTCCCTGAAAATTGGAATCAGTGTGCTGCAAACAGTATGCAAAGACCAAGGACAGAATTTGCTTTGTGTCTGTTACGTTGGCTCTGTTCAAGTCAGGAGGAAACTCCTTACAGTAAAGAAATATTTTAGGATTTCTAAGTATTTTGAGGGGCATGTGGACTAAATTCTGAATTTTTTGAAGGAACAGGGTTAGAAAGTTTTTTTGAGGGATTAAGGTTATAAAGCTGTGTAATTAATGCCTTCCCACCTTGTAGCTGAAAAAAGCTGCACAGGATTTGTTTTCTCTCCTTGCAGGAGAGCTTTAGCTCTGTCCTTTGGACAACATTATGGTTCTCATTTAAACGTGCAAGATTTAGGAAAACTCAAATGTAATTGTAATGTGTGTATATAAACAAAGACATGATTGACTGCATATGCACGATGCTACTTGGGATGCTAGCAAGGAAAACAATGTACAACTTCTGTGTGTGGGAAAAAAAACCTCTTTGAATCTCCTTCCTTTTGCAAGTTCGATATTGTTTGTCATCATGTTGAAACCATGTGCCCATAATTATATTTACAAATACTTGCACTTTTTCAGGGCTGAAGGATTATGTCTGCACATTTCAGTAATTAGTCATACAGCATATTGGAAGTGTCTTGTGGGTTCTCTTTATTGTATCTCACTGTTGAGCAACACCACTGTGTTGCTGTGAAGTGAAAGTGCTTGTTGAAACACAAGATTTTTGTAGAAAGGGCTCCAGTTTTCACTGACTGCAGTAAGGATAGGGAGGCTTACAATGTGTCCTTGAGGCACTCCGTATGTGGCTGCACCTGCAGGATAGTGCTTGTTAATGGCATTTTGTTAGAAAACCTTTGGAGATGTTGGTTTTGAGGGAGGAAAATAGGTAGAAGTTATTTCTGCTTTGCATTTCACCCTGTATTTCTTACAGGCCTTTCAGGAAAAGACTGGCTGCTGGAAGTAAGGTGCTGTTTGGGTGTGGAAGCATGTAGGCTCTGAACGGGCCATGGCCTCACTTGAAACAGTATGGGAAACTGGTGTCTTATGCAGGGAAGCAATAAGCTAGTTCTCTCTTCCCTCTGAACCTCTCATCGTTTTGCTCTTTCTTTCATGCTTTCTCTCTCTTGCTTTCTTTCTTCTGGATCTTAGTTAAAGGATCACACTGGAGTGTCTGTAATGAAACATGACTTGTTCTGCCAGCGGTCATTTCTCTAAGGTGGAATGAACTAACTGATAAAAATAGCTGATTATAGAAGCAAGTTCAGGCCACAGCAGTAAAGGGAGGCTCAGCTTTTCCATTACAAGCCTCATTATTGAGGGGTTTATAGCTCACTTATTAAAAAGAAGGTGCTGTGAGATTTGACAATTGTTATTACAGTTGAGAGAATATTTTTTTGAGTGCAGTATTTTAAATTCTGATTTATTTTCCTATATTCCACTTGATTCTCATGGGCCATGGCATAGGAACAGCAACAGGAAAAAGTATGGGCTCATATAAGCGCTAGAGGCAGACAGCAGGGGTGGACAAATAGCTTGAAATGGAGCAGAATAAAAATCTCTGCCCAGATCTTGAAAGAGAGCCCATTACAGAGCAGAAGGACAGGCGGCTGGTACCCCGTAGTATGTCCTTGCTGTCTTGGCCTTTGTGGCCCTGCAGTGGCCTGAGCGCTGCAGGCTAAGCCCCAGCACTGGGTCTCAGACATCCATGGAGGTGTTGGAAATTCTCCTAGATGATGATGAGGATGCTTCTGAGACCATTTCTTCTGTCTGTGTTTCCTTTTAAGAAGATCTAAGTCACAACTGGTGTCTTACTGATAACATTGATTGTAGCACTGTAGAATCAGGCTATGCCAAGAAGAAACTTTCAGAAGAGAAAGAAGTTGTCTGGTGTTGGACTCATACTGCAGCAGTTTCTGTGTCCACAGGACTTTGGCCTCTGTGCTCTTCTCTTATGATGGTTGAGTCTTCACTAGAGGTAAATACATGTTGCTATGCATTAGGCTCCTCTTCCAATGCATTAGGCTGTTGGAAATCTCATTCAGGGGTAGTAGAATGGGGTTGTATTCAAAGATCCAGAGAACAGAAATTAAATTCAGAAAATTAAATGGACATCATTAGACAAAGAACTTCATTACACTGAAGGCAATGAAATTAACAAGAGATGGAACGCAAAGGCATTTTGTGTTGTGCATTGGATAAGGATATGATGACATACAGATCTATAATTTTAATAATTTTATTAACTTTTTGAAACAGTGACAAGCAGTGATCCCAAGGGTTCACTGCAGTGGACCTAACTTTCACATTTCAGTAAGCTTCATTTTCTCCTTTCCTTTTTCCTTTTCCTTTTGAATAAAATGTGTGCTTAGCTTTAAGAATCTGAGCAGCCTCACCGATTGCAATGGAACTACTCATGTGCTTACAGATAAGCGAGTAGGAAAAGGTATGCAAGAATTGCCTGCTTTTTCATATGCATAAAGGCCTTCAGATAGTAGGTAAGCGTTGTTAGCAGTGTCAGTATCCTATCAGATCTGAGCATGCTGCCTGTTCTTTTGTTTTTGTTTTTGTTTTTTTGTTTGTTTTTTAGCAATTGTGGAATGTTTCACATCTCAGTAATTTTCAGGATGATATTTTTATTATTATATGATTTTTTGATTCATTGAGTTCTGGGAATATTTTAAAAGCCTTCAGACATTTCCAAATTGAGGATCTCTTGTCTCAGTGTACGTGTTTCTTTGCATATATGTTTTGCTTTGTTTTCCTTTTGTGCTGTGGTTATTTTTAAAATTTTATTTACTCTTCCAGATACCTTTTTTCAGGGAAAGTTGGCTTTTAAACTACAGATGGATATTCAAAAGTCTCTGTTTCCTATGCCAGAATCGTTCAGGTTTGAGATGAGCAAATATTAGAGAAGTGTTGTTTACCTGAAATTTTCAAAGATGTCCCAAAGGCAGCCAGCTGGAAATATTAAAGAAGGAAGGCTACGATATCTATGGGGAGCGCTGTGGTGACTCTCCATCAGGATCACTGTAAGAGACATTGTTTATAAATGGATTATGAGCTTCAATCGTTTTATTAGGATTTTTATTTGTGCGCATTAAAGCGAGGTGTGTTATAATTGACCCGCACTTACTGCAGTTGCCAAGCAAGTCTGTCCCCCCGCTTATCTGAGAACGTATTCACAGCATGATTGGTAACTGTGTAATTGAGGAATGCGAGCTCACCTTCAATGATAAGTTTGTCTTTTCTTCTAAATAATAAAATACTTCCAGGAATATGGCTGCAGATAGGAAATTCCAGCTCTGATTTTCCAATGCCCCCTTTGTTGGCTGTTGTGGACCTGGGGTCTTGACTGCTTCTCTGTCTGGCTGCCCTGTTGGAAGGGGAAATGCCTGCAGACACGGTGTGAGAGCAGATTGCTGATGAGCTGCCTTGTGCCCTTTACATTTTAGCTTTCTGTGGATTTGACTGGCCTGAACTGGACTGAATGCACTCACTTTCATGCGTGCAGAAAAGATGGCTATGTACAAAATCCCCATTAGACTCCAATCAGAAAACCTTTTGAGAAAGAGGATGTTGTTATTTCACCAGGTCTGAAAATGAACTGTTTGCCCGTGAGCATGTGGCCTTGTGTGCATAGTGACTGTGCATTGCCCGCTCACTGCTTGCCTTGCAAAAGAGTCTGACAAATTGTGTGTTTTTAGCGTACTACCATGTTAAACTATTGCTTTGCAAACACGTCCCTTGGGCTGCAGCCTGGAGCCTCAAGTCAGAAGATATCTCCTTTGTTGAATATGTGCGGAATAAAAGCTATCGCCGTGCGAAAGCACCATCTCACGGGGGGAAGGGGAGGAGGGAGGGTGCAGAAGGAGGATGTTGATTATGACTGACGTGCGCCTTAATATCTGATGTGGCTTTCACACTTGGAAATATTCAGGACTCCATATGTTCCAAAAACCCCACTGAACAGCGCGTATAACGTTGCCTTTATCATTCTTTAATCTCAGTTTAATTGCTGTGGTCAAATTACCCCACACTTAATAACACACAGCTTGGTATATTATTTAATATGGTTGACACATACTTTGTTTTAAATGTCAGTGCTGGTAAAGCCCTGGAGTTGGCAATGCTGCGCATGATAGATGGCAGAGGAGATGGATCATCTGTTCTTTGTCTGTGCTGTTGGTATGTTGGCTGCAACTTTTTCAACTGTGACACTAGACTCATGCCAAACTGAATGCTACTGAATGGGTAACATTATCCCTTGTATCTGATGTTTGTAGCTGATCATTCTCAATTTCTCTGGCTGTTTTTACAGGAATGTGTAATATTATATCGCCCGAGTCGAAGCGGCGAACTAGTGTTGTTTCAATTGGGTTGATTTAATTATTTCAGCACCCAGTGGCACCTTTGTTATTAAAGGATTTTCACAAAGCAGTACATAGTCTAATTATGAATTTACACTAGAGACCGTAACAGCATCTGCTGGGTAAATAATATACATTTGTAAAATGGACTAGCTACTAATTTACACAGTCGACCACTGAGACACTGAAAAGCTGTTGCATTCTGTCATGTCAGCTCTCAAACACTTCCAAGCATTCCCGCCTCTCTCTACAACTGTTAACAAAACAGGGAAAATCATGTAACTATGACTCCCTTAAAAAAAAAAAAAAGAATAATTTGGAGTTTGTGAATTCAGCTGCAATTTCAGCCAAAGCTGCCTTCCTGCTCCCAGCTGGATTGCAAAGCATGGGAAGTGGTAAATCACCTACATTATATTCCAGGGTTTGCATTTACACAATCACAGGCGTGCAGGTTGTAGAGGAGGTGTACGTTTTCATGGTGGATTGCTGGCTCTGGTTCTGTTGGTGCAAATCCTTCCTGAAGCCAGATCAAGCCAGTCTCCAGAGGCTTTCTTGCACAGGAGAGCTGAGGGAAGGAGACTGGTGCCATTGTAACTCTGTGTCACGTCCCTACAGCTGTGTTCGGATTGAAGCCAGGACGTGTTTATCTGAATAATCTTTGCCTACAATCTTGGTCCCTTGCAGCTATGAAAGGTTGGTGCCAGTCACAACAGGTCAGGGGCTGTACTAACACGTTCTGGAAGGGCTGGTTGGTCACAGATCTGCAGATGCAAGCAGGGTTTACTCATTGGGAACACTTTGGCCTTATTTTGGCATCTGGGCGTCGATACAGAGGCACAAATTATCTGCTTCTGAAATCAGCTATAATAGATTAATGCAGCTTCTGGGTAACAAGACGATGACAGCTGGGAAGGAAATCACTGGTGTAAGGTAAAATTTTTGCCAAATCAGTGAGACTGACATTCTTAGCCTGGAACCCATTAGTGATTACTGAGAATAAGATTTAAGATTTCTCAAACCCTCAGCTACATGGAGCTTTGCAAAGTGGAAAGAAGAGGTTTAGCTGTGGCTTAGTGCTAAGAAGAGAAGAGCTCAACATTAGGAAATGCCTTCAGTATCTTAACTACCCATGGAGATGGAGTTAGCTACCAAAGCAAAACCAATCAAAAGTGAAAAAGATTTAGGACAAATAAATGTAAGAGGCCATGTACTGGTTGATTGTATCTCTTCCTGTGTTTCTGGCACAGCGGAGATGAGCGTGGAAGGAGCACATAATGGTTTCATTGCCATCTGTGCAGTGAGATGCCCATCAGCTTGAAGTCTTATCTTTTTGCAGGCAGGAAACCAGACAAACTCTCCCATAGCAAATCCCCTGTATTTCCTCACAGCTGTCTCACCTATGTAAGCCACAGAGCCCTTTCCAGCAATGCTGAGGAAAGATTTATGGCCATGGAGCAGGAGAAGGTCTTCTCTCCTTCGGTCTGAATTGTACATCAGCAGGCTATGACCGAGAAAGGGAATTTGGACCGGCTTTCCCAAGCGTCTATTTTCCATTTAAGCATTGTGTTCAGAAAATGATCCCATGCCTTCATAACAAAGGTTGTGTTTCACATTACAAGCACATCCATGCAGCACTGTTTATGCAGAAAAAGAAAAAAAAAGTAACTTTTCTCTGATTCCTTGAGCACAGAGTGGGACAAAGACAGGAGGGAAGAGTGGGAAAAGTTGGAAACAGGGACTCTGCTTCTCCAACAGAAGTAGTGATTCTGGTCAGTCGTGCCTCCTGCTTTTGTGTTTGTGCTGTATTTACTCTCAAAATAATAGGACATTGATGCTGAAGAAAGAAATCACCAGTGCCCCAAAAGAAAAAGATCCTGTTGAAATGTGTATTGAAGGACTGTCAACCTTTTTCTAATAAGTGCCTGACTTGTTTATAGATGAGATCCTTGTAGTAGCTGCATAATTTAAAGCACAGGCTTGGGTCCTTTGCTGACTGGGCAGCTGGATTTGTGGAGGATCCAGTGTTTGTGTGATTGAGTGGGAGACGTCTGGATAAAGGAATGAAATATTTATTGATAATATACATTGTCTTCTTTGCCTGATGCTACTTTCATATTGAAGACAACATGGCAATTTGTTGAAGAAACAGAAGGATGTTTTTGCTTTGTTCCGGGGAGACATTCAGCTCTTGATTAAGTGTATCACACCATTTCTAATGGCTTTATAAACTAAGTGCAGCTTGAGAGAGTGAAGGACGAGTCAACCCGAAAGAAAACAAATAATATTGTGCTGTAAATGGTTTGGGAGGAAGATTTCCATGAAAATTGGAACTATTAGCTGGTTGTGTGAAATGAATGGTGGTTGGGGTGGGTAAATGGAGAGATGAGAGAGAAAAAAACTGTGTTTAAGATGAAAGCTGCTTTCAATGAAGACAGGATCATAGCAAAAATGTAACAAGAGAAGTGAAATATAATTAGGAACGTGACATTAATACGGGATTTGCAGAATGTTGCCTAACAGGTGGGTGGGGTTTATTTGACTTTGTTTCAGCTGGAGTATTGAATCACGCTGATGCAGTCTACAATTATGTTAGACTGTGAGAAAAAAGGTAATAGGAATGTTCAAATACATGAGCTCCCACCATCAGCATGTGTCCTCACTCCCTCTCTTCTAGCTGTTAATAATCACCTCCCAGTTAAGATGGTTCTTGCTCTTCCTCTGTCATTCCTTGTTTCTGTGGCTCTGCGCTGGAAAGCAGAGGGGATATTGGGTTTCCTTTCATCGCAATGGCAAGTCGAGGAAACATCTGGTTTAAACAAAATGTGCTAAAGGTTTGAAAGAAGAATTAAGGGTTTTTTGGATTTTTTTTTTTTTTGTTTATGCCTTTTAGGCACTTATTTTTATTAAAATAAAATTTATGAGTATTATATGAAGGGAAGACATTTGAAAGATTGAATTGTAGTGTAATCAGAGAGGAAATCTCTGAAAGGCAGAATGTCCATCAGAACAGCCTTCGCAAGCTGCTTTCTGGACTCCAGGACGGAGGCATCAATATTGGAACATTTGTTTCAGTTTACGAACTTTTTTTGCAATCCAGCTAAAATATCAGCACCACCTGCGATACGAACATCAGATTTATTATCAGCTTCTCAGGAATTGCAAAACAGCCTAACTCCACCCGACTGTTAATAAATCAGGTGCTGAAAGCACTTCAAATGAGAACCTTGCTGAAGAGACATGTAACTCATGAGGATCAAAGGCTCAAGTCAGCTAAACTGGCCGTTTGCCCTTTTGGCATAATCACATTCTATGTAAAATAAAAAATAAAAAAAAGGAGAAAAATAAACAAGAAAAAACACGTGACGTGATACGATATTTTTATCAAACTTGGATAAATAGCAAAGTGGGAGCGGACATCACTGTATTCTGTGATTCTATGATCGATAGTTCAGTCACTGATTCTGCAAAACTAAGTTTTTTAACATTGCAGAGTTACTGAAGCTTACAGATTTGATCCAAAGTCCTCTGAAGTAAATGAAAGAGTATTTCTACTTCAGTGGTTTAAATCTGACTGTTGGGAGCTGTCTGCTTTGGACAAGACGCATCCACTCTCCATTGAGGTTGACTTGTCCCTTCACTGTGTTCCTCAGTACTCACTTGACATCACAACATACAGAAATCAGCTGAAAGGCAGAGTTCTGGTGAAGGAAATTGCCTGAGAAATATTGCACTCCCCAGCTTCCTGGGTTGATTAATAAAATTACTTGCTCATCAACACAGATTACATGCTGGGCTTTGAGCAGGTGTGCTCTAGGGAAGGGGTGAGAGGCAAGTTCAGAAGTGGGTGGAGATGCAGGGAAGAGAGAAGAGGACACAGCTCATGAAATATCGCGAATATTGATCCGTGATTGTATCTCTGATGTGTGTTGACAGCATTGGCATGGCTTGTAAGCCAAAGCTGTCAGCAACTCTCACATTTTCACAAGCTCCAACTCTTCTTCTTGCCCATGAAAGGGATTTCTTTTCTTCTGTGTCAGCAAGTCTCCATTTGCGTTTGAGTTTCCTTTCTCTTTTCGTCCTCTTATTGGCGATCTGCAGTGAGAGGCAGATGATTGTTACAAACTGGGTATTTTGTCTTTTTCTAGATGACTGTTGGAGACATAATGAGTTTTTGGCTGAGCATGTTGCTGTGTGGCAGCCTGTAGGGCTGTGTGTGTCAGGGTAAATGTGGGCTCTGTGCTGTCTGCTGGTGCAGCAGAGCACCGCAGGAGGAGCACAGCGTGAACAGGCCGGGCTGAGGCACTTCTCCCACACTTGGTAGTGAAATGTATGTGAGTCACGAGCAGCAGTGTGGGTGGAAACGGTGTTCTGGAAGCATTTCTTGAAGAAATCCACACTTTCAGGCTTGCAGTTGTGGTTCTGAGGGATAAAAGTTCTTTCTCATGGATAGCCATGTGCAGCTCTGCTGTGATGTGAGCAGAGTTGCTGTGGGTCAGAACCAGTGCAGAGGGAAAGCAGTCATGTCCCTGGGTAGTGATGCACACCTGAAGCTAGTGTGGGTATGGATGACTCACCGGGTCTGTGTGAAACGAGCTGGGCTTTAGTGTGTGGACATACAGTTGGTTTTGTGTGAGAAACTGGAAAGCAAGCCAGTTTATACTGGGCTGAGGGCATTAGGAAATCTGGGAAGTGGAGTGCTGAGAGCTATGCAGTTGCAGTTGGGCAAACACGCACATTTGCCATCCATCTTTGCTTTGTTTTAGCAGGATATCTGATATTAGGAGAATATTGTCATTTGGATTCATTCACTTCCAGCACTTGGAGAAGTCGTCTCAAGCTCTGGAGTGATGTCTCCAAACAACACGGTCCCATCGGCCTTCTTTAGTAGGGATGTGCTGTGCCAGCCAGGAGCTTTTACCAACCAGGCTGTGGGGTACAAAACTGCTGCTGATTCAGCCCAGAGATTCATTTTCAGAGAGCTCTGTTTTATTACTGGCACTTGGAAAAACATTTTTCATTCCTACACTTGAAAATTAACGTTGAGCAACAGGCCTGTTTTGTGTAGGATTTACTTCTCCGTTCACTGGGCTGGCAGCAGAACTGATGCTGGCAGCAGGAAAGTCAATATTTTAGTCTTTGGCCTTCTTTGGAGTATTAAATGGTACTTGAGTATAATAATTCTCAGTGTGGAATGCATTTCTTCTTAATTAGTTTTAAAGGCAGCACACTGCAGCCTGGGCTCCCCTTCTGACAGCCTGGCAGTGCTTCCCACTTCCCACAGAGGAGCTGACTGTGCTAGCTCAGGGCACACAGCCTTTCCTGACGTAGCATCGTGCACCTCACAGAGTGAGCTCCCAGCTCTGCAAAACAGCAGCAACAACCCGATCTTTCATCAAGATTAATTAATCAGCTGCTTTATAAAACTACAAGTGCTTAACGTGGGATAACCTAGTCAAAGCTTTTTGATCTGTGTGGCTAGCAGGAAATTTCAGCCTTGTTCCACTGCGTGTGCTGAGGGAAATTAGGAGTTCTAGAGCTGGGGAAATGGGTTTTCTCTGGTTCAGTCTGGTCTGCAGTGTTCCTTTGATACAGAAATTTTAGGAACGTTGATAGGTAAAGTGGACACATCCACTGTGTGCAGTGATTCTGTCGACAGTCCTCGTGGTATACAGCCAGCCTAATAATCACAAGCGCTTCTTTCTGCTTAAAACCCAGAAAAGGAACTGACATCTTTTATCAGAAAGACAGACAATCTGTATCCCGTGACAATTCCAGATTATGGATCCCAAGAGGCTTTCCTTACATTCGTATTTTATCACGGAAATCACAGCTAGTGCTGTTTATTTTCTATACCTCTACGCAGTTTTCAAGGTGTTGCCAGCAGGACCTGTGCTGACACTGACATGTGTTGTTGTCACATTGCAAGATCTGATAGAAAACCCCAGGTATATAAATATCAGTGTTTCCTTGGATCTTCCTTTGCTTTCAGTGGTTCTGGAGACACTGGCTCTAGTTAATTCACATGCTTCGTATGTTTTGTGGGCTTTTTTCCTACTTCTAAGAAACAGACTTGTTCCTAGTAGACTAGTTTGGAGAATTACTCTTTTGTTGTTATACTTTTGTGCTAGGAAACTATGTCTGTGTCATTTCTAGCTATGACTACAGAATGGAAAAAAAGAAAAGTCTGGGGAAAAAAAAAAAACACGGAGAAAATCTTGGATATTTGGTAAAATAAGTGGCTTTTGCCTGATGCAGGGCAGTATTCTTGTCCCATTCCTTTGGATGAGCTCACTGCCAGAGCCATACCAGCAGCCGGGAGGATGCGCGGCAGAATTGCTAAGGCTTTACAGGGCTCCTCACAGCCAAACCATGCGGCAGCTTGCTGTCCTCTCTTTTGACATAAAAGCTAAAATGTCACTCAGGTACCTTCCCTCCAGGCTTTCCGTACCCCGGGGATCAGTAGTACATGAGAATGACCCATCCCTGGTGTACTGACATCCACAAACTCATGATTTGTCATGGTTGCAGTTCCTTGAAACTAAACTTTGAGTTTGTGAGAACAACAGGTCCTTTATGCTGATCCCCTGTGATTTGACTTGCCTTGTCTGGCAGACTGTCAACCTTCTTTAAGGTTATAATCATCTGTTCAAAGCTTGAGGCAGATTTTGCTTGAAAATATTTGTTCCTGAACTCACCTACAACTCACTGTTTTAAAAAAGCAAACAAAAAAAGATAACTGTTTATGAATATATATGTATATATATGTTCACAGGTACATTCATACATATATGAATATATATTCATACTCATCTTTTCACTTCAAGAAGGCATCTCAAAGACCAGTTCAGTAGTCCTAAGTAGGTCACACAGGAGCCAAATATGCCAGGCAGTTTCTTTCTTTTCTTTTTTTTTTAACCAAAAAGTATAGCTAGTTCTCATGAATGTATGATGCAGACAGGAGCTCCGTTTTCATGGTTCTGAGCCCACACAGCATGGTACATCAGCCCAGCGTACCATCCCAGAAAGAAGTGTTGTTCCTCTCACTTTTCCTTGAATTCAGGATGCCAAAAAGAGCTTAAGGCTTGATTCTTCATGTCATGACACCTTGTTTAGCTTACTCTTGCACAAAATTGTATGTTGCCAGACCTGAGGGCTTTGTCTTGTGTGCCTACATAGCAGGATAGGAATCAACACAGAGATTCAAAGCTTTTTTCACTTCTTTCTTCTCTTGAGCACATACATAAACTATGCAGATGGTTTTTGGCAATAGAATAGTAATGACGGTGGGTTGGTAGTTTCAGCTTGAGTTTTACAAGGTAGAGGAGGGGCCAAGGAGGAAACCAGGTATGAAGGTTGCCAAAAGTATCTTCCATTTATCATTCCAACTAACAGGGACTAAATTATTTCTGAGTGGCAGTTTTAGAAGGGAGGGGAGAAAAGCAACATGCGTTAATATGTGCAAACATGTACCTTGTGCTCCAGAGGTGTCTCTTAGGAGTGGCTGGTTTGGTAAGCCAACGTATAGTCCCGTGGGAGAAGTACAGCATGTTACTCATGCTGGAATTCTGGTCATGCAGCCAGAGTGGAAGGACTGGGAAGCTGACCCAGGTGGGAGCAGGCTCTGTAATAATGGTGGCACAGGTGATGTTCCTTTTTGTACGAGAGCTGGAAATAAAAAAAAAGGATGTTTCTATCCAATGGAGTACTCTCCTTTGTGGCCGCAGCATTGTTTAATTCCTGGACAGTGTGCACCATGCTTTATTACAGAAGTTTCATACCAAATGCCCCCAGAATTCAACAAGGAGAAAGGATAACTTCATCTTTTGCTTTGCCATTTTCACACCATTTCTAAGAGGCATAATCATCTCTTTAGACTGTCATAAGGAATGGGCCTGTGCTGATCTAACTAGTTCAGGACGTGGCCTCTCACATCCACACTGTGACAGTGTTTACAGTGTTGTTCTGCAAAGGGGTGGAATTAGGCAGTGCATCCGGTGAATGGAAAACAAAGTGCTTGAGTCATGTGTACAAGGCTGTTTGATAATACGGGGTTTCTCAGGTGCGTGCTCGCATTTGCTTGTCTAACCATTGCCATTATTATTTTAGAGTAATTATAATTTACCTGTACAAATTAGGTGGGTAAGAGGAAGGATTCGATGACATAGAAAGAGCACGCTGACCGGAGTTAAATGGAAAATTCCAAGGAGGAGTTCTTAAAGCAATTGTGTAACACTTAATTGTATAATATAAAGTGTAATTTCCCAAAAGACACCGTATTAGCCTTCTGGTGGTTAGCTATTACGTTTGGTCCTTTTAAAATCACTTTGAGCTACTTAAATACAGATTTAAAAAGGGATCAAACTTTTTTCCCTACTAATAATGCCAAGTGCTTTTCTCGTAGCTTATTCATCTTCAAAGTTCTTCACCAACATTAGCTAATTATTCTTTTTTCTAATTAGCAGAAATTGACTGTGGTCAAAAGGGCCATTCAGCCAATTAGCACAGTTCTACCTTCAAATCTCCAAGCTTCTGACCCAGAGCTTTCAAGTGGCTGATGAAGATATCATAAAGCGGTTGTGCTGAGCCCATATTAAAGGCAGCCAACTGGAGAAAAAGAAAGAAAAAAAAAAACCAACCCAAACATGTAAAGGAAGTGTATCAAATCTTCTCATTCGCAGCTTTCCCCAGAGGCGCCAGCATGGAGAATGCAGGGCGGGATGCAGGGGTCCCGCTGCCCTGCACGCAGCTGCATGAAACGCGGTGCAGGTGGGGTTACCCAAGCCTTGTCTGAAGGCATGGAGGCATGTGGGGCTCGTGGTGGCCACCTGTTCAGGGGCTGCTTTTGTTCCTGCGCGCTTTTTCACGCTGGATGTGGCCGGGGTCAGGCGGGTGTTACTCGAGCGGTGGCAGCATCCCACTCAGCAGAATCCCTGCCCTGGGTCAGGTCTGTGTATTTTTTCCATCTTTGAGTGTACGATGGCAAGTTAAGGCAATAGACAAGGAAGTTGGATTTAGGAAGCGATTTGTTTGGTTTAACTGATGTTTATGTATAAAGTGTCTTTAAAAAGTGTTTCTTCTGAGCCTCAGGGTAGCCCTGCCACTTGCCAGGAGTCGCGTTGCTCAATTTTGATGAATCTATATAGACCCATAGCTCAGTAACTGTAAGGTAGCAGGACAATGTACGGAAATGCAAGCATGTTCACCTGCACTCTGTGCTCTGCATTTCTCGACTCCCTTTTAAGAAGCTGCTAAGTGACTAATGCTCATCAGGCAGCAGCTCGGCTTGGCTACTCGAGAACAGCTGTGTATGAGAGACTTGTTTGTTTTAGAAACTGTGAATGTTTTAACCCTGAACAACAGTGGGTGCTCCAGGAGATTAATATCTGCATTACATGGACTTGCTGAGAATAAATTAACTCTTGATGACACGATTACTGTCTTAGCAGTGTTCACTGCATACAATTGCATGGTGTCTAAGATATTAATGTGTTTTTGTGAAGAATTTAGGAAACAATTTATTTATATGACTGTGCTTCATTCCATATCACACCAGGACATCAATTAGCTACTATTGCCTATAAAAGAAATGTAAATTATGTGTCTTATTGGTTACGAGGATAATACTGGGCCAATAATTCACGAAGAATAATTCATTCCATGAATTGTGCCTCATTCTGTGCTAAGGAATTGTTCACAAATGGATACAAATTTCTCAAGTTTTCATTTTTCAAATGATTTTAATGGATTCTTTTTGGTTACGCTTTTCCCACAGAGGATTTGTATATTCAGGACTGAAAGTTTTGGGCAATTTTGGTTGGACACACAACACAATGCATTTATTTCTTGGCTGAATCAGTGCAATTTGTGGAATCAGTTATGTTCTGAATACTTGCGAGACCTAATGTAAATATCCTTTACCATTTTTTGTGAAATATGGTGTTGGGAGAAAAAAAAATAACACCTTTTGCCACTGTCCAGAAAGACAAAATGAAACGAAGTTTCAGAATGATACTGCATGTGTGTTGAATTATGGATGGAAGGCTTGAATCTGGATTTTCTTCCTTTTACAGAAAGTATGAAAGACAATTTGCATGTGTTTCTTTGCATGTGCTTGATTCTCAAAGATATCTAAGTTTCTCTTCTGAGCAAGCTATTGAGAATCTGAGATCCATCCATCCTCTTCTCTCCTATCACTGGGCATGGCTTTCCCGTGCTAATACATTAGGAAACTTTAATTGCACTATAAAGCATAGAAAGTTCAATGCTTTGCTGTGACCTTTTCTCCTTTCAATTGTTTCATCAGTGTGACCAATATGAACCAAAGGGAAGATGTAAAAATGTTAGGGACATTTATTCTTAAGAAGGTTAAGCAACTTTTCCTCTGCCCTTTTTGCATTCTTCCAGACCTTCTAAAAAGAGACCGTAACATGACAGAGACGGCCTCCTTAATTACATTTTGTTGTCAGAGGAAGCGTGCTTTAAAAGAGCAGTAACCCAACACTCCTATAGTTGAGGATCTCAGTAATCTCAACCAGGTCCACAACATTTGGAAAACCCCAAACCTTCTGTCAACTGATTGAAGCGAATTTTACGCATGCAAGAAATACAGTCATCTGGCACAAGGTTCTGTATTACGGGGCTCGGGCAAAAGGATCCAGTTTCAGTTTGCCAGAGTTTCATGAGCAGTTGGATGTGATTTCACAATGGCAGTGGCTTATCAAAAAAACAAGAGCTGAAGAGCAATATGCTGTTGCCGTGCTTGTTTTCATAGTGTTTATCTCCATAATAAATGTAAATCAGGTCCTGAATATTGCTGGTCTAGAAATTTTAGTAACAGCTGATGATTAAAAAAAAAAAACCACAAACAGATATCAGTGGGACTTGGATTGGATAACACTTTCTCTCCTTTCCCAGCCTTTTTTGGTTGGCCAGCTGGACCTGGTTGCTTTGTTTCTATCACATCTGCTGGTAGCTTTGTACAAGACAAGGGAGAAAATTGCTCCTGCGTGCCTCCATTTTATGTTTGTATAAATTCTGTCATGGTTTTAGCAGCGATTGCCAGCAAGAATATTCAGACTTGCAGTGGTCTGCTATGGTGATATAGGACATACGGACTTTAAGCCCACTGAATGTGGGCAAAGGTTAATGCATTGAAATTGACAGGAGGATACAATGTGTAGGAAATCCTAAACAAGGGCACATGTGTTTACCTGAAATTGAAAAGGCTGTCTGTATGTATTTTAGGGCTCCTATAGTATGCTTCTTAGTTAGGTCAGTGAACTTGCTGGCCTTCCCTTGCAAGATGAATTGCTTTCTCTCAGGACTGTCTGGGGAACAGGAGAGGATGTCATGGCATTTGTTAAAAAAAAAAAAAAAAAAGGAAAAAAAATAGCCCAGATCTGATTGCCTTCCTTATCACAGCCTGTGTCCCAGCTTCTTCTGTTCCTGTAGAAGGATCATTCCTACAGTCTGTACCAAATTTAAGGTGCTAGGAGCAAATCTCTCTGGTTCCTACTCAGGACGTAATAGCAGCTGAAAATAAAGTCAGTCCCAGAGCAGTCTTTGTGGTTCGGAAACGGCTGAACTCTATATGCTTTGCAGAAGGCTTGGAGAGCTTGTATAAATATCTGTGTAGTTCAGACAAGCAAAGCTCGCACTTCAGGCATCTGCCATTGATTGTCATTGGCATGATTCTAGATGTTCCCTGTGGCCTAAGGCATAGTACTCAGTTGGCATGGTATGTGCATCTGAAAAGTGCCTTCCAAATGAAGCAGGCTGGGTGTTATACCACGGCCTTCAGATACTGAGTCTGGGGGGCTGTGCCAGGGTGATAGACATGATGAGCTACGTGAGACTTACAGCAGTGCAAGCTGAGAACTGGGCAGGAGATGTATCTTACAATTCAGCAGCTCTGTGAAATACCTTGTTGTAAAGAAACTGACAGTGTTACAGAATGTGAACTGTTCTGTATCCTGAACATGGAGAATCATGTAAGGGCTTCTCTCTCACACCAATTTTTGCCTGGCACATCTGGCTGAGGGCTCTCACAGTTATCTGTCTTCTTGAAAATCAGTAAGAAGGAAGAAACAATGTTTGCTTTTCCTCTGCCTTCAGTTCTTGTTAGCGTGGCTATACTTGGTGCCTGACCTCTTCTGGGGATAAGGAGAGTTGTGTGAGGGTGTTGCTGCTCCCCTTCTATCCCTGGCTGGATCTGCGTGACCTGTCTAAAACCAGATTCCAAATCTGGGAGGATGTATCCAAGAGGAAAGATGACAAGAGACTCTTAGAGCTATTTCTGCAGGAAAAAATACATTGGGAATAGATTTGGCCATAGTATCGTGCTGGGCAAACATGCTAGATAGGATGAAGTGTGACTATTGTTCCCACAGGGATTCCATTATTGCTCATGGTGAGAAGGCAGAGAGGTTGTTGGTGTCACTTTCTGGTCAGTTGACAGCTGGCCTCAAAAGAACAAAATGAATCAAAAGGAAAAAGAAAGAGGAAAAAAAAGGAGCACAGATGCATTGAGATAAGGAAAGAAGCTCTTGTGCTAACACGGGTTGTCCTCCACGCCTGGGAGAGTGAAACGGGTGGTTTTGACAGTAGTGTGCACAACCTTCTGAAAGGAAAATGGCTTGGAGCAAGCAGTTGAGCTGGCCATGCTGCACATGGGAGCATTTCTGATTAATTCAGCATCTTACGTTAGCCTCAGGATTGCTCTGTGCCCAATGAAATGCTGCCCTGTTGAGCAGTAGGTTATCAGGACAGGTCACTCAGGCTGTGATGAACCATTAACTCTTGCTGTGTCACAGCAAGGGGGCCTCTAGCCAGATCTGTTTTTTCTCTGTGAGATGTGGACCCTAGATAAATATGCAAGCATTTCCTCACCGCACACTGATCCATCCAGAAATATTTGCTTAGAGCCTGTGGTCCCAGTGCTGACTCTGTGGGACCACTCTGACTCAGTTAAATCTGTGGTAGGAGAAATAGCTGACTGCCCAGGCTCTGCTTCAGGCCAGGTTGCTCAGGCTGAAAATGTGGTCTTGCCTATCACTCCAAGATGCTGTTTCATCAACGTAAGACTCTTTTTACTGTCTGCTACATGTTTCTGCCAGTGCATTCTCTTTCTATCCTGTGTCCCAAGTGCAGATTTTTACTGATAGCACACAGGAAGGTGTTCCCTGTACAATCTCCAAACTCTTCTGTAAAGAAATATCTGAGATTCCGTTCAGAGGATTCAACTCTCATGTAACTCACAAACATTAATGCCTATATTTTCCACTTGAGAAAGTTGATTAGAGGAGGGATTTCATCAGATGATCCCCATATATTTGCATAACTTTCTGTTTGCAGACGCTTGGATTTCAGTAGTATGGAGAAGTGTTTGGGAGGAATGTTGTACTTATGATTGCAGGTACTCATTTTAGTCCTTTCTGTATTAGATACTGGAGGGAACAGAAGGTAGAATGGACAGGCAAGTACAATTTTGACACCTGACCGGTTGGGTAAGAGAGTCAAATTCTCAGAGCAATAAATAGCTCCTTCCTGATCATGATGTGCTAGCAATACAATAACAAGGGAATGGCCCAACTTAATGATATATATTAAAGGAGATTATAGATATTGAGGACGCATTTAGTAAAGCATCTATTGTCTGCATCTGTCACCACAACATTCTGGCAAGTGTTGAGAAATATGGAAAGTGTGAAGTAGGAGGAGAAAAACTCCTGCATTTGTTGATTGCTTGTTGACAACAACTGGTTGAGACATTTACAAAATACTTTAAAAGTTTTTAATTGTTTATACACGACCTATAAAACCCATTCTGATCAAGCTTCTGGCTGCCATACTGGGGAAAAATGTTACAGGGAAACACATAGACAGTGTTTGGGTGCATATGAAGGCAGCCGAGCCTCCTAGTACAAAAGCTTTGCCTTGAAATAATTTATGTTACTGCTACAATGATCTTTGCAAAGGAAACAGAGATTGATTTTTGATGATGGCGGGACAAGAGCAGAGTCTCAGATCAAGGCTGGTGTGATGAGCTGGGAACATGCTGCACCCTCTGGGATGCTCCTGGTAGTTGGTGCAGCAGCGCTCGGGGTGCTCTTCTGTGCAAAGGTTTGGATGCTGTCTGCAGTTCACATCTGGTCTCAGCTTTGCTAAAGTTTGTGGAAAGCAGCCAATCAACCATGAATCAGATGCTTTAATGACTATTTATTTGTCTAACGTTTTATACTGTAATTAAGCTGCCATTTAAAAAAAATAAAATCTCAAATTGCCATCAGTCCTTCCAACAGGAGTGTGCTACAGTGTAATGTGAATTGGGCCCAGAGTGTGGAAGCCTGCCAGTGCACGTTCTCATTTTTGCTTGTGTATTCCTGAGCACTGCTCTAAGTGCTGTGGTCTTTACTGCTGCTTAGGTGAAGTTCTCAGCAGTTTCACTTGTCCCATGTCTTTGTCACTTTCTTGTAAATCAGAAGTTGTTGGCTTGTTTTGTTGTAGGTCTGTTGAGTGCTGAAACAAGCACAAACAAGAGCTTCTCTACTGCTTTGCAAACTGTATTTCAGTCCTGAGAAGGTGGCAGTTGTGTCATGATTTATGGCACCTATTCGGTGTTTTTAATTGGGAATTTACACGACAATTTGTGGCTACATGATTATGTTAAGATTATCTTATAAAAGATCTAGGACAGTTGTTTGTGAAACCCTGGGGGCACATACCAACCTCCTTAGCTATCTAACCAACTGTTTTGCTCCTCAGTTAAAAGAGTGGGGCCTTCAGAAGTGGTTTGATCTTCCTCGGAAAGGTTAAAGGTCAAATGACTCATAAATGAAGAAAGAGTGATTTAATCCAAGGAACCTGTGCTGTTATTGTAAAACAATATTCACCAGTGATGGTAAGCTGCTGTATAAATGACAAACTGCGCGGCGATGGAAGTTGTTATTACATCACTGAAAACCTCACCTGCACTACATTTATGACTCCATAAACACAGGTTTATTTAACAGCTGTGGGAACACCTATGGTCATTTTGTGTTAAAGGTCAGGAGTCCTAAATTTCAGCTTGCATGTTAGTTTCCATGGGTGAGGTTCGTAAAATATGATGACTAACATTAAGCGACCAGAACATAACCAAAATGCAATGGGAGCAATGCACGCTAATGCAACCACTTATACTCCGCTGTATTTCCTGGAGCATCTGGGATGTTGGTTGGTTGCTGAATGTTGCTCTGAAAAAACGATTTATACCGTTTGGTCATAACTCCATCTCCCTTGCAATGAGAGTACGTGACTGTACCAACTCCTAAGTCAGATTCCAGCAGGGCTTTACCTCCTAGGGCATTTTTGAAGGGGGACAGTCAGATCCAGCATGTTTCAAAATGTGAATTAAAGGTAGCTGTACATACAGCAGCTGCTCCTTGTGTCCTCTGCCAAATGAGATGATTAAAAAATACTAATATTTATTCTTGAAGTTGCCATGTTAAACATAGGCCAACTGGCTAACTGAGCAGTGAGCTGTGTGTTGCCAAGTGCACAAAGAAAAATTAAAGAAGAAACAGTATGCTTATTCATGTATATGCTCTCCATGTGGGCATGTGGCTGCTTGGTGTTGGTGTCCTTGTGCAGGAGCTCTGCAGAACGTAAGAAGTAACTGCTGAGGAAAGAATGCTTGTTTGTACATTTTTAGCGTTTGGAAAGTTAAGCTGAATCTCGATTTGGAGATTAAATTACATGCACACAGTGGGAGGACAGGCATCTCCCTCTGGTTTGTGCAATACGGTTCTCAGCTGCTTTGCTGTGGCCTTGTCTAACTCATGCCACACATGCACACAGGGTGCTTACATTCCCCACCCATGTTATTGCTGCAGGTGCTGTACTGTTGCTCCGTGAATGGTAGCAGATTTTTAACAAATTTGCAACAGCAATCTGGACTACTGAAAGGATTATGACTAAACCAATAAATTACTATTGTCTGCTTTCATCACATGACAGATTCCCATAACTTGGTCCAGTGTGACTGAAGGTTTTATGCTGATAAAGATTACGGGGTTTACTTACCTTTTAGAAATGTTACTGTTCCATTAGATCCATAAACAATTGTTAGTCAAAGATCAAACAGAGATAATTACTGTTTTTTTGCACTTTTGGAACATAGATGAAATGATTAGAAAAATCCAAAAAGAGATGAAGCAATAACAAAGCCTCTCTTAAGCAACATCAAACATATCTTTCTTGTTCAACAGCATTTCGTATCTTCATCAATAATCTCGCCAATGGTCATATAATTAACTATGCTAATAATGCTCTGTTTAGTCTTTTTATTATTATTATTGCTGTGAACCTCCTTAACAGCAATCCACTGTAATTAGCAATTAATCTGATGATCGTGTTGCCCTGTGCAAACGTGAGATGGAGCATGTTGATGTAACCGCAGCAGCGGCTGTCTCGATGCCTTGCTGCTGGTTGCACTGCCTGTGGCCTGTGCCCCTGGGCTGGTGTCCTTGTGGGGCTGGTGTCCTTGTGGGGACAGGCACTGTGAGCAGAGTGGCCCATATGTCCCCCCACTGGCTCACTCGTTGCTTGAAGCACCCCCAGTGCCAATGTCATCTCATTACGTGCACCTGAAAGAGGAGAATGCAAGCTCAGCTGGCTTGGCCAGCAAGCACTCCTGTGAAACAGAGTGTTGAGCATTTAATGTGGAAGAAATTCTATTCCAGTTTGGTGTTTCACACAGAAGCCATTTCTCTCTGCCTTTCTAAGCGTTGCTTTTGATTCTCTTTTCTTTAAATCCCCAAATTATCCCCATCTATTCACTCTTGTTTACTCTGGCAATCTTGTAATGCTAGTGTTTGCCAACATCCCATATCCCCCCTTTTTTTTTCTTGTAGCTTGGAATAGGAAACAAATGTGATAGTATTTATTGGCAAGTGGTGACGTTCTTGTGGCAGTTGTTGTGCTGGGCTCTAGCAGAGAAGGAGAGGTGAAGAGAATTGAGAAGTCCCATTTGAAAGCAGTGCAATTTTTAAAAATTATCGCTGATGTTCCTAACTATTAGAACTGCTGCCACTTTTTTTTTTTTCTTTTTCTTTTTGGCACACAGTAAAGGAAATAAAAATGCAGAATATCTGTTAAAGAGATCTTACACGCCATGGCATAAGCACCTGAGGCCTGGAAATCCTACCTTATGTTGGCTTCATCCTACAGCTGTTCCCTGTCGCAACAGTGCAGAAGAGGGAACACCACATACTGCTCTCGCCATATCAGTGTATCATATATCAGCTTTGTAATTATTCTGCTTGTTTTATAGCATGGTTGAAGGTTCTTGAAATTCTTAATTAGAAAATAGTGTGTTTGTGTCCCTAGGGTGTAACCCCCTCTCGGCAGAACTCAGGGCACTGACCTGTATTCAGCTGACCTGTGAAGAGGTTGGGTGGCAGTGAGGTGACTCTTAGCAATTAGAATGTAGGAAAGTGATAGTAACTCAGTGAGTGAGAAAAGTAGCTTTTAATTATTTTGTTATCCCAAGTAGGTGTGAAAGCTGAAGGCCCAAATCAGGTCTGGGAGTGATATGACTATTCAGAACTAAAGTTAGTACGAAATCTTTTTCCATCCAGCACTTAAAGCATGGAGCCTAGACCTGTTTAATCCCCGTTTCATGTAAGCACCAAAAACACTTGTCAAAAGTCTGTCTGTCTGTATAGAGCTGGAGGTAACTGACACTTTGTAAGCATCCCTGAATTATCTGTCTTAGCAACATACACCTCTGCTGAGCTGTGCAAATACAGCTAAAGGTGGGGTTCTGGCGAAACCAGTATTTACACACTATCTCAGTGTTGGAAGTAATTAATCTTCAACTGTATGAGGCTCTTTGTGATGTAAAGCAAGTGCTGACACTTTTGTGTAAACATGAAGATTAGCATATTTACAAACTGGTAGATGTTACTTTGATCAGTTGCTGCTTGCACTGGAAAGGCATGCTGGCATGCGGGCTCGCTCTTCATGTGACAAAGACGTCTAATCCTTTTACACTATTCTCAGATCCATATTTAGAATTCTGACTGGTGTTTTCTATATCCACTTGAGCTCACTGTTTGGTTTGTTTAGCAGTGTTCATCCACTCTTTATACTCGCTAGTGACTCATTCCAGTTTGTTTTCTTTGCAAAGCAAGCAGTAAAATTCCAAAGTAGTAAATGACCTGGGTGAAAAACCCTTAAACTCCTTTCAATTTAATTACTAAAGCAAATTGGAACCACTTGCAGTCAGGCTTATTTGATGGCACGTATAAAGATCTTCACTGTTTTCCTTCTTGCTTTTAAGTAAGTTAGTGTGAAAATTAGCCAACCCCACTTCAGCCTCCTTGCAACACAATTGCATCAAGACTTTTGTTTCTGTGTACATTTAAACACATGTGGAAGACTTTGAAAGAGGCATCCTAGATGCTTGGTTTTGTTCATCGTAATTTAATGGTAAGCTGTAAACAATACATAATTCATTTCAGGGCAAATTATAGCTTTACATACTCCGAACTGGATAGCGACAGGGGATCTTGCGGTAACAGGATAATGACCTGAGCAGGTTCGAACAGGCTGGGTCTTATCTTTTAAGAAGGATGAAATAATGTTATGACATTGTCAGCATATTGTCTAACATGCGAGGGTGCTAGCAGCTCATTACTTATGTGCAACCCCTGTGCCTGAGTAAACGATTGCAGGATTGTCCCCGCCAGGTGCACATGTGTTGGCAGGCCCAAACGCGCAGTGCCCGCAGAGCAGGGCTGTGCTGCTGAGGTGGGCCGCACGCGCTCGTGGGGGAAAGCTGAGGCTGAACAGGTGGGTGGGGAACCTCCGTTGTTCCCAGACCCGTGCCTTCATCTGAGCACTGCTGACACGTTGGCTCAGTCTGCTTGTGGTTGGTAGAGATGGGAGACGCAGGCCTGCTTGGGTTTGGAGGCGTTCCTGCTTTCCTCTGGCAAGCTGGAGTTCTGCCTTCTCCCCGGGCACACTTGTTGGCTTGTCAAAGGCGAGGAAGCTCCTTCTCACCAACCCACTGTCTTCCAGAAGGTGTGAGGTTGAGCCTGGAAACTTCAAGCACTACCTGCTTTGACCTGGCTGCTATCCACACACTAAAACCTCTCCTCTGATCTTAGTCCTCTGACTCAGTTTCCATTTGGCTGCCAGTGTTTGCATGCATGACTCGGAGACATGGCTGCCCCCAGCTGTTTGCCCTAATGGCACAGCTGAAGAGACTACTCCAGCATTTGCCACTGGTTTTAGTTGTTAGGTTGGGCTGTCCTGTAGGGGTGCTGAGGGCATCTACTTTCACTTGCAGCACAGAGACATAATCACTGCTGGAGGAGCTGGTAGCAACTAATTATGTGAGATTAATTGCAAACCCCAGCAGCTGTTGTGGGTCTTATCCAGGTCACAAAATGAAAAGAAAAATGTCTCAACCATCTCTAGTATCTTTCAGATGAATCAGAGCAGTATTCATCTAGTGAAGAACCTTCTAGCCAAGCAGGACATCCGTGCTAAGGCTGCACTGATTCTCCTTGGTGGGATGCTAGGTATTTTACTGTGTTAAGAAACACTAAGAATAACACAGAGGGAAGGTGTATAATGATGCCTTCTGTCCTGTCTTCATTTTTCCAGGGCCAGTGTCCCTGGTGCTCCACGAGGTGAGGTTAGCTTTTTTCCCTTGCAGTGTTGTGATCAGCAGCCTGCAGTTACGCAAATGTAGTGGGAGTTGGGTTGCGTGAAGCTTTCCCGTTTATAACTAACATGTGAACAGTAAGGACAGGATCTGCGTTTTGATTTCTTGTTAAGCAAACTAAGCAGGTGAAATGCTTAGAAAAGAAACTAATATACTTGCATTACTCACAGAGTATCACATCTATGTTGAATCTATTACTGATTAAAACTCTTGTTAAACTGAGGATCAAAAAGAAAGCTTGATGTCTCTTTTAGCTCTTTTCATGACTGGATTAGCCTAAATAGAACAACTTGTCTATATGGGAACAGTACGGACTCTTAATTTTTAAGATATTCTCCTATCAAGGAAGAGAAGCTGTAACTAGAGTAAGGAAGAAAAAGATGTTTCATTTGCTGGTGATAATGAAAAATGAAAAAATATTGGGTGGAATTCTGACCTCATCAAAATCAATACAAATTTTTCCATGTTTTTCAGTGAAGCTAGGTTTTTGCCTATTGCATTTCCTGTTGATCCTTAAAGGGGAAAAGAATAACTTCCGTGGCTTACACTGTTACTTATTTAAAATGAAGTAACTGGTTGCATATTTATTAACCAAAACATTGTACTAACTGAAAACTTTCAAAGCATGTACTAATCTGCCTGTTTTACTAGAACCTTGCAATATGTTTGGGTTGTTCTTAACTTAATAAGTAGAGCAGAGGACATGCAGCTAATATACTAAAAAAAATGAGGTTTTGGTAGTTTTATTCCCAGTACTATTGGTTGTGTCTTCACTTTTCCGAAGTTGCAACTGTTCAACACTTCTGTGTCTTAAATGCACAAAGGGGAGCACTTTGCAGCCTATACCGGCACACAAGCCTGGAGCCTTCGGGCTTCCAGTCTGACTCACTCCTGCTTCTCCCATGCCTCTCCACAGAGGCTGCAAAAAGGGAACAGTCTCAGGGCTGCGGCAAAGCTGGGAAGCTGCAATAGCCCTGAACCATAGGATTTGGGATTGGCAAACTGATATTATTCAGCTCTGCAGCACTCAGACCCCAACTGTGAATGTCATACGAACTTTGATGTTTTTAGTGTTGACCATGGCAGTGCTGTACGAGGCAGGACTGACCCTTTTATGCTCTCACAAGTCTTTTTTTTTTTTTTTGACAGTTTTATGGACATGAATAGATAAAAATCTTCATTTTAGGAAAAGCATGTATTGAGGAATTTTAGGATACTAATTTCATATTGCCCTAGAGCATTTTCTGCAAATGTTAGCATGCACGTACTATTTCTGGTGATTAAAGCAGAGTATTTTGACTTTAAAGTGGCATCTTCTGAATAAATCTGTCTCCAAATGATTTATGCATCCCATTAGGATTTAGTGCTGGTAGTTGTTCTGGGAATCCTGATCTGTTCTTTCAAGAGTCGCCTTAGCTTTATCAGTCCATTTACATGTGGTCATATTTCAACCTCCAGGAGCTTTAAAATGTTTAGTACACAGAACACAAATTTAGGCCTGTGTTTGTTTTTATTGGTGGAACCTCTTTCCTTTCTTCAACATTCTCAAATGTTCCCTGGTTTAAGTAGAGTTATCTAAGGTAATCCACTCTTGCCCTTACCAGGGATATTCCACTTTGTTCATAAGCACATAACATAACTCTAGTCCCCAGTGATTTCATTGTGAAATTAAAACCCAGACACTCATCCAGATGTCTTAGAAGATAAGGGCAGGCCTAATCCGTATGTCACAGAGGACTTAAGGAGCAGGAATTCACCTATACATCATCACGTTGTTATTAGCCCGGACCATGGCAAGCCCAACACAAACATTTTCCACAGGGCTTGCATTCAGGCTTGGCAGTGTTAAGAAAATACCCTCCAGCAATGTGTTATTTTAGGCTGAAACAAAAGTAGACATGAATGGCAAGAGGAACAGAGAAGTATTGTTTTTATTTTCTGTGTGAACCCGTAACTCGTGTTAAATGAAAATCTAACCAACAAAGATGTAAATACCATCATGTTCAAATGAGCTATCAAGTATCAACACATTTATTTTGTGATGGAGTGCTGATGCTTTTCTGAGGTAGTGTAATGCACTGTGGGAAGGGCAATTTAGATAGGAAAAGCCAAAAGCTTTATCTGATTAAAACTGATATGCTGATTGATTTTGACAGAGGGAAGTCACTTCCATTGCAAAAAAGAAGGCAACAAAAACATAATGCATTTGTCATTAATATGAGTGGCGGCACTGAAATTAGAAATAAAACACAGAACTGTGAAGGACAAAGGCAATTCTTACCACTGTTTTTACAGTTCTGCCACCCCCCAAAGCTGCCATCTTGTTTTTATTAAGTAGTTATTTTACAAAAGCCACAGAAAGCCCATAGGACAGGGACTAGACCCCACCTCTCCGGGAGAGGGCCGAGCCCGCACAGCTGCCTGGCTCTGTCTGATCTTGCCTCCCTAATCCTGCTTCTCCATCCACCCTGGGAGCACTCCCAAAAGTGAGTGGGGAGACACTCCAGCGTAACGATGAGGCTGAGTTTGTGGTTAGAGCGTTAAACTGGGAGTGAGCTGTTTTGGATTCTGCTCCTGCCTGTGCCACAGATGTTCTGCATGGCCATAGTGTGCTGTTTTTGGCGAAATTCGTCCCTGTGCCGAAAGCCAGCTAGAGGCTTGGATGCCATCTGATGCCGGGGGACAAACACAGCTTACACACTGGTTGAACATTATACAAGTATATTTAGAAAACTAATGGCATGTAAGCTTTGTGATATCCTTCAGCAAGAGGGCCGAACCTCTTGCTTATAGTCAGTGCCTCAGAGCTCCCTCCTACCAGGCAGGAAAACTTCAAGATTAATGATGTTAACATTTGTGAAATACTTCTGTGATGTAAGAGACACAGAAGTATACGTCTGTTAGGAGGAAAGCCTACTGGTTTCAAATGAGCTGCCCGGAGTTTATGCACTTAGTGGATAGGCTGAGTCTCGCAGGCACAAGAAATTGCAATGGAAAAACAGTGAATATGCCTTATTAACAAGCTGAGAGTAGTTTTGTTTGTTTGGTGTGTGTATCCAGTAGAAATTCATGCAAAACTTTTTAAAAATCACAGCTAGAAGAAAGGGGTCATGAAAAATGGCAGAACAGAGGAACACTTTTTAAAATTGAATGTGGGCTTGATTTTTCATTTTGGGAAGCAATCCAGGTTACCCTAACAGAAAGCAGAGACACATTTCAGCTGGGGTTTCTTTGTGCACAATGCAATGGCAAAGCAGTTCAAGACCAGTTCATCTGTGTGAAAATATGACCCGGTATGAGTCTGGAGGTCAATGAAACCACTGTTGATCTGCTCAGGGCATGCTGGTCACTGCTTTAGGGTCACTTTGATTTATGTGCTTAGATTTTCCACTTCCAGAACAATAAAATGTGGGTGACTCTCTTTTCACTGACTCTCATTTGTTGTTGCAGGCATGCGTTTTTCTCAGAAATATGCACTATATGAAAAAGCCTGAAAAATTTAATGCAAGGATATAAACTGACATTTTTATGGAGGGTAAACTTAAACTCAGTCATAATTAGAAAAGAAACTGAAAATCATGCTTTTTCTTAGTTTCTTGTAAGCAGTACAGAAACTTATAATCTCTCTCGGTAATTAAATATTCCCTTATTAGTGTTTTATAGATGTACTCTTGCCATGCTCATGGGAGGGATAGAATTAATGGCATCGCAGTTGTACGAATGGGATAGTTGAGGCAGACAGCAATGAGCTTCAAGAAATCTGTAGCAGAACAGAAATATAATAATTATTTATTGCTCTAACTCCTAATCAACTTCAAAAGCAAAATGTCAGGAAGTTTTGGATATCTTTCACTGCTGAGACATCTCAGGAGCATTACCATAGCTGATCACAGCTCCACAGAGGGCTTGGGCATGACCTTGAATACCTTTTGAGGGTTGGCAGGGACTTTCAGCCTTCATGGTGCAGCTGCAGGCACCAGCTCTGGAATGATTAGTGCCTTCCTGAGTGCTTTGCTGGCCAGAACTGACACCAAATAGCTTCTTCCAGCTGTGCAGCTCACCGTGGTGGGAGAGGTGGAAATCCCTCACAGAGCACCCTGCCTCTGACAGGAGAGAGAGAGGAGACAAAGCGTCGTCTTAATTGACACCAAAAATTGTATTCGCTTGATCACTTCCTGTCATTAATTTCAGTGGAATTAACACAGGGGACGTCTGAATCAATACAGCTGGATTTTGTTCTGGTTTCCTGCCATGCTGCAAACCTTTGGGCTTCTTGGTCACCTGCCCTTCAATTCACGTGAACAGTCTTTAGCTGAAATAATTGCTATTCTAATAAGTAACTTCTATTAATTGAGACTCCTTAATTTGTTCTGTAGGACTCTTTAACCCCTTTAAGTGTCTGTATAACCTGTTGACAAAGGTCAGTGCCACCTGCTTTGTATGTGACTGCTGAGAGCCAGTGGGCAGATCTGGGGAAGGGTAGCTGGGAGCTCAAGAACCTCTGCTTGCCCAGACTATTGGAAAGTACCTATTTATTAGTGCTGACAAAATGTTGCCTTGTTCTAACTCTACCCTACAATTAAGTACATCGAAGGGTCTGGAGTTTACCTCTACCTTGTCTTCTTTCGTCTCTTAAGTTCATGTAATTTTGTGGCTGCAAGGGAGAATATGTGTCATCTGTGGACGATGAGAAGAATGGGGGTAAACGGTGTGAAAGTGTAACATACTTCTCTGCAATTAACACCGTCCTTCAGAAGAGCTGTTCAGTTGTGTTTCTATCTATAGAAGTGTTCTGAAGGCTTTGTAGAGAAAATACAAAAAGTCACTTTCAGATTTATACACACCAATTGCACTGACGCTTTCATTTTTAACAAAAAAAATCAGTTTAAAAACACCTTATTTAACAAACTCCTTAACTTCACTCATGTTCTGTACCATTGGCTAGGGAATTTTACAAAAGCCCTCAATACTGGCTTCCTTAGCATGGGGCTGGAGAGGCCGCAATTATTAAATGCTCAACATGCTTCTCCGTACTCATTCCTTAGAATAACTGCTTCACAAACCTTCTCCTTCAAGACATCCTTAAGGCTGTTTAATACCCTCTTAGCTGTCATTTCAGTTAGCACTCAGCACTGTGTAGAGTTGCTGAACTAAACCATATTAGCAGATCTTTACAATTATTTGTGAATGTTGGGATACTCAGAAGATTATTGCGCTGGTACATTGCCTTTGGTGCCTGAGGGGAGCGCGAATTATATCTTATCTGCAGGAAGAGCTCTGAGGAGCCAGACCGTCTTATGAGATGCTGTGGTGCTCATCCCACTCCCAATCCCATCACTAGGATTGTCAGGGTACAATTTATAGCAGTGAGCAGAATGGGCGTATCCCCCAACATTAGAGTTTCACATGAATCTAGTGCATGGGAAATGGATTTTTTTTTTCTTCAGTGGATGAAGATATCTTCTCATCCGAACCCTTAAACTGATGACATTCAGAATTCCATTTGGAAAGAGAGAGAAACAGATCATCTGTGTTTTTTAAAACGCCTTCTGATGGCTGATGCTTCTTGCCTGTACAGTTTGTTGAAGTATTACTGACATAAAGCATTTCAGACTTTTGACTATGTATCTAACCTCCAGTAAGGTTTGCCTGTAATTGTCCATCCTTAACTAAGGAAAACTACACTTTTCTCAAACTTACCACTCCAGAATTGCCGGAATTGGAACCTGGAAGTTAGGTTCCTAACATTTCAAAGGGCTGTTCCAGTTTTCAAAAGCACTGAGCTACCTCCAAGTACTGTGGAAGTTGTCAAAGGTTTA
Organism: Tragopan temminckii; assembly: GCA_028571105.1. Lineage (NCBI taxonomy): Eukaryota > Metazoa > Chordata > Aves > Galliformes > Phasianidae > Tragopan > Tragopan temminckii. Next base: position 7,192,128 of record JAOWBP010004096.1, on the reverse strand, counting down.
AAGCCCTGGAAAAAGGTCAGGCTGATGTTTTGCAGCCTAAATTTGAGCTCTTTTTTTAAAAAAAAAAAAACAACAAAACCAAAAACAAACAAACAAGGAAGAAATATATCATGGGCCTCTCCTTTTTTTTTTTTTAAAGTCATACTTTTATAAACTGACTAATTGAAAACAAAGCTTATTTTTAGCATGGTAGGAACATATTTGTGTTTGTGGTTACATGGTCTGTGTAATTCCCAACTTAGAAGGGTGCTGGTTAATGCACAGTTACTGGCCAGTGAGCCACTTACATTGGCTCCTAATGTAGAAAATAAAATTTGATACATTCTTCATAGCTAATTGGCTATTTATCTATTGTTTGTTGCTAAGGGAGCTCCTAAGAGACCTGCTGGTGTACCTTACGAGTTGGGCAACAGGGAAGGTTGACTGAGATGTCACAAAATGTTCCAGGCTTTTCCATACCAAGGCATTACAGTGGAAGGCCGCAGGGAGCTGCCATCCAAAAATAACTTGAGAGAGTCTCAGTCTTGGCTGCACTGCCCATGTGGAGGCTTAAAGTTAAGGGCATTATCTCACTGGAGAGCCTCAAGGACAGAGGCTGCACTCAGGACTGCAGTTCTTAATTCATTTGAGGCTGGGCGTAAGGAATGCCTACCATAACAGGAGTGAAACTCTGCCTTGCCATGGAAAACACTCCTTGGAAAGGGGTCTCCTGAGTGGCAAATGTGTTTTAATATCTGAACTTTGATTTTATCTCTGTATTTGCTTATGTTTGAGTTTGTTTACACATTGTTGTGTGAAGTTTGGTGTTGGATGATGGTTTGTTGTCCTTCGTTAAATTGCTAATAAACTAATTAAGCTAGCAGAATATCATTTGTGTTGAGGATAGGTCCAGAAGCATTGAGGTGTGTTTATCCATGTTAACTTTCCTTTTCACATTCAAGTCTTCTGCTTTTCCCAATGGACTTTCTCCCGTGCACTTGTACTGATACGCTGGAACTTGGAGATCCCTGAACCCCTTTTGGAAAGAAAGAGAATAGCACTGGTATCGCAGTCAACATTTCCTTGCTCAGTAGAAACAAGGTCTGCTGTGCAAAGAGGTTTGGAGAGGTCTACAGGCCAATAACCACTGCTGTGATTTTGAATTCAGAGGCAAATTTTACTCACTGCAGCACTGTGACCCCTGTGGAATCAACGATGCTGCATCAGCATAGGAAAAAAGTTTGTCCCAATGGCTCCTCGTTTTTTCCTGTCCAACACAGCTCTCTGCAAAGGCTGGCTTTCTGAAGCAAGCTTCTTTTGCTTCCCTGCTGCCTTCAGGGAAGGAACTGTAATAAACAGCGCTGGTTCCTGAAACTCGATCAGAAGAAATACATAGACTGACATTCAGTAAAAATATATATATCACTTCTGGTTTTAAATGAAAGGCAGAAAGACCAAGAGTGCTAATTCTAATGCTCTGGCTGCTCTGCAGGTTTTATTGCACAAGACTTGTTTATTTGCTGGTTGTAGGGCTGATGATGTTGGTAAGGCAACCAACACAATTCACAACAGGTAAAGTTACAGGCGGGACATGTCTCGTCAGAAATGACCTCCTTCAAGCAGAAAGTAGTTACTTCTCTGTGTTTACGTAGGAGAAACTTGCTCAGGTTTTGTGGGACAGGAGGAGAAGTGCACCCAGCTGGCTTTGGGCTGACGATCCATCTTGCTGGGTTCTTCCTGCAGGGCAGTGGACTCCTCCCAGCTGTGCTGCCATGGGTCTCATGTCCTTTTTGGTTTTGTCTCCCAGATGTGTCTGTTTGCTAATTCAGGCTCTCAGTGTTTGATGTTTTCTATGAACTCTCCAGCTCCTGGAGTTGTATGAGGAGCTTAGCTATTGCTTAAAGTTTTGGGGCTTCAGCTGGGATAGAAAAAAGGTTATACACATGAATTTCAAATATAAACTTCACAAACAAATGAAATGAACCCTTACGTTTATTGAGCTTTAACATCTCCTGGTTTTCTAGGGCATCATTTCTGACTTGTGACTATTGGAGGTTAGCAGCACTGCTACTGTCTCTTTGTGCATTCAGACTGCATTTATGTTGCTTGGTTTGACATATTCCTGGGAGACTTATTTCCATTCTCTGTGCATTTCACTATAGCTTGGGCAAGGCAAGAGAATCTACTTTTCAATTCAAGCTTTTTCTTTTCCCTTCCTTTAGCCTCAACCTTTCTATCTTTTAGGATACAAACTTGGCTATTATTCTGAAAGCACATTCACTGCTGAGTATAATTACTGGTGATAAGTCCTACAGTTCACTGGATAACTGTGAACAAATTGAAAAACACATCCCATTGGAAACCTCCTGGTAGAATTGAAGGGGTAGTTTGATAGCAGCAGATAAAGTATTAGAAGGAAAATTAGTATACGGGATAATTTTGAATCAGCATTTTGTGAATGTATCGTGCACGTATTGCCTCTTCTTGTAAACAAAGGAGGAATCTAAAGCTTTTTGTGAATTTTAAAAATAGGGAAAAAAAGTATATCATCAGGACTTTTGTTAACTGTTAGATAGGCTGGCAGCTGGAGGTTGATGCTGTGCCTGTCTGGTCCTACTAGATGGTCATCATTTCTTTTACAGGATACAGTTTTACTGAATTCTGCTTAAACTTTTGGTTTCTGACTAATACAATGATATGTACTGCTTTCTGGATCTTGACCAAAGACTCTGAAGTCTTGTAAATGATATTTTACAAGTTTTCTAAAAGAGAAAAGTCAAGAACTCTTTTCTCTGAGCAGGTAAATGTGTGACTATAATTGTAATAGAAGGATCCTTGAAGTGTTTTTCTTCACATGCACAGAGGTCCTTTAAGTATCATGCCCGAGAAGATCTAAGGTAATTTTTTGTTTGTAGTATGCTGGAATTTTTTTGTTTCACGAGTGTTTGTCTACTAGGGCATGGTTGAAATGACCCTCTTAAAATCCACAGTTCAAACTTGAAATGACACAAAGCTGACTCATTCAGGCAAGGGGGTATTACTGTGGATTTATGTGTTTGAGTCTCTTGGCACAGGCCAGACACCTAGAAAAGAGTTTTAATGAGTAGAAATGCTCCCAGATTCTACAGGTGTGCTGCTTTAGACCACAGTCTGAACATGTCTCCCTTCTTTCCTACCCTCCAGTAGACTCACATTGGAACATGTCCAGTGCTGTAATGAATTACAAATCTGTAAAATATTTCTCTCCCTCTGCCCGTGGTGATGTGCTCTTTAGCCTGGCAGTGAGGCTGGGCACAAATTGGCACTCAGAGCAGTGACTCACGGGAAAATGTGCTGAGTGGGGAAGTGTGAGAGAGTGTGGGGATGGAAGGAGGGGAGGGATGGAAGGTTGGAAAGATGGAAGTGGGGATGGATGGAAGGGCGGAAGGATGAAAGGAAAGAAAGATGGAAGGAACCTCGGTGCTGCCCTGAAGCCAAGCGGGAGCTCTGTGCCCAGCATGTGGGGAGGAGCAGCCTTGGCGGAGCACAGGAGACGGTCTGGACCTTGTGGGCAGGGAGTGGCGTTCCCAGGCAGCACGGAGGCTGTGCCAAACAACACATGCACCCTTGGCATTGCCTATTGCTTCTGTGTCATGCACAGTTCCACCAAAGCCAGTGGCACCTCGTTAATGTTCGACTGCTGTGAATAAGGGGAGGCTGGGATGTATATGTTTCCATAGCTTTATACCACTGGGCCTGATTCTACTTTTGCTCGCACCAGTTTGATACTGATACAGTTCCTCTGGCTTCCATGACATGAATCCGTATTTTGCCAGTGTCAGCAAGATCTCAATCAGCTTCATTTATTTCAAAAATGTGTGCCTGCAGCTGTTGGGAAAGGATAGGGCTGTAAAAAAAGAAGATGGTAGGTGAGAATAAAAAAGGGATCAAGAAACAGCTGAAGGATGGACCTTTGTATTTCTGGTCCTTGTTTGCCTACAGTTTGTTGCATTTGTCAGTGAAAAATGGGAGAGATGAAAGAAGTGAATTTCTCTTGAGCTCGTGGTTGTCTTCAGGCTGGGCGAAGCCATGGGGTATCATCCTCCTGCCCTCATTTCAGCTCTTCTGCGTGTTGGGAAGAAATACTTCTCCTCTTCCAGTACAAAATAGGAAAGTTCTACAAAGAAATGGAGCAGATTATTTTTTCCAGTTTGCCTTAGGGTTTCCTGGAATTTTTGCTACTGTACATTTATTTAAAGTAACCCTATCTGTTTAAATACACGCTGATCTTTGGTTGCTCTGAGATCAGAATCAGCCCTGCCTGAAGAATGCCTTCTGCTTGTAGTCATTTCTGTATTGTCAGCCCTTCCTCCTCGCCCCCTGCCAAGCTGACCCTACTGGTATCAGGTGACAGAGGGATAAACTGCAACATATGTGGTCCTGGTTGGAAAGAAAGTTATGATCCAAACTGATACAGAAATTGTGATCTATTGTCAGTCTCTTCAAGGATGACAAAGCAATCTGTTTCCCAATGAAAGTAGATGTAAGATAAATTCTTTGACTGCTATTGTATTTTTCTTGGCATTAACCAGACGCTATTACTGTTTTGTGGCTTTGTCACCACCAATTAAGAACTAAAATAACATCATCTGTTGTAAGTGTCATGATCCAAAACTCCGATGCCTCTTTACAGTGATGTCATTAATAAATAACATCAACTCCAGTGATCAGTTAATACATGTTTAATAAGACTTAGCATCCTGTTAGATGCTTAGGGAGGATGTTTGGAAAGAAGGGCCATCCTGCAGTATGGTACCAGATGAACTGCCCCCTTAATTTGGCTAAGACAATGCGTGCAGGTTTTGCGAAAGATTTTTGGTGTGCACAGGATTTAAATATTCTGTGTAACTGTCGTCATTACTTACCTGAAATGAAAACAAATCTTTCATAGTGAAACGCAGGACGTTATGCAATAAACCAAAATTTATTGTTTCATTCTCTAACCAAGCACAGCAAATGGAATTAATTAAGATTATTTTTTGTTGGCTGTCTCAATTTCATAATAAACATATTTTTATTTGAGCAATGTGTGTTTATCATGAAAATATTTCAAGCAAAAATAAATGAATAAGATGAGGCAGATTTGTTGTAAGCCATTCTGTGATTTTTTTTTTCTTTAATATATTCAACATCATTTGTTGTAACTGGTAAAATACTAAAAGCTTTTTAAAAAGATAAAATGATTTACTTTTTTTATTGTCTAGACTATATGTAAGCCATTGCTAATTAATACTGCCCTTTCTGATGGCTTTGCAACAGGCATAACTCAAACAAACCAATTATAAATGATTTTTCAATGTAAACTTTTAACAGCATAGCCTCAGGGCTTGCTCAACATAAAAGTACAATTTAGAAAACATAAGATTTAACTAAGGTCAGGATATATCAGGCGATGATGGATGTAAATGTAAAAACATCTGACTGTGGAATGACAACGTTTTCTTCAAGACTAAGCAAAACGTTGGTGGCAGTGATAAGTGGGATGAAAAATAGCCCGGAATGAACCAGCAGAAGGTTTGACTTTGGGGTCTGTTTGCTGAGGTTTTTCAGTGCTTTTTTTTTTCTTGATTGTTTTGGTTTTCTTCAGCATTTTGGAAGTCAGAGTCCCAGAGGTGGAGCAGGCAGGGTAGTGTGAGTTTTGTAACTGTTTTCTACACCATGAGAAGGTCAGACTTGTCAACATCATCTGCTGTCTTGGGGTGCGGCGCTGGCTCCTCTGGCTTTGAGCTTCCAGCTACCAAAGGGAAAACATTATGGCCCTCCAGTGCAGGGCTCTGGTCCGGTACATCCTAATGCTGCAGTTCTAAGCTTGCTCACCATTTTGCACGGGTTAAGTCCTCAGAGATCGCTGATTGACTAGGTGGTGGTTGACTGCTCTGCTCTGTCTTTAAGACTATTCATCCTCATTGTCTGTCTTTCAACATCCCGCCCGAAACTGGCACAGGCTGTGCATCATGTGCTGTATCTAATTTGGTGGAAGCAGTCACATGCCCGTGGTGGGATCTGTATCAGATTTGTATGGCCGAGTCATCTGGTATCAATTCCTGCAGAGCGAAGCCTCTGGAGCTGCAGCCCTGGAGTGCTCTCACACCCCCCAACCGCACCCAGCGATCACGCAGGTGTTGGGAAAGATTCCTTTTGCTCTTTGCTGTAGACACCTTAAGAAACTGGATGTTGGTTGTTGGTTGCTCTCCTGGATGGTTGTTCTCCTTTGGCAGCACCTCCTGTCCTCAGCTGAAAATCAGTGGGCTGTTCATCTTGTGCAGGCTGTAATGAAGGGCAACCAAGGGCCCAGGGTTCCAGCACCTCTTCACTCCTGTGCTGGAGCCAAGCTCGGTCCTTTTGCTGAAGTAAAATCTGGTTTTGCTAATGAAGTAAAGACTAATTTGCTTTATTTTTAATAAATACACTGCTTTCATCTGTGTTTGTTAGAATTCCAACCGTACTGACCAAATACTGGATTTATACTGTGCCTTCATTGCTGGTGAAACCCAATGGGTACCACTGGGGAAAAAAACACCCTATGGCTTAGTTGAATTAGAAATACTTGTATGGTCTGCTGTTACACGCATTTTTTCTGTGTCCTTAGGAGTGCGGCAGTTCCACTGCAGCGGGCTCCGCTCTTTTCTCCCATGATCTGTAATTATGGGGGCAGGATTAATAAGCACACATTTCATCCAGGGCCTCGGCTCAATGACAGGGCGTTGTTCAATGGGAGCACAACAGTGTCCTTGCTTGCTAGGAGAGCAAAGCAGCACACACATTGGAAATGACTGAAAATAAACATGGGAGCTCAAGTGCTCTGTAATCACTCCCTTACTCCTCCTACTTGTTTGGGTAGCAGTTGTCATGACTTCTTGCTTGCTGTACCCAGCTCTGCTGCTAGAGAGGCACAGCTGTGGTGCCAGAGTTCATGGGCTCTGTTATGTGGGCTAGGGGACAGAGGTAGAATGCTTGAGCTGTGGCCGAGGCTTAGGCACCGAGTGCCCCTCCCAGTGCCAGCCTCCCCTTGGTGACATCCCTTTCTGTCACGTGCGTGGGTGAGAACAACTGCATGATGCTCCCCAGGTCTTGCTAACAAAGGAATTGGTTTTCTCTAAGAGCTGCAGACAGTGTGTTAGCAGCATCCTCTTTGGATTTTTGCATAATACATTTAGTTTGTAACTTCTGTACACAGTGATTTGGGAGAGATTTGTGTAGCATGTTTCATTTTCTTGTCCTTGCTACTTCTGGAAGTAATGAAAATCTATTCTTTCTCAAATGAAATAGAACGGAAAGGGGAGCTGGGTGCCCGGCCTTTGGGTAGCAGGGCTGCAGGGCTGACACTGTGCTTAACAACAGCGTCTATTGACATAGGCACCGTGCTTGTGTTGTTTTTCATCAACAGAAGATGCTTTGGAAGAGAGGAGCATTATTTTTTGAGCAGAATCCCTTTTCCATTCAAAAACCTCCTGCTATGGATGGGGCAATTTAGCTAGTTGTTTGCAGGCACCCGTAGGGCCTGCTGAGATGAACTTTGCTTCTGCACTCCCAGGCCTTTTACCTCTGTTGTTCTAAGGCTTTGGGCAGTTTGTAAAATAGCAGTGTTTATTATTTCTTTGTTATAACTTTATTATACTATCTATCTTAATATTTACTATTCTCTGTTTATAATTTATTTTTTCCAAATGGCTGAAGGTGTCCAAACATGGGGAAATATCAAGGCAGAAGTATCTAGGGCACCCCACAGTAGTCATTTCATCCGTCACTTACATCATGCTACATAAAACAGCACTTACTGATGCAGGGGTGGCCTTGAAGAGCTCACCTAGGTGCTTCTCCTTGTGCCTGGCACATATGCAGAAGCGCACACATGTGCAGAGGCACTCACTCAGCCAGAGGCATGATGATGTCTGAACTCCGACAGTGGCCCCAGGCTGGACCCAGTACCCAACTGTCACCCATCCCCACTGCCATCCCAACTTTGCTGTGGTTGGTTGCACCAGAATACTTTCATTCTGCCAATACCACTCCACAGCTGGCCCCACCATTCTGACAGCGTCTTGTCTCCCTCTCCTTTGTCATCTGCATTAGCTCAGTATTTTAACCCCGTTTTTCACCTACTCTGCTTCACTGGTGCTTGTCCAACATCTGCTCAGAGACGCCTGGTGAGAAGATGCCCTGCAAATCGCCTTGTGGTTTGCAGACTGAATTCCCTAATGATGCTCTCATTAATAGTTCTTGCTGCCAAATGCTGTTTGCTTTTACTTTCAGAACTGTCTGCATTAATAACAACTACCTCCACTTGGAAATTATTTACATGAAACATTGTTCTCACGTCACTGCCACTGACAGTGGCTCCGGACTGGGTGAGAGAAGGACACCGTGATGAATTCACCCATGTGCTGCGTGAGACAAGGAGAGCTCCAGGACTTCAGAGCAAGTAAGTCCTGGGAAAAGCAGAACTATTCCTTGCGACAAGAGCTGGTTGCACAGTTTGGACAGACGAGCTTGTCAGGGATGGTGCTGCACTCCATCTGAACCTGTGGGAAGTGTGCCTGTTCCTAATAAGCACCGTGTGTATTTATGTGGCAGTCATTGTGCTTTGCAAGAGGGGAGTCACAGAAATAATTAGTTAAGAGCGTGAGGTTTTTGGCACAGATTCCCTTTCTCAAGTAGCTGTGATGTTCATATATAAGAAAAATTGATTTGGCATCTAGACAGGATTTCAGCACGCTCATGGTTATGGAAATCAGCTATGGGCATGAAGGAAATCTGTATATTGATTCATAAACTGACTTGATGACTTGTTCATGCTTTAATATTTTCATGGGCTTTTACCCAAAATAAAAATGTCAGTAGATACCACTTGACTGTGCTGCAGCACTGCCTGAAATGGTGGGAAGAATGCAGGAAAGAAAAGGGATTTCCTCCTAGACAGAAACCTGTACTGTCTGTGGTAATTATTTTTTTCCTACAAGAGAGGGTTATTTTTTGCCATTAGCCTTGTTTATTTTGTTAAACTGTGCACTTATATAACACCCCTGGGAAGATCATTACCTGTGAAATCCAACCCAGGTTATGTAGAAGGATTTGAAAATAGCCACAGACCTTTTCAGTGGGTAGAATTTGGTCGGGACGCAGATGAACCCTTGGAAACCGTACTGCCGTTTGCACAAGGGCACATATCATTGCAAAGATGTCTCTCTGGAAGAAGACTCAGGTTCATGGACATTGTTCTCTGAGAACTCAGGAAGGTCTCACTTCAGCACTGCTGGTAACGCTGGGGCTGCAGCAGTGGTGTGTGTGGCAGTGTGAGGAGTCTGTGCTTTGGCACAGTCCAGTAGGGCAAGAACTAGCATCAGTGTTGGCTCTTCTTTTTGGTCAGACTGGCTAGGTGGTGTTTAGTCAGCACCAGCAGCCTTGTTTCACTGGCTTGTGAAAAAGCACCTGCTATTATCCTGTCTCCTCATGAATACTTTTCTCTGCAGGTTTAAAACCTTAATCCCTGAGAAAGCCTCCACCTGCCTCCTGGTTTTCTTTGGGGACCTTCCAGCACTGCCCAGTCCTGACCCTATATGACTTGAGGTATGTGGGGCTCAAAATGGTGATGTGATGTGGCTGCTGGCTATTTTAAATGAACGCAAGCTATGTATTGTATAATTTCACTTAAGACCTAGGGCAATAATTATTGTCCAAATGCTGATCTGATTTGCATAAATGTTCTTCACTTCCATTGTGACTTCAGAAAAAAATCAATGGGCATAAGGTACATGGACAGCGCATGTGTTGTGCCATAGGGGAGCAGAATTTTCTCCATAAATAACATCTCTTTTGGCAAGACGCAGGAACAAAACCATGAAAATCTATACTGTATTGAGCTGTACAGTTTGGGAAAGATGCTGTATGTATAACAGCATATTTTGAATGTGTATGTTGTTTCTCATGGACGAAATCTTCCTTTAAGACAGTTGGTTATTCATGTTCACAGAAATTCTGTAATGTAATTTCCCCAGTTGGGGTGTACTGAGTCCTGCTGGGGAGGCCATGGAGATGCCTCCAGGTGGGCTCTGGGAACGTGGAGAGGTTTTCACGTGCTCAGAAAAAGACAAGAAGGCCATTTTGTCATTTGGTGGTTGGCTTCTTGTGGCTTATTAAGTAGTCTGCCAGACTTGTGGCTAACGAGTGATTTTAATGTAGTTTGAAGGCAGCTTTTGTTTCCCTCAACCGCTACTTTAAGAAGGATCCCATAAAATTAATTGACTGATGAACTGCATAATTGATGCTGTCTACACAGTGTGCACCAGCCAAAACTGATGGGTAGCGAGAGCACTGGCATCCTGGTAGGGGCTGCGCTGAACCCTGCAGAGAACCTCTGCTCGCCTTCCCTTTATGCTCTTGGATAGGAGAGGGCATGTTTAGTTTTCTGCTTACTCTATTCCCTTTTGTACTTGCTCATTTGCTGGGTGCATAAAGGAGAAGAGGTCACTTGTGCACATGGGATAAAGAGGTATTATGAATTCTAAAGTGTTTGCTTTATTGGGAAAAGCACACCGAGCAGGAAAGCGCAGGAACATAATGTGTGAAATTTTAATGAATGCTGTGCCAAAGTGTGTGTGCATTTTTTTTTTCTACCTGTAGCAGCTTTATTCATTTGGGAGAGTACTGCGTACAAGATATTCCTTAGTAGTATGCTGGCTGCTGTTTAGTTTTAATAAATTAAATCCTTTATATCAATGTAATATTCTTTAGACAAGCACTTCCAAGACAGATTAGAAATGAACTTAAGGGGATTAAAAGCTTCTCTTGCTAAAAACAATGTTTCAGATGGGAAATCCACTTATTTATGTCACTTTCAGTGGAGTACATTTGTCTTTAATATGTTTCTGCTGCTACAGAAAGCAGTGCTTTGCCCATGACTGCAGCCTTTCTGCTCTGCTTTACATACGCAGCAATGTTTATTTTCTTCAGTACTGTAAGTCGCTTTGGGAAAGATTGATGGCTTCCCATAAAACTGCGAGGAACCATTTTCTTTGTTATTTAACAAAAACAAAAGATTTACTGGATCTAGAGTTTTAAATAGCGTTGGTCTCTGTAAAATAGGAAACTGTGAGTGGAGCGTGCGAGCAGAGAGAAAAGTCTGCTTTGATATTTCTCTTACTGCCTTGTAGCAGGCTGCATGCATCTTCTGGAAGGTTCTTGTTCTCTGAAATCCTGGACATCTTGGGAGCAGCAGGCCCAGGGAGACGGCAGCTTGCAGCCTGCTTCCCTGAACCCTTCCCAGCTCTGTGGCTGGGTGCTACACTGCTCCAAGCACGTGGTTCAGTGGCACATCCCAGTGCTTGGGCCTCTGGTACCCACTGAGTAGACCTGATGGGGTGGCGAGGCTGCAGCAGTGCTGCTCTCCAAGGTCTTGCTGGGGTTTGAACAGCACCAGGACGCCTCACAGCTGGAGGCTGGGGGAGCAGCTTCATTGCTCCTAAGCCATACAGAGCGGGTCTGGGAGCAGCTGGCTGCCCCGTCTCCCCACACTGTGGGGTTTTTGCAGGGCAGGATCCAACTCTGTGGGGTAAATAAGGAGTCTTTGCAGTCTTTGGACTGCAGGAGAAAACAATCAGGGTAAAATACAAACTAGTAGAAATAAGGGAAATTGTTGTTTTAATTGGAGACCTTTCAGTCTTTTTATTGTTGCCACTTGCATGCTCAACTTTGGAAGTAGGGTACCTGCTCCTTACCCACCAGCTCTGTTATTGCTTTGGGCATGTAACCGTTCAATGCATTGCAGTGATCTGGGCAGAGGGAGAGGTCTGAGCCCTCAGCACACCAGCTATGCCTCTGTAGCTGTGTCTTTGACACAGCACTGAATTGCATTAATTTAGGCGCACTTCTCTCCATTGTTGGTTAAATCTGTTCCATGATGTTCTGTAAAGTATTTATTTAAATGGTTTCCAAGTAAGTACCTGCTTACAGCAAGATCGTTTTCATCAGTGCTTCTGGGCCACTGATGCTGTAGGCTCTGCTGTCTCATTTCGGCCATTGTTCAGCCGCAGTTCCTCTTCCCTCCCCACCCCCAGGGAATGATTCTCAGATTGAACTGTGGCACATCCAACAAAGCAGAGCTGATGTCTCATAGCAGTGCTCCAGAACCGAGTTGCCTGACTTCTCTGGCATTCAGAAGGGCCCTACAGTGAGGCTTTGTATCGGCCTCATATTACCAAGATTGTATGAGAACAGGCAGCTTAGATTAAACCACTATCTCTATTTTATCTTATTTTGTGCTGTTCTGCTGTCTGAGACCAGATTTAACTCCACTCCCAAAAAAGACTTTCTTTTTTTTGCTAGCCTTAGCATTTATCAGACTTTTAAATCCTTACCTATTGCTCACGATAACAGGAGTTGACTGAAGTTTCACCACTGGTTTCACAGTGGAAAGGGCAGATTAATTTTCTGCTGAATATCGATGGGCTCTGCTATCCGTATAACTACTATGTATGCTGGGAACTGAACCCATATACATTGCTACACTGCTGATCAGTAAAAGAAGAAAACTTATCATTCAAGAAAAAAATATATAATTAGGATCAGGGGTGGAATCTCACTGGGAAATGTGGTGTAAAAATGCTTCTCATTTTAAATTAAGCTTTCGATGGCAAGTGCTTGGCTTTCAACAACTCCTCTGAAACTCTTTTAATTGAAGTTCCATGAAAATCTGGGGAGTTCAGCTCAAGTTCACGTCCCAAACCCATCCTGATTTCATTAAAGATCTGATCTTTCTTTATTTGCCAATAAAATATATATGTGTGTGTGTGTGTGTATAAATCAGTATCTGCTCTATAACTGTTTTTTATCGTTTTTATTATTATTATTATTTATTTAGAGGTACAGTTTCCCTTCTCTTTATGAAGAATGAACTCTGCTCCCTCTGTGTAATGAGAGGGGAGGGACATCCCAAGGAGAGATCCTTCCCCCAGGTGTGGATTTGGGGCTCAAGACACACTTTCCTGTCGCTTCCCTGTTGCTTCCTCATGTACCGCATTGGCTGTGGCAGCCTCAGTGCTGGCAGAGCCTACAGAAGAGATGATGGGGTCTTGGTGGCTCCATGGAGGCCAGCATGGTCTCAGGCTCGTTGGCCTGGGCCCTGCGTTGCCTGGTGGAAATGGTGGAGCCCGGGGGCTGGGGCTGAACATGCCCTGGTCAGGCTCAGGGTATGGCCATTCTGCTTGCACATCACTATTTTCTTCTCCTGTACCTAAGACCCACCAAAGGTCCTGATTATTTGGGAGAGTCTTGTTCTGGGCTGACAATGAGTTCATGATTTTCTTTCATCCTTTTCCCAAGCTTTGTCCCACTTCCAGCTGCAGTGACTAGATATGCCTGTAACCAAGGGCTGAGTGCACACAGCCTGTTTGTGCCAGGGAATGGCATTGCTCCGCTTCACCAGCACAACAGTAAGGCAGGCTCCAGAAATCCCCTCCATGTACCCAAGTTTTTCCTCTTCGCTGCCTGCGGGACCAGGAAAGGAGGGTTCCTGGGACCTAACAGAGTCCTGCTGTTACGTTGTGTGGGACTCAATATGAAAACCTGTTGAAAACAGTGTAAATCGTGAATTCCTCGAGGCAGAGAACAATGACACACTTGAGTGTCTCGGCCCAGTGAGTAGCAGAGCACCAATGATTACATGCACAGCTCTCCTGCAAAGTACTCAGCCATCTGAGTATCCATTTTTGTGTTTCATCCCACTTTTCTTCTTTTGTTTTATTCTCTTGTGATAGCAGCTACCTGTTCACAGCCTCCCTCGTGAGCCCTGCACGTCGCTATCTGCAGTCCTAGTGAGTCACATTTCGGCTTTTCTGATCAAGGTCCAGATGGACTCTCACATCTTTGTTTCATGTATTTAATATACTCAGAATTCACTAAATGACAGTTTATAATATCATTATCAACAGTTAAAGACATTATAACTTCAAGAAATGGAAAGAAAGTGCAGCCATATGTGAAAATGCTTTATTTTGTGCACTTTTAACCCTCACAATAGCTCAGCTGCAGAAATGGGGACAGCGGTGAGAGGCAGGAAAACAAATCCTACGTCTGCAAAATCATTTTTCAGCTTTCCCTCCACTGTTGTCATGAAAGAGCACTGCGCTATTCGGATGGTAAATAACAACCAAGGACTAATTTATTTTTCTTCATAAAATTATTTCTTGAATTGGATTCAAATGTGTTCCTTATTACACGGTTTGATAATTCAGTGATGCTTTCCCCCCATAACATATGAGCTGATTTAAACCTTCACTCTAAACAGCCTCAGGCTTATTAAGAACAGTGTGGACTGAGTATGGATTAGGTTTAAAAGTAATAAAAAAGTAGACCTGTTGGTTAGGTGAAAAATTCACTATCAGATTCCTGAGTGCAGCTTTCTTTTCATGTGCAAACTGCATTAAATGAGGCATTTAATTCAACAAATCCATAGTTCTGATCCACCAGAAATAGAGACTGGGTTAGTTCAATTTGTAACAAACGATCTCCATATGATCAAAGTCCTGAGAGCTGATTCCAACATACTGCTTAAATTAGTCTAACACCGAAGTGTTTGGCTCTGGGACAATATTTGGAATGTCTTACCAGAAGAAAAATTCCTCTGCACACATGGTTCCAATATCGGGGAATGCCAACCTTGCTTTTTAATGGGCTGACAGGGAGCCTCCGTGCTAACTTTCTGACTCCAAAAAGTTCTTGTGCTGTCACCCGCAAACCAGCTTGGATAATTTTTCCTTGGCTTCCTTATTAAAGCCTGAATGAAGGGATTGTGTGGCTTTCTTAATGTCACTTGGTCTGCTTGCCATAAATTCAAGCACTCATGATGAAAGCTCCACTTATATTTCGCTGGGAAATGGAATCAGGGAGAATGCACCCTCGTTCACAATAAATAACTAAAGTTGAGTTATTAAGTGTATTTCATATACCAGCGCCTTATTACATCAGCAGTTTAGATAATGGCTTCTTAAAAATATTTCTCTACTGAAATCCACAAGGAGCGGGTTGCACATAGACGTCCCTGTGCACAAAAACCGAAGCAGCTGGCTCCAGCAGTAACTTAGGACTGTATTAACCAATAGCAAATATTTACATTTTTACATGCTGCTGTCTGTTTAGATTACGCAGCCGTTGTGCTCTCAGCAGCGAGCAGAGGCAGTGTTTGCTCGCCCCTGCCAGGAGCATTTGTTTGCTGTGAGCGGGATGCGAGCTGGTGCAGCCCTGTGGCTGCAGTGCATGGTGAGCGTGGCACACAGTGCTCAGTGGGACTCCGTGCCCCTGCCTCCCTTCACTCTTGTTTGTCACAGTAACCCACAGCATTTTCAAAGGCCTCGGATGAATTTCCTCTGTTTTTATGGTTTGTCTTAATGTGAAAGTGATTCATACAATTAAGCTGGAAGGGTGCTTTGTGGCCTTCCGATATTTGAAAGGAGCATATAAACAGGAGGGGGAATGACTATTTTTGAGGGTGGATAGTGATAGGACAAGGGGGAATGGTTTGAAACTGAGACAGGGGAGGTTTAGGTTAGATATTAGGAGGAAGTTTTTCACACAGAGGGTGGTGAGGCACTGGAACAG
>JAOWBP010004096.1:7151172-7176419 GCA_028571105.1 Tragopan temminckii | reverse complement strand
AGCACCATAGAGGACGGCAGCACCATACAGGACGGCAGCCCCATAGAGGGAGGACGGCAGCACCATGGTGGGACAGCAGCACCATCGGGGACGGCAGCACCATGGGGGGACGGCAGCACCATGGGGGGACGGCAGCACCATGGAGGGGCGGCAGCACCATGGGGGGACGGCAGCACCATGGAGGGGCGGCAGCACCATCGAGGACGGCAGCACTACAGGGGGACGGCAGCACCATCGAGGACGGCAGCCGCCGCGAGCCCACGGCAGCACCGCGTGCAGCTGCGTGCGCGGCACCACCGCGCTCCGGACGCCTGCCAGCCAATCCCCGCGCAGAGACAGCCGCGCCGACCAATCCGCTGCCTCCCGTTAGTCCCGCCCCCCGGCCCTCGCAGCCCCGCGCACTCCGCGTGGTCTCCCCTCGGCCGGAGCGCGTCCCGCACGCGGCGCGGTGTTGCCGGCTACGGGGCGGTCGCCAGCGTGCCCTCAGTGAGCACCTCAGTCCCGTCGCGGCCTTCGGGCGTTAAGCTGTCCGTGTGATGAGGAGCAGCGCCGCGTTGGAGCTGTGAGCGACCGCGAATCCCTTCGCGAGGCCTCGTGGCGCTGCAGGGGCGGGCGGCTGCTGGCGGAGCTGGGAGTCGCGGCACGGCGGTGTCGTCGCAGCGCAGGGCCGGTAGGTGCGTGTGCAAACGCGTGTGCAAACGCGATGAGAATCTGTTGTGAATCGCAATTAACAACTTAGCGTCTTTCCGTTGTGCAAAATGAGGTCTAGCGTTCTGACAAGGCGTGTGATGCTTTCTGTAAAATCCCGTTTTAATCAGCGATGACAGTTTGACATTTTTCCAGCTGTTCGGAAGCACCAGACAGTCGAGTATCTCAGTAGGGCACGGGCTGGCGTGCTGGGATGTGTAAGCTTTAACTTTCCTGGCTTACGATGGCGTTCGAAGAAAAAGCTTTCTGCAGGTTTCACTGAGCTTCTGCCAGCTGTGTTTGCAGCCTTGCCTGGGAAAAGTAAAATCTTCGCTTTGGAAGCACATCCAGATGCTGCCAGCTCGCGTTATCGTTCTCGGTAGCAAGGATTTGATTTATAAAACGTCCTGGTGTCTGTTGAACAATTGGTAATTGCGAGCGTTTGAGGGATGTGTAAACAGCAATTAGAACACAGTAATGTTACGGCTCCTAAAGAAAGTGGCATCAATTTAAAGGAGGGAACAATGTTTTGAGCTGAATTTAAACCAAAATGAAGGCAGAAAATCTCTAAAGCAGCATTTGGGTAATGGCATAAAGTGTCTGGGCAAGCAGGTCCCCAGCAGGCAGAGAGAGGCTGCCCAGGTGTGGGAGCTGTGCCTGATGAGAGCACCTGTGTGAGTGGTACAGGGCTTGAGCAAGGAGTGCTGCCACAGGTGTGGCCTTTCTGCATTTGGTGAGCTGGGGGAGCAGGCGTGGGTTGCTGTGGAAGGGAGGTTATTGAGCGTCTCCAGCTGCGTCCTCATCAGATCTCCTCCTAGCTTGCTGGATCCTGCTGCCCTTTCTGTGTCCGTGGCTTTGGGTGCTATTTGGCCACCAGCACTTCCTCTCTATTTATCTCTGTACTGCCCTCCTGAAGTAGGAAAACACAAAAAATCCCTTCTTATAAATGGAAAAACAATGTGAAGCGTACCTGCAGTCCCACCATTGAAGCCATTCCCACACAGAGCATTTCCATGTAGCTCCAGAAGGTTCCAAGCCCGCAGCTCTGCCATGTGCTCTGTAAGGGCACGCACCTGGCTATGTGTTGCACTGTGCCCAGCCCCTCTGCCTTATGTTCCTACCATCCCTCACTCCTGGATTTAGGTTCCTCCCCGCTGCCTGGTTATTTTTTAGACTGCAATTTCTGTGGAGCAAGATGAGGTCTTAGCTCTTAGCACGCTGTGGACACGCACAACACTCTCATCTGTATAAACGATGAGGATAAATTACATTCAGTCCATCAGTATTGTAGTGCAAGGGTACACGCATAAAATCAATGCTATGGACCTAATCTGCATGCATAGCTACTGCAATTACGCAAAAAGAAAATCAAGATTTTGCTGATTGGTGGGGATGCTTAACTTGCTGAACACTTACCAGCTGCTCAGCTTGGAGCCCAGGCACAGTGAGCACACTGTGTGTGCTGGGGTGCTGGAGCTGGAGCTTTGAGCAGAAGCTGCTGCTCCCTCTATGGCTACAGAGCTGTGTGTGGCTGGATTATTTCAGAGAGTTTGTAAGTAGTGGAGTCTCCTTCTCTGGAGATGTTCAAAGAGTTGTCTGGACGCCTCCTTGTGCGACCTGGTGTAGGGAACCTGCTTTGGCAGGGGGTTGGACTCGATGACCTCTGGAGGTCCCTTCCAGCCCCTATGATTCTGTGATTCTGCAAAGTGTTGACTGAAGAGTTTTAACAACTCGGTCCTTTGCAGCTTCACGTGGGCGCTTGGCATTATTGCTGCATTTCTTCATGAGGAGCAGACACTGAGATGAGGAAGCAGTTATTTGGAGGTGCAGAACTTGCACCTGCAGATGAAAACCTCTTGGAGAGATCAGAACTGTTTGTTGTCTTTGTTTTTCTGTATTTAATGCGTTGTTGTTTGTTGTGTTTTTTCTTTTTAAAACTAGTTTTATGTGCCGGGATGCATGGAAAAAAAACCAGGACACTGAGATCAAGGAGTCGGAGATATAATTGGAATGTTGATGACTTATTTACAAATGTTTTCTCAGCCACGCTGCTTTAATTTCTACAGGATATCCTTTTCCTTCGAAGTCTCCAGAAATTACAGGGCACGCTGCTGTGGGGGCCATTTGTTAGGAGGCTGACAGGGTGAATTAGTCCAATAATCGCTGCTGAAGTCGTGCACTACCTGCTGGTTGGGGTGTTTAGTTTGCATGAGTTGTTCTCTGCTAAGGCACCAGTCTCTCAAATACGCATCATTTTTGATGCATTTCCTTCTTTATTGCTTAATCTCGTTTTAATATCATGTGGTGCTTTGTGCGGTGCGAGAGGTTGCTTGATTTTTGGAGTGAAAAAAAACCAATCTTCCCTCCCTGTTTAGATTAAAGATCATCATGGCACGGGAAAGAAATGCTCGAATCTTTTAGTTTGAAAGTATTTATTGTGGTGCTAATTATCAGAGCTTTAGTTCCTCTGAGTTGAGGCGTGCTGTTAGCCACATCCCCGGCTTGTCAGTCTGGTTACTCATGGAAGTGTGGGCGCGTGAACTTGCTCAGAAGCTTCGGTGTGTGCCTGCGTGGGTTCCTCCGTGCGGCTGTGGCGGCGTTCGCCCCCGAATCCCCGGGGCTCAGAAGATGATTAATGATAACAAAGCTCTCCCCATTGTGTTAGCGGATAGGAAGGAAGGAAGAGTACTCTAAAAAGAGAGTGCATAGAATTTCTGAGCACTGAAGTCCAAGAGCGGTTTAACCCTTGAGAACAGCTGCAGAATTTCTCTCGGTTACGCGAGGCAGCGTGACCCTGATCTCCCTTCTGGTGGAACTTCTGTTCTCACTGCTGCTGCTGCAGGGCTGTGCAGGGCAGCCCAGCGCCAGCCGAGGTGACTGCCTGCGGTTGGACACGCGGTTCGGCGCACCCACAATCCACTTAGGTTTGGCTTTTTGAAACGTGTTAGAGATTTCTGCTAATGGGTTTTCCCCGTGGGCAGCATTACCAACCTGATTATACAGGTTTTAAGAAACTCTCTCAGGAAGATTCTTTTTCATCGTAAGTTTTGACATTGACCTACTAAACTGGGTAATTTAGCATTTTATTTTTTGAGAATGAATATGAAAATTGAATATTTCATGACGAGAGGGGGATTACGGGAACGCTGTTCTGTGTGGGAAGCCTATCGTGTCCAGGGGCCAGATCGTGCTGCTGAGATGTGTGCATCTACAGGAAGACCTCAGCCCCTGCCTTCACAACCGCAGCAGGAGCACTCCAGTTGTGATACACCCCACGTTGCTGCTGTGGAAGCAGCTGTAATGCACGTGTTGAGTATGGCTTGGGAGTGGGGCAGAGGTGCGAAGAAGACACATGCTCTCCATGGAAGAGCTTCCGTGGAGAGGTGGCATTGCAGCCGTGCTAGCTGCTGTCGGGCCCTCGTAGCTCTGTGGGTATGGAGCAATTTGGGGCCTTTGCATGGAGAGCTTTGGTCCAGAATGTGGAAGTTCCTCTGAGTTTAGGAGCAGCTTCTGAACAGAAGTGGAGAACAAACCTTTTCCTTCTCCCCCTGTGACACACTGCTGGGTAATCTCCGTGAGGAAATCTTAGTGGAGGTTGCATCATAAAAAGCCCACTCCTAAAGCTAAGTCGGAGCATGTGGCAATATCGCCTCGGTGGTTTAATTGCTATGTTCCTTTAATAGCAATTGTTCTTTTCCATTAAGGGCTATCATATGCAACCTGGTTATTAGTTGGCTGAAAAACAGAAACGCTTTGTTTCACTGAGACATGTTACCTGATACACTGAACTTGCAATTCCATTTAAAAAATGTACTGGGAATTTTTAAACTGGTTTTTATGGTGGGTAAATTTTATCAAAATATTGCTTTTTTTAAAAAAGTATTCAGATGCTGTAGTACTTGGCCAGCTCTTCTGCTAATACCGTGTGGTTGAAATAGTTCTTATATATCTGGCAACAATTCATGTTTTCAGTCTATGCAAAACAGCATTTACAGAAGTGCAGTATCTGCTTGTAGAGCGGGATGTACTGTGTTGGTTTGCAAGGACTCTGTTCTGTAGCCATCCTTTTGCTGCATTTACTAATTTGTTACCGTTTGCTGCTCTTATTTGTTAGAGGAGCATTGCTGACCTCCTGGCTGATCCCACCAAGCGATGGCTTGTCAGCAGGGTGACATTCAATCGTTTCCTTCCTCTCCTGAATCTCTCTGTGCTCCCCTCCTTTGTCTGCTTGACCAGAGCTGGGCGACAGCCCGGTGCTGTGGGACTGGCCAGGGGACACCTCTCCAAAAAGCATCCAGAAAGGAACAAATAACTCTGTGCACGTTTGTGAGCGACTGTGCTCATCTGGCGGTGTTACTGATGTGTGTATGGAGAACACAGTGTACGTGACAGAGGTGTAATGTCTTGCTATTCAGTAGTTCCTATAAATATCCTGGAAGAAAATACTTAGCATTTTTGTGATGCCCATTTAGGTGTTTCAGAGCACTTCTCCAGCATGTCTTCAGTCTCCAGATAGGACTTGAGGACTGAGGTTTTGTGCTCTGGTTTTGGGGCTACGTTTGCTGGCTACAGTTGTGCTGATGACCGCATCCCACGTGTGGTTTAGCCCTCAGCTGCTTTGTGCCATGAAGGCAGGCTTAAGATTTCTCCTTGTGCTCTGACCACTCCATGATAGGTAAACAGGCCAGGGCTGCAGGAAGGGGCAGGGAGCCCCATTTCAGTTGGGGCAGAGCTCCTGGGGTGCCGGTGCTGCGAGGATGCAAGTGTGGGAGGACGCACGTGGGCTCTGCACAGCTCAACCCCAGATGTCTCCTACCTTTGGTGTGCAAATGGGGGACCCTGCGAGCAGCCAGCATGGCTCCTTTCAAGTCCTCACTCGGCTCCCGCTGTGCATCTTTCCCCTCGGAGAGGAGCGTGCTCCAGTTTTGTTGTGTTTAAGTTACACCACCTTTTATATTTGGACAGATCAAAAACGGAACCCCAAACCATTTTCAGTTCACATAGCTACATATGCAACTGGCTTGTAATTAAAATGTACGTGTTCCCTCAACAAAAGGAAAATTGTTCTGTAGTGGCACTGCTGCTGTGAAGTTTATACTACATTCAGATGTTTCTTAGTCTCTTACCAACACAAGCAGTTCCAACCCCACCTTTAAAGAAAAACCCACAAAATTCTTTGTACAAATAAATATTCCACTTGCATAATTTATAAATTACTTTGGTTAAAATGTTAAATTGCCAAGAAGTCTGACTGAAACTGGACTGTTTTGTCTTTTGTGTGCGTACTAAAAAAAAAAAAAAAAGAAAAAAGAATGTTGAAACAGCTGAGGGCGGTTTGGTTGAGGGTTAATGTTTGGGTAAGAAGCCTCCAAGGAAATCTGAAGTGCTGAATGAACACCACTCTATGGTAATTAGCCAGGGGTATTTTTTCCTTTGGAGTCCTTTCTGGAGTTGATGTGACAGCCAGCACTGAGGGTGCGGAGGAATGTGGGCTGGGAAGATGGTCACTCTCCTAGTGAGATGTGGTGCTGGGGTCATGGCTGGTGCATTGATGGTACACAGGTGTGTTCAGCAGCAGCCAGAATACAAGTTCTGTTGCTCTGGCCACTCTTGGAGCAATTAAAACTTACTCTCTTCACTGTAGCTACTTTCTTGTTTCTTTATTTCCCCTTGTATCCTCACTTTGTACATGGTATCGTGGTAGCATATGAAATGCTTGCTATCTTCCATGCTTGAGACGCCTGACTTCAGCAGCTGGCAAAATGTTTTCTCTTTATGTAGTATTGGCTGTAAGGTCTGCAGAGTGCTCTAGGATCTCTGAATAAATATTGGATGCTCTACTGAATTTTGAGAAGTATCTTTCTACACGTAAGCAGGGTACTTTTCCTCAAGGACCTGTGAAATAGTGTCCAGCTATTTGCATGTATCCTGAGAGGACTTGTCAGCGTGTATACTGAAAGAAGAAGAGGTAATGATTGTGGTTTATTCAGTTCTGTGACTTCCATAACCAATCTGTACGTGATATCAGACCTGATGCGGCAAGTATACAAAACTGGAACACAGTCAGAGTTTTCTTCTCAAAGAAACTAATTGAGCATGTTTAAAGTCTGATAAAGTTTGGGTCTTGTAGGATTGCTTCTTTTGCTAACTTAACGCTGCTTTACACTGTGTTACATCTGTGATATGGAAGTGCTGGTGGTCTCCGTCAAGGTGCTGAGGACATTGGAAGAATTACTGTGTGCTGAATTCCTTGGCCCCCTGTGTGGAAAGCTCATGACCATGGAGGAGGAGGCTCTGTTCTGTCCCTTTGAAAGATATTGCTGTGAATAAAGGCTCCATAAAATCTAAGTGGGGGAGTTTCGATCTTCAGAGTTGTTGATATTTTTTTCCATTGTTTGGACAGCTTCGCTTTCCTGCTGCTTCAGAAACAGCTTCTTTAGTAAATATATTTGTATGGAGCTGCTTACTCAAGATAGAAATGTCATATACTCGGGACAGTCATCACATTTCAGAACATGTAACTGAACACAAGGCGTTTTTTCAGAACGGCTTTCAAAATGGTGTAATTGTGTAATAAATCAAGGAGCTAACTAGGGAAAGGTCTGTGAATGTCTTTCCCCATCCCTCCTCACAACTGTCAATCAGCCGAAGGTTTGACATGCTTGCACACAGCTTGTTTTTGAGAGGAAAAAGTCTTTTCTACTAAGCAGAAATTTTCACAACATTTTATTTATAATGTTGGGGCTTACACTGAAAATTCAGACAATCCTAATGTTTCATTAAGTACGTTTATGTGCAAGTCACGAAGGTGCAGCAGGAAAATGTGCTAGGGTGAAGTGTTTTCTTTGTTCCCTTCCCAGGACTTGTGAGCAGCCTGCAGGCAGGGCTGCCTGCTTCTCCTGGAACAGGGCAGAGGATCTGTGGTTATTGGTGAGGTCAGCTTGTCTCCAAAAATGTTCTTTATACAGCTGCAAGTGCTTGCCACCATCTTCGGGCTCATTGCTAATCTTTGGGATGCTCGGTTTGCTTCTGTTGGTTTTGGAGGTAGGCTGAGGCTGTGTTACGGTATGTGGGGCGTAGGTTTGGCAGTGCTCAAGTGGATGCATTGCTCCTGGGCCCGTTGAGGTGTTCATTGGGAATTGAGGTGGGTTTTTTTGTTTGTTTTAGGGAATATGTCGTGCTTAAAACTAGGCATGTACTAAGCAGTGCATTAGCTAGGGCTGTAGATCAGGTTGTGTGTACTGTGGCTGTGCACTGCTCTTTCCATCTATTAAACTGATATCCTGTTTTCCCAAGAATATTGTAGTTAGGAGAACACTGGTCAAGAATTCTACTAAGTAGAAAGTTTTTTTTGTACTTCACATAATAGTTCAGTGAGATAAAAATAGTACAGGAAGCAAATTAAACTTACAAATGAAAGGATATTAGTGTTTGGTCATCTTACAAGTTGACATTGGCCTTTCTTGAGATTATTTTTTTCTACTGTTGATCTCTTTAAATGTTGCCAAGGTTTCTCACTGTTTTGTTGCTGCTTTTTCATAAAACTCCCTGCAATTCTTAAGAGAAACATTAAGGTCACAGTGGTAAAAGAAACCTTTATGGCAAGGTTAGGAAGTATTCCTAATGATTTGGAGGTCTTTTTTGAGGCAGTTTATCCTTACAGTGGTCATTTTAAAATAAATAAAATTCAGAGTAATAAGACCCATTGCTATCTATTGAACTGTGCAGAGTCCTGGGCGGCAGCAGGGAATGACGTATGAAACCATTGAACATGAAGTAGAAGAACAGTAAAACCAATTTTCCAAACCGAGAAGAAAGTCATTTTGAAACCTTGTCCAAACACAAACGTTACTACTATTAACTGCTGATAATTAAGTTGATACAAATGTGCTGATATTTCCCATCCATCGAGTGAAAAAACGCTTAGCTGCATGAAACAGGGATGGCCAAGTCACTGTGGTGTTCACCACGCTCCCTGTGCTCGGGGGCTGCGCTTAGGTTTGGGAATGTGGCGGGGCTGGGAGCACCAGGAGGGCCTGCAATAGGCTCTAGGCCAGGTGAGCTCTACCATCCTGAACCCCCTGCCTTTGGTGGGAGCTGGGGAGGGCAGATCTGTGCTGCCCAGTATTCCCCAGTGTGTTTGATTTGTTTTACTGGCAAGGCTTCTAGATGTAGCCTTAGCAAGTAGGGTGGGTGCATCTTTGTGAGGTGGTTTGCTCTGTTTTGCATAAGAGTAAGCTACCTCACCTTGTACGAACATCCAGTAATCAATGTGGAGTTAATGGTATGCCTGAATGCTGCGGGTTATTATCCAATCCCATTGCAGTGTGAGCCAGGCCCATGCTCTACAAAAGTAGGGCATGTTTATGCTGCTGTTACTATATCAACACTACAGCTTGTAGTACACTGTGTTACAAACATCTAAGCTATAACAAATATAATTAGATAAGCATGCAAATGTCTGAAGCTGGCCTGAGCTGTAACGAGCTGTGAAGAGGTAATACCAGTGAAGGTGAAGAGATACCAGTGATGTTTTAAAAAAAGCTCACTGTTTGGAAGTCCATCAGATCTGCAGATTTCCAGTGCTCCCAAGCTGAATAGATTTCTAGAGGACTCTTTGTTTCTCAACAGAATAACTTGTATTCACAGAGCTTTGCAATGGAAAACCGAACTTCGGGATGCCGTAGATCTTTTCACAGTACGTGTCATACTTACTCATGTGCCTGTAAGGTTGACACGAGAGGTGTGATGGTTAGACAGATCCAGTGGTGGTCCCAGGTTGCTCGGTGTGACTGTGCTGGAGCTGTGGCATGTGGCAGGGAGCGCAGCTGTCTCACGGACGTGTTGCAGTTACAGAGCAGCACATCCTCCGTGCAAATCTGCATGGAGCTGCAGGCTTTTCAAGAGCTTTCTAAGGAAGAATGAATAAAAAATTAGAACTTTAAGTTGTAAGGTTACTGTCATATGGATTTAACTTGAGCAAGCTGCATAGATACTGACTAGTTGTTTTTTGAAACTCCTTTAAAAAATGACAGAATATTGTTGTTCAGAGACTCTGAGCAAGTTGTCAATATTTATAGTATTTACCATTGGCACAATGTTGTGAATATGTCTTGGACTGTGCAAGGTTTGCAAGTCATTAGAGTGAATTCTGTTCATATACATGTGTTGGAGCAGAATTCATATACACGTAAATAATAGTAAAGCACTTACCATGTGTGCTACTGTGCAAATAAGGCTTAATGTTTTGCTAATTTAAGTAAAGATCAACAACATTAGAGAGTGGTAAAAAGTGAATCTCTTCAAGACAGTATGGCATCAATGTAAGATTTTTTTTTTTAAAGTGGGTTTTTATCCTAAATACACGGTTTAGCTTCTGGCTCATTCACAGTCATGCATTAGAGCAGGCATTTCCCAGGGATGATCGTGATCCCGGTGGGGTAACTGTTTGTGATTGTTGTTTTGCACGTGCTCTTCTAAGAACCATGGCTCTTCATGTTTTAAGTTCCCGTTTCCCCTTCCTTCTGAAAGCAAGGTGCAAGGTTTAAGCAACATATATAGATTTGTTATACTAATATGGTGGCAGAGCTGCAAGAAAGAAGAATTGAAAGCCAATGTCTCTTCTGTCTTTGTGAGGGAATGTCCACATCAGGACTGTGATTCTGTTCTGGGATGGGGGAGGGAGGAAGGTCGGCAATACCTTCAACTTCTGAATTCCTCTGAGACTTTAAACATTCTCTATTCCTGTTTGCAATTGAAAGTTAATTTATTGACTTCAGCGGTTCTGTGTCTTACCTCAAATGTAGTCAGAAGTGCTTTCGTTTAACTGTCATTGTGGGAATCTGTATTTATCCTTCAGTGACTCCCATGATGTATTTTTTTTTTTTTTTTTATTCATTGCTGCAGAGCCAGCTCGAGATCTGAAATCTGGCTGGTGCACTTTCAGTTTGTGTAATGATGAGCAATAAAGATTTTATCGTGGGTTGAGCTGCCCGCTCTGTAGGAGCCCAGCTGTGTGGCACTGGCTTTGTGCTGGGTGCCCGCACCTGGGATCTCACTCCAGTGCTGGCTGGCAGCAGCCGTGCGGTTCCCCTTCAGTTGGATGGGGTCTGGATCAAATGTGGAGGATGCGGTGCACCAGCCCAGTCACTGTGCTTATCCTTGCAGAGCAGTGTGTGGGCATGGCAGCACATAGTGAGATATGGCAAACCCATGGTAAGTGCTGAGTCCTTGTGAGTTAGTCTGTGCTGAAAGTGCAGCTGCAGGTCGGTGCTTTGCTGGCTTGAGTGGAACTCAGGCTGGAAAGCAGAAAATTGTGTGCCAGAAAGCTGGGTCTGCTCCTGTGTTGTTCGCTTCTGCATTACCAGGCGTGTCTCCTAACCACATACAGTGAGTGGTGGTTCTTTGAAGCATCCTGCTGGTGCAGCTCTTCCTCTGAGCCATAGGAGGCTGTGCTGCTGATTGTCTGAATCTACACTTGCTGGTTAGAGTGGTAAACAAAGAAATGTTTGGCTGGTAATTGCTGAATTCCACAGACTGGGCCCTGATTGCTCTTGAGCATCTGCCTTCAGACTCAGATAGCTACTGTGTTGCTTGGAATTTGGGTTTAGAGCTACATCTGGAGCAGAGGCTTTACTGGAAGGGATGCATTCAATCTGTCAACACTTTTGGAGCAGTTACTTGTCAAAGAGCATGTCCAGAAGTGGCTCTTGGTGTGCTTTTTGGATAACTGACAGGATGACTGAGTGAGATTTGCGTTTAGCTAGTGCCTCAGAAGAAGGCAGAGCTTTTCAGGCGGTATGTTCGGTGTGCGAGCCAAATGCTGCCACGGCTGGGCCTCAGCCACTGCTTGGTGACAGGCTGGAGGCTGGCCTGGAAAAGGGCCGTCCTCCTCTGAACTTCTTAGGAAGCGCGGCTCCGTCGTGCGCGATGGGAAGCGGAATAAAAAGAGCTCTTCAGTGTCAACAGAGCACTCGGTTATGGATGGGATAAGTTAAAGCCTTGTCTGAGACTATTAAATAAGAGACTAATTATAGCCGTGCTTTTGGTAGCTGGCTGATTTCATTCCGTGGCTGTAATCTGTGAAGAACATCGCAGTCGTGAAAATGCACTGGTGCTCTGCTAGTAGTTAGGGATTGTGCTCCAATAAACGTACAGTGTTGAAACAATAGAACAATAATTCATCCAGCGCAGTGTCTCCCGGGGATTACAGTTGAATGTGTTTGTTTTTCATTTTGAGTGCATTTGCTGAAATTTGCAAATGCAGATTAGCAAGCGGTTACGACAGACTGAGAACGTCTATGTCACACACATTTAATCATGGATCACCGTGTGAGCAGGGCTTGTGCATGGGCGTACATCAAAGCTGATATCTATCTGTGTTGTAATGTATTCTTCCACATGACCATATCCAATACGTGGTACTTATTATTCCATTAGTACCCAAACCGCAAACCCTTCCCAATACTCATCTGTGAAGACGCAAATGGCCGCGTACTTTGTTTTATTAAGGATCGGCCATTAGGGGGTCACTGGTTAAAAGTCTGAAGATCATTAGAGGGATTTTTAAAAAATAAACAGCTGTTGTCATAGATCTCGAAGAGTTTCTCTTGTACCGATGCAATTTTTATCTGTGATGATGTTGTCATGGGAACATATGCACAGGGGAATTAAATGATGTCAGGAAAAGTGTAAATGATGCAAACACACCTCATTTGAAATGTTAATTACCACCCTTCCCTCTCCTCCAAAGAACAGTTCAATTTGATTTTATTTCAGATGTAGGGAAAAATATGATACTTTTGTCTAACAATAAGTAGCTTACATTGTTGTACCAAAGTGAGTATGAGTCAGTGAGTTAATCTGCATTGGCAGCATTTGCACTGGGGACCATCTGCAGCCCTGCTTGTCTGAGCATCAGTAATATTCCTCTGTGAATATCTCATCTTGATGGTCAGAGGAGGCAGGCAGCCTCTTTAAAGAGTTCCATAAATGCTTATAATTGCTGCATTAAACTTCAGTTTATTATTTTCTCCAGGTGCAGGTATGCGGATGATATGAAACCCCACTGCATTTACATACAAATTGAAGATTTTTATTAATCAGCCCGGTAACAGGAATCAAACAGCAACACTCCATCAGGTCCTTAAATACATTTGGTGACATTTTTACCATGCATTAGCATGATAGGGCAAGCAGAATATAATGTACCAATGATTGCTTTTCCATTGAAAGCACAAACGGTTTCATTTTTCCTGTCATCTCAAATAAGTGTTAAAGAGGGTTTGGAGGCTATTGTGTACGTTCCGTATGCTAGGGACTTACAAACACTGATGGCCACATTAAATAACCATTAGTGGCTCGGCTTAGATCATTGCAACATCCCTCCTCTTCAGAATTTATTCTTTGATTTAAAGTGAAAGCAATCTGTGACTGCTTTCATAAAGTCCTTCGGCTCCCTCCATTTTTTTTTTTTCCTCAAACAAAATGCATTACAACAGTAATTTTATGACTGTTAAGATAACTGCCGTTAACAAGCACTTAATTAAAATGTACAATAAATAGCAGGCTGCAGTCTTATCTCCTCTCATGAGCTCCCAGCAGCCTGAGACTCCAATGCACAGCCCTGCTGTTCCTCAGCTTGTTTGCAGATTAATTGCTTTTCTGTCTGGCAAAAGCTGCTTCTCCTTCAGCCAGATCGTAAATGACCAGATAGGGACTTTATCAATCAAGCTACTACTTTCTGTGATCACTTCCATTCAACACCTTCTGAATTTCGCATTGAGAGGAACAGAAGTTATAGAGATAGGGTTTAACATCTTAGTTTTTGTGCGCTTGGAATTTACGATAGTGCTGTCACCATTTGACACTGTTAATCTTTATGTACAATACCCCAGGAGCAAGGCTGGTTTTGTTCCTGAGCTGGAACTATCCCTTGTAAGAATTGTGAGGAATACATACGGAACAGATCTGAGATGCTCCATGTAGCACAAGGTTGCATCTCTTCCATAATCTGTGTGCTCTCGCTGATGTGCCTCAGCATGTCCCTGTAACCTTGGCTCCTGATCAAGCTAGCAGTTCCCAGTTCTATTAATGGTGATCTTGCCTTATTGTGATTACTTATCACTCATATTGGGATAGTTGTCTGGAAACCTCAGCTGTGGATAAGGGTCCTGGTGTGGCAGGTGCTTAATGCACCTACATTGGAAACCTCATCATGCTCGAAGCAGGTTTTGTAAAATCAGAAGTTAGAGATTCTCTGCATAGGCTCTGTCTATCAGCAAAATCCTGGCAGATAAAGGCCTGGGGAAACAGCTGTTTGCAGATGAGTTGTGACTTGTGGATTTACTAAGTTCTGAACAAGTCTAATCACAGTAGAAATGGTATTCTTATTTTCTTTTTTTTCTTTTTTTTTTTTAACCAAAAAGGCGTTAGAGAAGAACTGCTACTCAAGGAATACATGGGAATTACAGATATAAATATGGCACTAGAATGCAAATGTACTGTAGACAACTTTTGGAGTGTGTTCCTTGAACTGCAACAGATATATTGCTTTCTTGTTACTGCTCAGAATGTAAACAAATTTCTAATTTACCAGATTTATCTTTCATGCTGAGTAAAGGGAATGGATTCCATCTGGAGTTATAAATATGCACTGTATAGTAACTTTGACACTGTATTAACTTAAGGTTGGGTTCTGCATACTGGTGAAGCTGTAGCGTTAAACCTAATTTGTGTAGCTGCTTTGATGTCGTCACTGAGGTCTGTTGTCTTAAACAAAAATAAAATACCTGCTCCCTTCTTGTGCACTCCCCTCTGAATGGAGCAGCCCTGTGAACGTGGGTTTGGTTGTATTTTTTTGCTGCTCAGAGAGATGGGACTTTCCTTGTGTAAAAACTTACATGTAGGAGAGCCAGAATGCAGGAGCTCTCTGCTAGCAGTGTGTAGATTTGTTAGCAGCCTCTGAGAACATTTGGAGCATCTTTGCAAAGGGCCTTTTCCCATCCGATCTCCTGAGCAGTCTGTTCAGAGCTTCAGTCTTAAAGCCTATCACAAAGAGCTGATAGTGGATGAATGGAAGCAGGACAGCCCTCCCCAGAACTGCTCCTGCTGGCACGTGTGTGCTGAGCTGGGCACTGGGCACATCCAGCAGGGGACTGGAGAAGTTGCATCTCTGGTGAGTGACGCTCTCCTATCAGTGGAAGAAAAACCCCAAAGCAAATCTGCTTGTTCTCAAAGCATGGGAGTGAAGAAGCTACTGATAAAGAGCAGCTATAAAGCTACTAAAGGAGGAAATACTCAACTGCTTGGAATCCTCCAAGCTATTTGTCATGGTCAGCACACTGCTACCACTTAAATAAGCAAGCAAACAAGCACAGAAGATAAAGACAAGAAATAATCACTGAGCATATCAGCAAGATGAGAACAGAGTCCTGTGAAGATAGTAAAATTATGTACATAGGTCAAACCAATTTGCATTGTAATCCTGTTCAGCTGAATAGACCCAATGTAATATATGTATGCACGGACATTTGCAGCTCTAATGTGGTTATGACAGGGAGGTGGTATTGTCAAGGTGTGTGGTTGTACTTGCATCAGAACTGTATTTATATCTCATAGCTATGAGGTGAACACAGATTCACAGAAAACACCTTTGAAGAAGAGAGGTGCACAATAAATTTACTCTCTTCTGCATTTTTTTAATAGTACTTAAACTCAGCCTTGTGGTAGTACTAATTTTCCTACAACACCTGAAATCCTGAGTTCTTACCAGCTTTCTCCATGTTTTACTTATTTAAAGATAGAACATTTTGCTTTTGGGCTACTGACATATCAAAAGAAATGTGTGCTTAAAGTTCAGCTGATGTGTAATTTTGCTGACTTGGTATTTATGTCATAGGATAGTGATGGGCTCAGCTTTCTTGATGAGATCTTTCTTCTTCCAGACTCTTCAGAAAATTCGTTCCAATAATTTGATTCATCTCATCTCTTTTTCTCATCTATATTTTCTTCTTTCGATGTGTCGTTTGTGAAAGCTTTGTCCTGAGTTGTGAAGTGACTCAGTCTAGGCTGTACGTTTTCAGATCATTTCAGATACTTGAATAGTGGCTCAAAAACTGGTTGTTGCATCAGTAGGGTTTTTAAGCAACCTGATGGAAGCTTCTTTGCAAATGTGAGAGAGAAGAATACTAGGAGTTACAGGCAGGCCCACTAACAGTGCAGCTGTGGCTGATTACTCCAGATCATCTCACTATAATGTATGCTTTAATTTCGTTTTTATTACTTAAGAATTTATTTTGAAATTACGCTGATTAAAGGTCATATTTCCATCAGTACCTGCATTCATTCAACTTCGTAAAATTTACTTCACCCACTCAGTTGGGTGGAGTGACTTATTTATGGGTGAGCAGATGTGATAGTTGAGCTGTCAATTTTTATATTACTTCATTAATTTATTCACAAGGAATATTTAAATCCCAGACAATCCACTGTGAGGAAATGAGAAGATTCCTGGATTCTGTGACAACCTGGAAATTCAGTGATATCTTCATGTTCTGAAATGGAGACATTCTCAAAGGCTGTTTATTGTATTTTAACTCTGCATTAGGCGTGATAGTCTTTGCCAGTTCAGTGGAATGAAGCAGTCGTTACTCGTGTAAGTCAGTGCAGCTCTATGTAAGGAGAGCTCTCTATGTGAGAGGAACAGTTCAGAAGATGGGCTTTTCTCGTTCTGTCAGTCCTAAGAGAAAATACATGTATGCACAGATTCCTAGTTAGCTAATTTGTTTGATGCAGACCCTATGGATTTTACTTTAAATATACCTTATTCTGTTTGTGGAATAGCTGATGACACTTACAGTAGGGAATCCTGAGGGACAGAGCACTCAAAAGGAGGTCTAGTGAGAAATGTGAAATTGTAGAGTCTAAACCATTTCACACTGTGGCATAAGGATATCTGGAAGTACAGGGAACCTTCTGGTTTTTGGAGTTGCCATGAGCACGTCTTCATGTAAAAAGTGAATTTTGAAGATGATTTTCACAGCCAAAATAGCTGTAAGTTTGTGATTTTTTTTTTTTTTTCCCTTGTTTTGGAAAGCTCACACCCTGGATTAGAGGCCTGCTGTAAGTGGCCAGCAGCAGGGTGGGTTATGTAGGAGAGCCATGCACAAACGTGTGATGTAGCACACTTGTTGGGAAACTCAGGTGCATAGTGTACGTGGTATGGTGATGACAGCTTTTTTTAACTGCGAGGACAGAGCTGCTGGAGCGGACTAACTTGTACTGAATTCCTATTGGAGACAAACTAATAAGAATATTTCAATTCACTTACTGCTTACTTACATTTTAACTGATTTCTATTGCAGTAGATTTTTGTGGGGATAAGACACAGACACCTGTTAGGCGGCTGCTTTGGTGACATAACACAGTTGTATGCAGGAAAGATTTTGGAGCTTTGAGTCTCTTCTGTAAAGGCTGGATCAGGAGAGATGTTGAATTTAGAAAACTGTGGCTTCTGATGTGAGCTGAAGATGCCTGGTTGGTCCCTTATCACTGCTGGTTTATCAGACAAAAAACAGGTGCACTGTTTTTCATTGAAACTCTTTTATGTATTACTTACATTAAACTAAGGTTAAAGTTGGATCTGTGCTAGAAATTTGGTCTTCAGGCACTTTCAGGTTTTGGTAATAACTGAAGTCTATAATGAACTAGTGCTCCCCACTTTTAAACAAACGCTGTTGAAGAACATTTGCTAATATAAAGATTTCAGTCATTTCTTTGTTTGCTTTGCACCCAACCCTCCTCTTCGTTTCTGAAAATCTTCATTTTTGCTGAATTCGCAATAATTACTGTGAGAGCTTTTGCCCTTCTCCATGACTTATTTCTGCCCCCTGATTGATCAGTGGTCCGTGGTCAGCCCTCAGATCTCCAAAAGGCTGAAAACATGTGGAGCATTCTGATGCTTAGGAAGGTCTCATAGCTGAAGAGGTTGGATGGACTGTTTTAAATAGCAGGAGAGCATTTTGTTCCCGTTTACTTTCAGACTGTTTAAACAATTGTTTTCCACTTAAGAAAAAAAAGACATTTCAACCTTGTTTCATGCGACTGGTCTCTACTGCATGGCAGGCAAATAGGGATTATCTCTTAAAAGTTCTCCCTTGAACATTATCTTAACTTCCAACACTTCTTTCTGGCCTGTATCTGAGTTTTTTAGAGGTTTGAGATGCTACACCAAAGGGTGATGAGTAGTAAGAAATCTTACAGCGAGCATAATGTTCTGCTAAGCAGTTACAGCATCGAGAGAGAGACTATCCTAAAAAGGCATGGTTTTGATTGACAAATTCGTAACTCTCTTCTGTGGTAGAAGATGAAAGCATTAGCTTTCATCTCAAGCTGGTCTTTTTGGTGCAGGACTGTATCCAACCCAGAAGCTCACACCTAGAATTAAGGTTTGAGTGAAAGATTTGAATTATTATTATTGTTATCATTATTATTATTGTTATTATTATTTGTAAGCCTTCTTGCTTATAGATTGATTGCAGTGGGATCTACTGCTGGTGTTTCCAGTCTGGCAGACTTTGTCTGTGGACATGTACATATAGGATGTAGTTATTGGTATTGGACAATGGTGGTCGGGTTTTTTTTGTGGTTTTTTTTTTTTTTTCAGAGAAACAGCAATTGCAGTAGTTAAGCTGCATGATGTGATATTCTGTGAAATTTAACTTCTGCAAAGGCAGTCTGAGGATTACACAGGATATTACTATTAACCAATAACAACAACAAAAAAATCTTGACAAATTAAATGTCAACCCCCACCCAGCTGCGGCTGCTGAAATCTAGGTCCAGATGCAAGATTGGCATCTTGTGTGTATCTCTGCTGTGCTGAAGCAGTGGCAAAAAGCAACAATATTCTCCTCTGTCTCTTACCTAGCAGTTAATCGAGCTCTATGTCTCAAATATCTCCTCAGTGATCAGGAGTTCTTAACTGCTCCCATTTTTCATTCCTCCCATCACCTGAGAAGGCTTGTCTATTGTTAAAGTGAGCGGCAGTGACTTCCCAGGAAAATACAATGAAACAAAGCAAAAACTTGCTTTCATTTTGTGAGGTCCATTTGATTTTAATTCTGTTTCAGAATAGTTCTTCTAACTCAGTTATGAGTGGAAAAAACAGTGTTACTTTGTGCAGCATTTCAGTGCCAAGCTCTTAAAAGCAGTGTGGTTGGACTACAGGAAGGGTTGTTTTTTTTTTTTTTAATATCAGTTGCCCTAATGAGGAGTCTTCCTTTAATCCAGCAAGGTCTTGGGCTGAGTATTGGAGAGATTTTTTTTAATTAATCTGGAGCCAGTGTTCAGAAATATCTCCTATATGAAAAAGAAAACCCACCTCGGTAGGAATATAATGAAGAGAAGCAAGAGGCTGGAGGAACTTGGAAGCAGACATTTGAGAGTTGGGTTGTATTGACATTTCTTTGAAATGAATTTGAACTGCTAAACTCCAGGGTTCAGTTCTGCTCTTAGCTGATGAGAGCACAGAGGAGCCGAAGTGAAGCCAGTGGAGTTCAGAGAGGGAAGTAAGGAAGTACCTCATAGTGAGGGAGAGCAGCAGGGCAGTTCAGAGAGATTGGAGTTCCCATCCTGGAAGCTACAGTGTGCTCTCGTTCTGGTTAGACGTGCCATTAAATCTTTGTTGTTCAAGAAGATCTTTAATGATGCATTAAATTCAAAGAGTTCTCAATTCAGAAGTTTTGCTTTTGGCATAAAACTTGTTAGAACAGTTTTTTTTTTTTCTCTTCCTTCTACACTGTAAAAATTGCGAGCTGTTCTCTACAGAATGATACAGAGGCTGTCAATCAGTTAATTTGTTGCTCAAACACCTACATTTTTACAACCTTGTTTAGCAGGCTTTTTTTGGTACATCCACACAGAAAGCCTTCCCCAGAGACGGGTTCTGAGACAATTTTGTCAAATGCTGCCCAGGGGCTTTTCTTCTTGTCTCGTTGTATTTGTATGGCCTGTACAGCAGATTCATGCTCTGCAGAATCAAAGAACAGTAATTACAGGCAAAGTCTCTGAATCTGTAAATCTGTATGTTTCAGCATGTGGGGTGACAGGAGAGGGTTTTGGAGGAACAGGTCTCTGGTGGCTCCTGTTGACGTTGCCTGGTTTGTGAGTGCCCCGGAGTCATAATTAGAGAGGAGCTGTACTTTGTCCTCACCCTAGTCTCCAGTATCTCCTTTCAGGTATCATATCAGATGTACGCTCACCCCTGGATATGGTTTTCTGTGCTAGATCAGGTCTGCCCGAGTTCATGCTGCCAGAAGTTTTCTTCCAGGGTCTGTCACCAGCAGTATGTGGTGACTGGGCATAGGTCCATCCTACAAACCATTTTGCCTTTGTTTTAACAGATGATATGGAAAACGTTGAAACAACAAACACTTTATGCATGTGTTTTGATGACTGGCTGCTTCCTCCTCCGTGGTGATCCTGGTGTCCCTTCGCTGAGCAAGGGATGCTGCCGCTGTCAGAGCAGCACTCTCAGACAAGAGTTGCTCTCATTAAAGGGAAGCTTTCTTTTTAAGCTATTTGTGTTCCTTTCGCTCACTCTGCAGGTAATTGTTTATCTTGTTGCAGTTATTCTTCTTTTCATGGTTAAGGAGTAAATATCCTGATACCCATGCCAATACTCTTTAATAGCCAAGGGGCAGAGCCAAAGCATTTGTATCAAGCACTCCTGAGAAGACATGCTCAGGGCACCTTGTGCAGGTTGTCCTCAAGCCAGTGGCTGTTTCTGAAGGGTCAGCTGAGTACCTCTGGCTTCTTCCTAACCTTGCTGAGTCTTGGACTCTTGCTCTCTTCACACAGGCGGCCAGAGGTAGGCAAGTATCTGTACACAGCCACCTCCTCAGGAAGCAATCACCGTACCTTTGAAAAACTTTGGGTGTGTCAGCTTTAAGTGCTGGGCGTTTTAAAAGTGGCATCAAGAGCATAGGCCTGAATTCCACAGTCTGTAGTTAGAGGAGCCTACAGGAGGCCAAAGGGTAACAGCGAAGTAACAGGAGCGAGGCACAACTGGATGTGGAAGGGAGGGCAGCGCAGTGGTTGGAAGTGGTGCAGGCCCCAGTTGTGGATGTATTTACTGCAGGATGAAGGCATCACTGAGAGACCCACTGAGTCGTAGCTCAGTGCCTTGGTCCACAGGTCTGTAACAGAGCAGAAGCAAAGCCTGTGCTGCTGGGTGGTGACCTGCATCCCAAATCTTCGAAGGGAAATAGAATGGCTTCTGTCCTGTAACTTGTCACCTCTAGTTTGGATTAAGAATAATTCACTTTATAATCATTTCTCACAGAAAAAGACAGTGTTAAAGAGTTTCAGATGACAAGATTCTGCAGGAGATGTCTGTCTGTGTTTTATGAAATAATAGAGCTGGATTTCAAAACTCCCAGCTAGGCCAAGACTTTCCCTGTAGCTCTTCTTCCCTCATGTATTATGCTTCATGTGTAAAGATCATCTGGCCTACAGTTATTAATTGCTTGTCAGTTAGTTTGAAATCCTCTGGATCCAGAGCTTGCCCTCTTGCAATACTTAGTTGTTTTTTATTTCTCTTGCAGTATAAGAAGTGTGGGCCTGGGGGCTTTATCCCCAGCTGAGTTAACACACCACCGTTCAGGTGCGGTCAGGCAGCCTCACTGTGTGCAGATCTGTGTGGCTCCCAGAGCTGGCACTGTGGCCTGCTGGTAACTGTAGACAGTGCTGGATCGTGTGTCCCAGCTGGTATTTCAGCCTCCTTTAACGTTTTAAGAGTTTGAATTGAACAAAAGGCTATCTCAGGTTTGACAACTTCAGCTTACTGGAACTGATGCTGAGTGCAGAGCAAAGAAAGTGGAGTGGTTCATGTCTGTGTGCATTCAGCAAGGGGGTAATGTCCGTTTTTTACCAGTGAAAATACATTTTTCCCTTTCCCCCGTACAAGATATTTACGATATGTGGGTGGAGATGGAATCTCTTTGGTTTCTGTCCCATTGCTGTGGAGAGGCCCTGCTCCTCTAATGTGTGGAGGAAGAGCTGCTTATCCTAGGGATGCCCTGTTGGAGGCTGGCAGGGTGCAGCACAGCTGCAGTCAGGGCAGGGCTCTGTGCTAGCACTGCACCTCGTCCTGGGCTCTCCTGTAGACCATGGAACCGGCATTTAGCTGGCATCAGGCTCTGCTGTTTTGGCTGATAAGGTTTAGTGTAAACAAATGCGGGTCTGTGAATTATCTGGCATGAGAATCAGTTAGGGGTGCTGGCTTCCCATAGCCTTAATCTCGTTGGCCTAAATGATTTATAAACTGGCAACATGATAAATGTTCTTTTAAGTGGACAAATCACATTGAAGAGGTGTAACTTTCTGTCAGTAAGTAACATGACCGCTTCTCTTAGGGGAAGAATAACAATCACAAGGAGCAGTAAGGGTAACAGGATCACAAGTAGGCATATTCCTTCTCTGCAGCATAAATCATTAGAAGGGCACTTCTTTCTTCCCTCTTTGCTTGTCCTTCTTCGTCCTTTCTTCTTTTTTTTTCCTTTTGGTACTATTTTCTAGCGCTTCCATATCATTTTGGAAAGCTAAACCCTACACTTGATTTGTGCTGCAGTTTCTTCATAAATCTTTGAAGCTTGTCTCCATCAAGCTGTATTTTCCATTAAAATATGGTTCCCAGGTGATTTCCAATACTATGAAAAACATGTAGCCATAAGTCTTTCACTGATTGTTTATTATCTGTTTAGGTGCTCCTGAGGATTTTGACAGCTAGGACTTGTATCATATGTAATGTAATAAAAGTGAATGTCTTCAGCATAACAGGGATAGCTGGCCCTTCATTTCTGTCTGCCAGGGCTGTATTTGTTTTCAGTGTTTTTTTAACATGAAACTTTGGGTCTGCTCCAAATCACATCAGCTTAAACTTTGTGTTTTCTTTGCTATATGGATGAACAAAAGGCAGAAGAAAATCCAAGCAAAACACAACAAAAGCTTTCCTGTTATAAACAGCACAGGAAACAGTAACAACAAAGCTAGTATTTACTCTGGTGGAGGAATAATTTTATTTTAACTGGTTTCCAGCATGGATACTCACTTCTCTGGTTGCAGGAGATGCAGCAGAACATTACGTCTGTTTTGTATAAAGAACATTTTCTGCAGTTCTCCTTGGCCCTAAGCTTAACATTAGGATTACAGGATCAGCCTGTATGTAAGAACTGATATATGGTAGTAAACCTAGGCAAGAAAGAAAACCTTACCCAAACTCACACAGTGTATCGTGAGTTCAGTTCATCAACTCCCTGTCTTTGACTGCCAAAAGAAATGTTGCATTTCCTTGGCGTCTGTGCTGGCCTGTGCAGTGCATTGCAAGGAATCCATAGCTGGCCTGGCAGTGGGCTTGGGTGAGTTTGGCTTAAGAAGGGTTGGCAAAGATGTGCCCGACATACAGTGGGGGCGAGGAGACTGGCCAGCAGATAGGTGGCCTAGTTTGTATTTGCAGACCTTGTGGTTGATTTCAATGTCAGTCTTGTGTGTTGCCTCATGTTTTCCCTTCGTCAGTGTAGCAGGGAAGTATTGATTATTATAGTATAGCACTGCAGGGCTTAGGGGAAAAATAACTAATAATTATTAGTAGGATTTGTAATGTAAAGATTGGCTTTGTAGAAGCAAGCACTATATCACTGTGGTCTGGAAAACTACCCAGTCTGGACTGCAGTGCCCTTGTAGCATGGAATGTCCTCTCACTGCCCTGCAAAGATGTATCCTTGCTTTACTTCCCAATGGTATTCATGGAGCGGCTAAGAAGATTTTATATAACCTTGGGTTTGCATTGTATCTTCACCAGCTGGACCTCAGAACTGGTTGTCCAATGAGAAACTGCTGTTTCCTAAATGCTTGGTAAAGCACTTAATTGTGAAAATAACTAGTTTAACTTACAACATCAATTTGAAAAATTACTCATTAATTTTTGAGGTGCAGCCGCCTTCCCTGGAGGACAGAACTACTGATCTCATCTGTACCTAAAACCTTGGCTTTGTTTGCTAGCAGGTGTGTCTGATCTGCAAATGAAATTTGGCTTACCATCTCCATTTCCTTATAAACACCCTTGACTGCACCTTTGGCAGAACACACGATAATTAAGCAGTTGTGGTTTATACTATGCAGACTGACAGGGAAGAGTTTGCATGAGTAGCATGCCACACAGAAATACTATGTTTTCCTCTACTTTCCACTGGCATTTACTAGCAGGGTAAAGATGAAACCCTTGAAGAGCTGTGTGGGCTTCAAATGTTGGGTTGTTATCTTATTTGCTCCATATATCCAATTATTTAGGCCTAAATTATCAGTGCAGCTGGTGGACAAACAGTTCAGCATTAAGGGAGAGGAGGAATTGAAGAGAGTAAAATCTGAACAAGAACTACTACTTGATAAATGCTTTACCTGCCTACAAGAGTTTCAAAGCATCCAGGGCTCATTTAAATTTACTAAATATACAGGACGGTTCAAGTTGCAGGTTTTGTTCTGACCTCCAGAGACTGTTAACAGCAGAATTTCATCTTGTGGAAACCCTATCTATCAGTAGACGTGGGAGATGCATTTTTCACTATTTGAAATTAAATGTGCTCAAAAACTGAAGTAAGTCCAACAACTACAAACTGACTTCTAAATGTATTTTTAAGTATATTTTGTTTGCAAAGCAAAAGTCTGTTAGGTCTTTGTTTCCACTGCATATTGGCCATCACTGTGGTCACTATGGTCACATTCCCATGGAGACCTCTCTTTTCCTCAAGTGTCATCTTCTGTATAGCTTTTAATTGGCAGATTTGCCATTCTCCACCCTCAGCCCTGACTATAGGACTCCATCGTCTAAGCTTCAGCTTCCCTTTGTCCCCAGCATGCAAGGCATGTTCCCAGACACGCCAGATAAATTATTTGGGGTGCCCTGAGCCTTCCCGAAGCCATGGATACAGTGCATGAAGGTTCTTCCTTTCAGTAGTTGATTGGCTTGCAAATTTACTCCCAATGTGTTCTGTCATCCTTAGTTTGTAATTTTAGTACCGATTCTCACCTGAAATGAAAACCTCTTAAAGAGCAAAGGCTGGTTCAAATAAAACCCTCCGGATTATGATCCCTTCATTTAGAGACAAACGACCTGCTCATTAATGCTGTTTGCCTTATAATCAGTCATTAGGCATTTCCGTATTAAGCAGAGAATCCTTTCTGTCCAGTCTTGTAAACTAGCTCAGTAGCACTTCACCTTCTTCTGAATCGTGGCAGTTGAAAAAAGAAAATTGGGAATGTAGGGTTCATTTATTGGCCACTTCAGCATTGGATGAGGTCTTTTTTTTTTTTCTTCTTTTTTTTTAGAAAGTGGAAGTGCATAGGCAGGATATTTTCTTTCTTCAATAAGGACACTGAACTGGAAAATGCCAGTGCTTTACTTCTGACTCTCAAAAAGGATGTCATTCCCAATAGTCCTGCTGTTGTTTTAGGGGTTTATATGACTGAACCTGCCAGTTTGGGAGAAAGAAAAAGCTTTAACT
>JAOWBP010004096.1:7117508-7140982 GCA_028571105.1 Tragopan temminckii | reverse complement strand
TCTTTTTAAACTTTGCCCATCAAAAAAATGCCTTCAGGGCATGCAGATTGACGTGTAAAGCTCCAAATGCAGTGGTCGCTAGTGTGCAGTCAGCACAGCATAATGCATTGCTCAAATGTAAACTAGTTGTCAGAGAAGGCTGCAGCAACAGGTAACGCTCACAGTGCTTGTACCAAAAGAAAGGAACCAAGCTGGGGTACAAGTTATGCAGTGATGAAGGAAAATGGAACAACAACAAAACCCAAGGACCTAAGAAGCTCAGAGGGATGAACGGGAAGTGGGGGGGAATCCTTGGGATCAAAAAGCTGAAATGAAACTTGGCATTAGTCTTAAGAGATCAGGCAATGTTTTTGCTTAAAAACAAACAAAACAAAAGCCAAAATTATGAATTTGTAAGATCCTAGACTTGAAAGCATACAGAAACAGCATTAGTGGAAAGATTCTTCTTCTTCTTCTTCTTCTTCTTCTTTTTTTTTAATAAATGAATTAGTGGGGGAAAATCCCTCAACAATCCAACTGGTATTCAAACATGAAGAGACTTTCAATAATTTGTAGGAATATGGGAAGATTCAGATACATTCCAAGCAGAATAGGGAAAAAAGAAGATATCCACAGCCCAGTATAATCTTAGAAGCTCAAGTTGGAGTCTAACTTGCTTCCCAAACTACAGAGATCTCATAAACAGAGAGATTTCATTCAGCAGCATAAACTCTGACATTTGACCAGACAGTTGCCTTGGGGACATTAGCTAAAATAGCCTCAGCTTTAAAATTGAAATATGAACTTCTGATGGCTTTGGTAGTTGCTTTCCGGTGCCACTGAGACAACCAATAGAAATATTGGCTGCTGGATACTTCAGCATCACTAATTTAGGAAGAAACTGGTGATCTGCAGATACTCTTTCATCCTGCAGTGTTCTTTCCCGTTGGCAGCTCAGCTGTCTTTCCCTAATGCTAGGACAGGAATAGTTTCACCATCTTTTCTACTTGTTATCAGGAGGCCAAACAAGGAGCTGGTTGGTGCTGCGTAGCAGTTAGTGTGTTGGGATGGTGGTGCTGCCCTGTGGGTGTGGCAGACACAGCAGTTGACCCCAGGAAGGCTGCAGCAGCACAAATGCGGCTGTAAGTGTGCCTGCCAGTGGTTTGGGGGCTGTAGGTGCTTGGTGGGAGATATTTGGTGTCACTGACCCTGTGCTGAATCAGGAGGGGAAGGAGGAAACTGTGTTCAGTACCTTCTGTATAACTACATCTGTTAATGACCTGTGCCTGCTGAGGTGTAAATGTGTGCACAGTTCAGTGCTTCACAGACATGCGCGCTTATTGCTGCTGTATTTTTAATACAGCTCTTTTTTGTGATACTCTGCGGCTCCAAAATCCTACCCAGACTAACAGGGAATAAATATTTTGTTGTTAATTGCTTCTGGATGTCCTAGAGGGACAAGAGTGGTACTGGTTTGAGTTTGCCCCAGGACAATGCACCTGCATACACCCCTGACCTAGCTCTCCTTTAGCTACCAAACCAGCAGCTGGGACACCCAGGTAATTTTCCTGTTTTTGTGCAATCAAATAAAGACAGTGAGCTGAACTAACTTACTGATCGCTCTCGCTGAGCTTCAGGGAGTTTTCTTTGTACGCTCCCAATACAAGAACTTAAGGAGCTTTTTGGACAAGACCATGCAAGAGCAACTGTCCTGCTGCAGCCCGGGGAGGAATCGTGCTGGAGGAGGAGGAGGAGGAGGAGGATGTTCTGTGCAGGAACTGCAGCCCACAGGAGCAGGGTTATCCTGCAGCCCACGGAGGACCTTTTCTTTGTCTTTTCCTTGGTTCCTTGTCAAGCTCTATGAAAA
This sequence comes from Tragopan temminckii, assembly GCA_028571105.1. NCBI lineage: Eukaryota > Metazoa > Chordata > Aves > Galliformes > Phasianidae > Tragopan > Tragopan temminckii. The sequence continues at coordinate 7,139,136 of JAOWBP010004096.1, read as the reverse complement.
GTTCTTCAGGACCGCAGAACTGGGGGCAGGCTTAGCCTCCAAGAAATTCTAGCAGTGTCTCTGTAAATCCCAGGCCATTGCTCAACGAAGTTGAGTGAGGATGATGGTTGAGCATTTCTCATCTTAAGGAGCTACGGTGGCAGCTGTGGAAGGCTCCTACAGTCTGGGTGTGCTTTGAATAACGTCTCTCACTATGGTTCACATTAGAAATTTTGATTATCTGTCAGGCGGCTGCTCCCCTTCTCTTGAGCTATCAGGGTTGCAACACTCTGTAGAAGTCATTTACTTGCCAGTGGTACCGTTAGCCCTTTGTGAACAATTAAGCTGAGGTCAGAGGTGGTAATATATCAAATTTGCGGACCGTATTAAATTTTATTTTTACTGAAAGGAACTTTTTGTCTCTTTTATCAGGAGGAAAATTAAGCTGTGAACTGGAATTCCATCAGGCTGTCTGCTGCGAAGCCCTGCGGCTTTAGCAAACAGGCAGCAGTGGTCAGAAATGACACTCAAAAGGTAAATTTATTTCTTTTTTATTAAAAAGGATAAGTTATGACCTGTACAGTATATCTTTGAAAAGAAGGGAACTTAACACAATGTGCTATATTTTCCCACTTCTTTTAAACGATGGATTTTGCCCTGTATGGAGCTGTTCTGGATGAGAAGGAAGGGGTGCTGAGCTGGGCTGCAGCCATGGGGTGCAGGTGTACCCACCTTTTTTGCCTGCTCCTTCTCTCACCAAACCCTTTAGCAGTTTTGCCACTAATTTCTAGAAACTGGATCACTTTCAAAAGTTCTGCTCAAACTTGCTGTCTGTGTGAATTTTTGCCATTCTAAAGAAATTTTATTTTAAAATGTAAGTACAGTGAAACCCCTGGTCACACCCTGCCTTTCAGAGAACAGACAGTTCTGGTATCCAAACACCAAATTCCCAGACAGGCTGGCTACCCAACCAGGCCTTTGGCCTCTCCAGGGTTGCATACTGTAGAGGAAGGATTGCCTTTTGGGTCTGAGCATGCAAGCATGTGCTTGTCCTCTTCATCTGGGTATAAAATACCTCTTTCTGCCTTGCACAAGTATTAAAATACATGTGAAAATTTCAATAACCTGCACGCTGTTTTTGCAACTTGCTGTGTTGCCTGCAGTTGACTAGCTGTGGTTTGCAGGCAGACATGTTTAATTTGGAGCACAGTGGCTGATGATAACAAGTTAGGCTGCAGAGATCCTACAGCTTTTTCATTTTTCTGTAGGATGAAGGGTTTGCCCTGCTGTATTTGCTGCTTGTTTCTCCTCTTTTGCTGTACAGTGTTATGTTCTGCTCATCCATATTTCCTGTGTTTCCACCCTAAAGAAGGCAGAATTTCAACAGCAAAGAAAAGGGATTCTGTTGTGCTCTGTATAATTTGAATAACACCCTGTGGGATGAATTGTGCAATTTTAATATTCATTATCTCAAGCGTAGACAATAGAATCGACTGTAGTAGGGAAAACTGATTAGCAGATCACTGAAGATAGGTTTTTTCCTCTTTTTCTTTTTTCTTTTTATACTTGGCCACTGCTTGGTGATAAGCAAGTAAAACATTTTATCAAGACCTGAATCTTTGGTATTCAAAAATGTAATGCAATAATCATCCTTCAGTAGACGTGTGCATGGGAGCCCAAGAGCCATGGACAGAACATAAGTAAGTCTTAGGCCTTACTGGTGAGCAGCCCAGGCCAAGAGATTTCTGTTGCTCCCTCAACTCTAAATGAAAGGCAGGTTCTGAAGGGAGAGGGGAGCATGCAATCAGTCCACAAAGTGAATGGTAATGCTTTAATTATCATTCTATTGTTATTCTTCCTTTTTAGCTGCTTGGAGGTTGTGTAGTTTGCATATTCATTCCTTTAAATCTCACAAAGGTTTTGTTGTTGGCAAAAGTTTGACTGTAAAAAGAGGGCAAGCTTGTCCTTAATAGGCTAGAAGGGAAAGAAGGAAGAAGGGCTGTTTACTCCATGTTTCAAGATCTCTGTGAGGGGAGGATCCAGGGTGGGTACTGTTTTTCAGAAATAGAGGTACTAAGATTTTTTTTTTTTTTTAATAGGCAAGCACAAGTGTAATCACTTCTGGTAACTCACTTTGGGATTGTAATGGAACTTAGCCCAATAAAAAACTCATCTACCTATCACCCACTGAACTGACCATTTTTATAAAGGCTACAGAATTTGCCAGTGTCCTTCAAGAGAAGCTTTCCAAGAACTCATTTTGTTAAAATCTTCAGTGAAATACAGTTCTATGTACTGAGTTAACTTCTTTGCCACAGAAGAAATGTATTCACAATATTTCTGTTGGTTTCTTTTCAGAAAGTTACATGTAATTCGTAGAGGACTTCCAGCTCCTGTGAAAGAAGATGCTTTTGTTCTGCACAATCTTCACATCTGAGGAGGTAATATGACCTTCTTGTAGAAACGCTATCACAACTGCAGCCTTCTTGATTAGTTTTTTATGTCCTCCTGTCATGCATTATTCTCATTACATGGGCACTTCTCCAGGTTTTGTAACAGTACTGATTAGACATATAGGCGTGTGCTGATACAGTGGGCAAAGTTGCAGCATCTTCCATCTCCACAACTGTTTTGAGAGGAAATGGGATTCTGCTTCTTGTGCTGAGGTCAGGCAGTCTTAGAGGTCTTTCAAGCTTAAGCCAAGTGCAGTTACTGGGAGATGCACGTGTACTGGAGCAGACTGGGGTGATGCAGAGACTGAAAAAAAGAAAAGGTTAAGGATGATTTGAAGAACATTTTCTGTGAGTGCAGAGTTAAAGCCATTGCAATTGATTCAGCAGCAGTTTGCCTTTTCAGAATTACGGTGTTCTGTGCACTTACTGCACGTGATCAGGGAGCAGGAGAAGCCCATGGCAGGCTCTGCTCATGTAAACTCTCTCCAGCTGTCATTGCAGGTACTGAAAAGCGAGTCCCCATTACAAGTGTTTCCCACTGTTGGAAGGTGATGTGTAGTGACTAAAAGGGTTGCCAAGGGTGAACAAAGAATAGACTGCAACAGTCAATAAATATATCCTGAGATTTTTCAGTCATTTCCATATTTATATGTAATATATTCTAATATGGCTGTACTTGCCCAATTGCTGTTTTTTTCCTTTTCCCTAGCCTATGCTGTCTCCAGGCCTGAGAACTTTGTGTTTCTGTTGCCTTCTGTCTCTCAGGCATGGTATAACGACAAACCGATTCTTCCGCTTCCTAGTTGATGAACAGGGGTTTTTTTTGGTTTTATTTTTTGAAGTGTTAAAGAATGCCTAGCTTTTAGGTATTAAATGTATTTGGTGATTTTTACAACAGATTCTCCACTACTTTCTCAGTGCACATAATCTTCAGGATCATTAAAGAGAAAATCTGAGATTTTCCATTCTTGGTGCTAATGTAGTACTTGTTTCATAATGAAGCTGGTGGATTTTTGCTCTGCACACAATTACAAAACACCAAGAGCTCCACTAAAGTAAATTAATTTAGGATAATTTGCATTAGTTGAATTTGTGGCCCTGTTGACATTATCATGCTGGAGAACAGACACCAGCTGGGGTGATGCTATTTCATACCCATGTGGAGTAGGAATGGCCTCTGGGGGTTAGAATGAAAGTGGAGGATGACTACTGCTAACACAAGTTACGAATGAGCTGTCTGAAGTCTAAGAAGAATGAAATAAAAGGCAAGCTCACCATAACACAGTGAGATGCAGCTAAAAGGATGTGAACCTGGTGAAGTTGCTCCACATCATGTTGCCATAGAGGGATCGGAGCTCAGAGCAGCTTCTCCAGCCCGTCTGTGATCAGGGATGGGAAAATTCTCACATGCCCTCAGGTTTTCAGGTCAAACTGAACTGCTTAGGGGCTGTACCTCAAAGCCACATGGAAGCGCTGAATACTGCTGAGCAAAATGCCCTGTTTCTCAGGTGGAGCTGGCAGGAACCAGTTCCTCAGCAGCTGCGTTGGTTTTCTATTTGCATTTGGATGAAAATCAAGAGGTTTCTTTTTCTGTGTCAGACTTTGAATATAACCCTCCTCCCTTCGGCTGTCCTAGCTCTTACATGTTGATGCAGTTTGCAGTACTGTAGCTACCTGGATCTAGGCTTTTGTTTCAGGTGACTTGTACTACAATATTCTCCTTGGGACGAGTCTTGCTAGAGGCACTATCTCCCCTCCAGCCCTGAGGAGGAAACATCTGGTCTCTCTGGCACAGTGGAAGCTTCTGGGATTGTCGTTCTGTTTGGCATGAGTGAAATAGCCATAAGATTTGGTATGCATTTTTAGTATGTTGCAGCTATGCTCCTTGAGCCAAAGGAAGACAGTTTATCCAGGAAGCAAAAGAACATTTTTACTCAGCTTTTTGTGATAGCTCTTCATTAGTAATATTCAATAAAAAAAAACCTTATAAATGCTCAATTCAGCTGCTGTTAAAGTAAGAACAGAATTGCTATTGAATTGAATGAGGTCAATCTGGGGCTCCAGATGAAGGTAATGCAATGTTTAGTTCCATCTCGCTCCTCGCCCAAAAGAAAGCTGGCCAGCTGTGAGATGGCGATTCAAGAAGGATGGCTCTGCCTCAGAATCCATTGCTCCAGCTGTATCAGGCTGTTCTGGTGAGCCAGAGGTTTGTGCTCTCCAGCCCAGGGCCAGGGAATCACAAATGTGTACAGAAATAGAAGCCAGAGTTCAGGATGAGGACACACTGCAACAAAGCCTATTGGAATGGGAGAATTGTAATAAATGGCATGAAGAAAGCATGATCATTTCAAATTCTTGCCAAATGTGACTTGATTGTCACTTTTTTCTTGGGAATATGGCCTTACTATAAAAAAAAAAAAAAGAAGCTGGTGATCTCTTTGGAATTAAGGGTTTAGGATATGTCATGGGGAATTAGACACGGGCCTCCCATTAGCAAGGATTTTGACCTCCATGCATAGCTCTGAAAATCAATCCTATCTCCAGCCTCAGTTGTGTTTTTATTTCAACTGAGGAACAGGCATAGATATCACTGAGAAGGAGAGTAAATCTCATGATTGGAAACGTCTGATGTCATTTTCAAGTGCAGTTATAAAACGGAGTGATGACATGTAGATGTCCGCACCCAAAATATTTACAAATCAAACTGTGTGGGTGCCTAGTTTTTATGGTGGCAATAAAACGTTGCTTAGTATTTCCTGGTAAACTTTTAGTACTGAGTAATTACTATTAAACAGATGGAGAAACAGGGCACTGTAGCAGAGTTGAGAGTATTTTTCGTAAGCCTTACTTTTTCCCATGGGCTTACAGTGTCTTGACTGTTCATCTTAGGCCCCTTCAACAGTGTTTATCACAAGCATGTGCTTTTGGCAAGTAGCTCCACTGAGGTCTGGTCAAGTGATGATGACACTTTGAAATCAACAGGAGCATAAGGTGGCAGTAAAACATAAGTAAAAAATAATCCCACTGAGCTGGGATTTGCAGCGTTGTGCTTTGAGTCCCACTGCAGCATGGGGTGTGATTTGGATTCTCTTGTGCCTCAGTTTCCCTGTGCGTAAACAGCAGTGATCCTTTTGAGGAGGGAGGGTCTTTTGCCTTTTGAAGAAGTAGTGTGAAAAGCCTTGCTTGCTATTATGCATATATTGAAAACAAAACCTAATCAGAGCTTTGCTAGGTTGGGGATGAATGTGTTTAGTAGTTCATTTGATCAAGCTGTAGATTACTTAGGCAGTGGTTTGTAATAAGAGCCTTATCGGTAACAAAAACCCTTCTGTCATCCTCAGACAAGCAACAGTCATGTTCTAAAATGGTTGCCAAACGTGTTTATTTGAAGATGGTTGTTTCTAGCATAGCTGAAACCATTGTGTGGCGAGAGTTCAATTGCTTCCTACTAAAGCCAACATTCATAGCTTGGAAAACTGTTAGATAAATGTCAGTTTCTGCCATAATTTGTGGAATCAATGCAAACTGAGTCAAAGAATCACAAACAGTAATGTGAAAATAAAATGATCTGCGTTATGGTTTTTAAGTAAATGATGATAAACTAATAAATGCCATTAGCTGCTGCCATTACTTTGTTGAATTTAGCTGATGTTACTGTGTTGACTTTAAAAGCTATCAGCTTAACTATATAAATCCATTTGACATGTCTTTATTCAGATAAAACTTTAATACTGCAAGTGTAGCAAATTAGATGCAAATGCTCTTTTTATTTTAAGTATATTTAAAGCTGCCTTTTCAATGCAAATTTTACAGGAAATCTCAACAAGCTAGGACAGACATCTTAGCTGTCAGCGTGCAGCACTTTCATTTCGGTCTCAGGCATGGGAGCTGCATTTTGTCCCTGCAGACTGAGATAATTAAAACTACAGAGAGATGGTTTTAAATATACATGATACACAGTTACTTAAACTGTGGGATAATGCATAAATGCGGTCCTTAACATTTTTGATAGAGCAACGCCGACCGGACAGCACATCAGTAGATGGTAGGGAACGCATTTCTTTTTGTGCAAACAGCTTTGTTTTATTTTTATTTTTCATCTTTTCACCTGAATTGCTGTGGAAGCACAGAAATACCATTTCAAACCCTGGGTTGGGAAAGCCCTCATTAAAAAGATACTGATACCATTAACTTCTTTTTTTTCTTTCTTTTTTTCTTTTCTTTGTTTTTGAGCAGCCCCTAGCCTCCTTGGAATACATATCTATTTCAGCTTTCATTTGCTGAACCCCCTGAATGAGTTTATCCAAACAATGTGAATTTACTCAGATCTTTTTAAAATCCCACATCTCTTGTGGTTGATAAAGCTGACTTTAGCTAAGAAGAGTTGGATCAGGGTGATTTAAATTTCACAGTGAAAATGATAAGGGCTTTACTAGAAATAATAAGCGCATTCAAATACTGTCATGGGCAAACAGTTGAATGTGCAGTGAGAAATTTGGCAAGGCTAGTCTTTCTCAGTGTTGATTTAATGAAGTAATGGATAGTAAAATAGAAAAAAAAAACCCAGCAACTTGCATTCAGAGGTAAACTTATGTTAATTCCATATCAGTAGTTCTATAAAGCATTGTTCATTAAAAAGCAGCATTAATGCTCTAATAACTTTTTAAATGTCATGCTGTTTAAAAGCTGCAAAACCCAACCAAGCCACCAGCAAGGAGAGAAGCCTCTCCTGGCAGGCCTATACCAGTGATGCCCGGTTGTTGGCATTTCGCAGGCGTTCAGCACGAGGAGAGCATGTGCTTCAGGGAAAGAAAAAGAGGAAGCACATCCACGTATGCTGCAGGGCGAACAGTGGCCCAGGTTGAAAATGGTTTTGAATGCTAGCTTGTCCATTTAAAAACACAGAGCCTCACCTTTCTCATTCAAACTGGTGGGAGCCTGCACAGCCCCAACTGCAAAGGCAGCCTTGGCAGGATCAAAAGGTTCAGGTCTGAATCCAGATGTGCTTTTGTGTGATGCAGCTGGGATGGCCATTGAGTGGGGCTGGGCAAGGAGCAGGAGGCGAGGTTGTTTTTGAGGCAGTCCTTCAGACGGTTTATAGCTGTCATTAATGGGGTTTGTGTACATCAAGGAACTGGCATCCAGAATTAGTGATGTCTGATCGGTGAGGCATCTGGAAAGCAATAAATCGAACATATATGGTGCTTACAAGAAGGGGCAAGAGAGAAGAAAAGGGAAGAAACATCACTCTGTTGCCAAAGGGCTGAGGTTAAGAATCCCTCTGTGCAATTTAACAGTTTTTAATTCCTACATTTTAATACCTCACAGGCCATTGTGTCAGTCTGCTTTAGCTCGTTCATGGAGCCATCTCACTGCTGCCAAGTGGATTAGCTCTCCGAGGGGCTGCTGGCCCCCTCCTGCTCGGGGGTTGCATCCATCACCGCCCTATGCGCATCCCCCTGCCCTCCCAGCCACCCTGCTGCTTCATCCCAAATGTGGGCTGCCTAACTGGCACTGCCAAACGCCAAATCCTGGCAGTCTCTAAGTGGGACAAGCTTTGTTTTTCACGTGTGCCCCTATGATCTTATTTTATTTTTTCCCTTCAAGGAACGCAGTAAAAACCTAATAGGAGGCTTCCTGCAATCAGTGCAGGGGAGCAGCAGCCATTAGCAGATGGGAAGAGATCAATATTCTGCCCAACCTTTCCGGTTGCAGTTCTAGTTGGTAATTATATAGCTGTTATAAATTCATGAATACCATGTATAAGGAAAAACGAATCTCTTCAAAACAGCTTATTTCCATAGTAAATGACCAGAGAGCTGCCACTGACTTCATCACTGACAACTATTTTGTGTTTGGTAAACAGACTTAGTAGGAACAAAATGATTCTAAGGTTTAAAGAAATACTTAGGAGCTCAAATCCTCCCATCGACCATCACACGTTTCCTGCATTTGGCTCATTACAGGACAAGTGTGTCCTTTAAGACATGGAGATTAATGAGGCATTTTACGAGACTAATACATTTTAAATTTTAACACCGGAGTTAGCATCTATAATTGTACAATTATACGTTCATTTAGATTTTTTAAAGATAACTAATCACAGGTGACTAGAACTGTGTGAAGAGGCAGAATTTATGTTTCTCCAGCTGCAGGAGCACTAAATCATGCAGGAATTGAAATTGTTTTCCTTATGACAGATAGCTCAGGCAAGATTAGTCAGTCACTGTTTCAGATATAATGCCTTTTTTATTACGCATACTTTATGTGGGACTATTATATTTGTAACATATATTTCTGCATACAGCAAATTAACTATTGTGTAATGCACGGACCAAGAAGGAGTATCATTAGTTCTCGCCGTCCCGCAGTTTTGAGCAGCTGGTGAAATATATACCAATCATCCAACAGCTAGCTTCATGTTAACATGTAGAACAAAGCCTGAGCGGCTCCCGTTTGACAGAACTTTACCGTGTAGTAATAAATAAGGCTGAATTATTGATGGTGATAACTGCTAATATTATTATGACCTCAATTAAGTGCTTTTTTCAGACACATTAGCAACAAAAGGTCTTCTCTTTGCTCGTTGCTGTTTTTTCAAGTCCCACTTTACATTAAAATCGAATTGATCAAACCTATTTGCCATTTCGCTGTGAGTGGATAACCATAATGGGTAATCTATCAGCATGGTGCTCCCCTTAAAGCTATTAACACCTTTTGTTGTTTTACTCAAGTTTCTAAACGTGCTGAGAGGTTCAAAAAGGCAAACCCTGCAATCTGTTAGGATTGTGCAGAGCCGTGACTTGTGGCATTCTTTTAATTACCATACTTTTTTAGCTCCGCAGCCAAACACTGATATTTCTGACACTAAGTAAGTCTTTATTTACTTATGAAGCTGTGAGACAGCTAAATTAAAGCTGATTAGCAAGATGGCAGCTCTGCTGCTCGCAGCTGAGGTGAGTTGAGCTGCTGCATGGCTTCTCCCCACAACTCGCTGCTTGACTCTCAGGCACTGGGGCTGGGATCACTCAGCAGCGAGGCAAATAAAGGGAGCTTAGAGTGTTTTGCCCTATGGCAAATTGGCAAATTGTGTTAGTTACATGGATGTGTGTGTAAAGTGTGGAGCAGCCTGTTTGTTTGTGAGAGCTTTTATAATAGGCAGGGGGAGATAATTTCCAGGGACAGGCTGGTGGAGTGTGCGTGCTTGGGGAGTTGTGGGATTACACTCATTAAAAAGTGAAGAGCTAATGAAATTAATCAGAGGAAAGACTGAGCAAACTGGAGAACACAATATGGACCTGTCTCGGAGAGGCTGCCTCTTTTCACGTAAATCTCTGTTGAAGATTTCTGCCCTTCTGGAACCATTCTTTGGATCGGTGCTTCTTGATTTTGGATTTTTGCTGTCTTAATACTTGTGTGAGGCTGAGTGGCAAAAGAGGGGATTTCTGGTTTACTTGCTCATGACAAACCTAGACTAAGAGTGCCTGGGCTGTGATTCGTCACTATTTGTAATGCTGATGCAACAACTGAGTGAAAGTAGGTGGTGCTGGTGTTCACTGGCACAAAACCCCAGTCATATTCCTGGTAACAATCTCAACAGAAAAGCCTGGACAGAATAAGCAAGGAAGTCCTTTATTGCTTCATATGTTCCTTTTGTTCTCTTTTTGTTTATATATACGTATTAAAAAATAAACACGCACACACCAGTGTGCTGGCAGTGCTGGTGTGAGTGTTCCTGGAAGAAGAGAAGCCCCATGGATCCTTGCTGCCTCTGTGCTCTGTGTGTGAGCAGGGAGCTGCTGTCAGCACAAGGCTGAAGCTCCTGGGGAGGTGTGAGCTCAGTGTAGGACCTCTGAGCTGGGCTCTGCGCAGTGCATGGCCTTTGGAGGGACAGCACAGCTCCTTTCCTCTCATCTCGAGGGGAAGGTCATGGCATGGCACTCTTGAGGACTTGTTGCCTGTGTCATTTCATGTGAAAGTGGAAGTCCCTCGAGTTCATTCATAATTACATTAAATTGTTCTAATTGCAGAATGCTACAAGTAAAGGCACTCGTGTGTTCGTTTTTGCCACAAGCAGCGTCAGTGCCTCCAGTTTAAGCCAGGTCACACCTTTGTGATGTCAATGCCAGCACTGGTTTTGGCTCTTTTGCTTCTATTTGTATTGTAGTGAGTCACAAGCAGGGGGAAATGAAGAAATACTTGTTGGCTTCAAAAGCAGATTGAAGATAAGTTGCTGTTAAGCTCCAGTTCTGTCTAGCTGTTGATATGTGTAATATAGCAAATTAATTAAAAGCTTATACTCACAATATATAGGGATTTCAATTGTTTTAAAGTGGTGGTTAGTCTTTCAGCAACTAGAAGATGCACATGACTGAGCTACTCTCGTAGATCAGTGCTTCTAGAAGTGCTTCAAGTAGCTTACCGTGCTTCCAGTTTCTTTGCATCAATCACTTTTTGTGCGTTTTTATCTTGTGTCGAACAAATCAGAACTGTCCTTTGCCCATTTTATGCATCCTACAAAGCAGGGTATGAAGTGGGTTGATGACAGCTCATCCATCTCACTGTTTTTGAAAGGGATTCCCCTTCTGGACCTCATGTGGAGAGGTGTTTTTCTGAAGCCCACCCACCTGGTACTATTTTCCCTTAGGAAGTGGCTGCATTTTCCTAGGGTGTTTCTTGTAGGGGTAAGGCTGCATATCAAACAGCAGATTTCTGAATGGTATATAGTGATATTGACTTTACTGATGCTTCAGCTGCTGTTGTCTTAATATAGACTGTCGCTCATATGTCAGTTGGAAACAAAAATCAATAAGCAATGAGAATGGGAGTAAAGGGAAACCAGAGAAACAAAAAGATGAACAAGAATTTGGTATCTCCCCTCATATGCTTCCAGTGAGCTGTTGTGCACTCCTTACCATCAAAGGCCATCAGAGGACCTGCAGCTCATGTGCACAGGTCCTGCCACCTGGGTCAGGGCTCCTCCTGGGCCATGAAAGAGGACGCTGAGGCACAAGGAACCCAGTGCTGGATGCTCTGAGTCCTGCAGACTCATCTGCAGAAAGTTTAGGCTGTGGTTAAATGGCCAAGTCCCAAATTGTCTGTGCCCAGGTGTGTGTGCATGTCACATGCATGATTTTAAATAAATGAACAGGTCATCATTTTTTTTAAAGCAAAACAAGTATTTAACAAGCCCTTGAAGCTGTCTGCTCGAGACCCTGGAGCTTCTGCTTGCTCCTCTCTATGTGTGTGTGCTGGGGGCCTGGCATGCCAAGGATGCAGCAGTGTTGTGTGAGTGCGGTGGTGATGGTGGGAGCCTGCTCGGGCAGGCTCCACTGTGAAGTGGAAGCAGGAGGGGAAAACTGCCCTTCTAAATGAGTAACGGTGCCAAAAGCACAGTCAGAAGGTACAGACGGAGGCTATTAATGGAAGCATCGAAGCAGCCACATCTGTGATTGAATACTCGGTCTTTCAGTGCCTACTGCTGTGTTTACTGCTCCTTAATGTGGTATTGTTTACTCACAATTAAACTCTTGGCCATTAATTTAACTCTCAGATGCTGAATTGGTCACACAGACCCAAATCCCAGAGCCCAGACAGCTGTGCTCTGTACACTCCTTTAGGCACGGCTCTCGTTAGGAGGGAGAGCAGGCAGCGAGCTGACGGCACCGGCTGCTGCCCGGCCCTGCTCCTGCAGCCCCCTTCCCAGAGCCCCCCCTTCCCAGAGCCCCCCCTTCCCAGAGCCCCATGCCTGCTCCCATTGAAGCAATGCTGCACTGCGGTGTGGGAAGCGTTAATTGTTGTCAGCCTAAATTTCACACCGGAGATAACAAATGCTTGAAACCCGGACGCTGCGTGGAGTAGATAAATGCATTTTCCCCCATTAATTAAAACGAATCTGTAAATTTAAGCGGAGGTGTTTGCTGTAATAAGTTTTTGAGCTGGTGACAAATGTCACCAGCAAAAGGCCTGAGATAAGAGGATGTCAGAGCCATCTGCACCAATACGTGCCTTTGTGGAGCATCACTCCACAGGGTCCCCAGTCAGTGGTTGTGGTTGGTAGCAAGGAGGTGAGGTAACCCATGGTGTGGGATTCCAGGGTGAGGGACAGGGCTCTGGAGGAGGGAGAGTGGCTTATGTCTCACGAGTTGGAGCTGGCAGTGATTTGGAATGTTGGGTGTTTCTCTATACTTTCCTTCCATTTCTTCTGTCCAAAAGAAAACACTTCATCATACGTGCTATGTGTTGACCTGTCCCATGTATCCATTCTACAACTGATCCTACAGAGTAAGCGTTGATTTCTTTATAAACTTCCAGAACTAAAAAAACTCGTTCTCCCTCAACTCTGCTAATTACATTAAAGATGATGCTAGTGCAGTATCTGCAGTATCTGCTTTTTGGGGCAGCATTGGGGGGAAAAAAAAGGCAAATAAGAGGGTTTTTAAGGTAATAAATGTTTCAAATTTTCAGATTCAGCTGAAGTTTGTCAAAGCTCAGTGGCCATTCAAACTCATTTCTATCTCAGGTTAGTTGCTGTTACATACCACCTAGCTAAAACATTACATAATTAGATATTTTCAGGTTGAAGCCTTAATAAAGTCATGGTTTCAATTATTTAAAGTAGAGCTGCACAAACGATTCACAGTGAACAATTTATTTGATTAACTTACATTCTTTTGGTAGCTGCAGTATATCTACAACAGTGTTCATCTTCCCTTAGAATTTATTGCTAGAAAAATACCCTGCACGTTTCTCCTCATTAAACTGATCATAGTTTTGATGCTTTGATGTAGAACATAGGTAGCTTATTTCTGACCGTGTACATCACAATGTAGTTGTGTTCTTACAAGGCAAAACCTTGCATGCACTGTGCAAATCTTCGATCTGCTTCTGGTCAGTGTGTTCTACCAGTCTGCCTTTTGAATTCAGCTTCCATGAAACCCAGTGAAATGGAATCGTTTGAGCGTGCTTAGGAAGCGAACACAGGAGTCACACAGCAGTTGTGGAATCTTAGTTACGTTTTGCGTTACTTGTTTTTGTGCTTACTTTGACTTGGTTTCAGTTAACATGAAAGCACGGAGCAGGTGGGACCTGCAGGGTGGTGCCTTGCTGCCCTGGATCCACGTTGCACATTGTGCATCACATTGCTCAGGTCATCTTCTCAAACGTTTCCAAAGACGTGGCTTTGTACAGTCCGCCAGCTCAATCAACCCCGCGGCTTAAAGAAAGCGATGTGTTCACAAAGTGCATCCCCTCCATGGCTCCTGACATGCCAGGTGGCCAGCCGGAGGTCTGTAGGAGACATACCCGCTTCCTCAGCCAGCTGTGAGCGCTTACAGACCTCCTGCTCATCCCTTCTCCCTTGCCATCGTGCTCTGCCGCCTGAGCTCACCCCGTCCGTGAGCCCTTGCCGTGAGCAGAGCGCCGAGCTCGCCTGCCCTGCTTAGGGGCACTCGGCTCGCACTACAGCCGCAGCAGCGATGCGGGCTCGATTTTGGAAGCCTTTGGGAATGCTGCCCCTTGGAACGGCCTTGCTCGTTCCTTGGGGTCGGTTCGTGCGAGCCCGAGCTCCTCCTCCCTCGTAGCCTGCCCGTTTTATGGGAGCTGTAAGTGGCTACACCTGCAGCCCGAAGCGGCCGGCACCGCTGTTAGAACGGTCGGGATCAGTCAAAGGGAAAGTTCAAAGTTCAGAGGTCAGCCTTTTGTGACTGGTGAGGAGGAGATAGGGGATAATAGCTCGTTAATGTTATTTGCCTCATTCGGCTGAAAAACTTGGTCTTTCTCTGTTGTGTCAAGACATTTACGTGGGCAATTCTGGGCATTGTCATTTGAATAGGGGTTAAATTATTCTGTTTTGTCATTAAGTGATCCTTGATTGGCAATCCACCACACAATGGGTGATCATTAGGGAAAGGCCATAAAACTGTTACACCGTTTAAGAGTGAATGGTGAATGAAGCCAGATATTTCCAGGACCCGCTCTTCCCTCCCCCGCCGACTGCAGCTGCTGCAGACCAATTGAAAGCAGAAGCCCTGAATTTCGGAGCAGTCTTTAACCTGTTTCTCTAATTTTGTTTTGAAAGTATTTACATTGAGGCGAACAGCAGATGAACTTTCTGATAGATACCTAAAGGGTCCCCAGTGGTCTCGCTCCTCGTGGTTTTGTTGCGTCGGTGCAAGCGGTGCACCAGAACATTAGCCTAAAAATGAAGGTAAAACATGGCATGCTAGTTTCAGGGAAAATCATACAAATGAGACAAGAGCCCCAAATAAAACAAGATCTTGAGAACTGTAGGTCATAGAAGGAAGTGCAACTTGCTTGAATGAAATGCCTCCAAATCCAGAAGCTAATGGGATTCAGCATCCTGAGCTGTGGGTTTTGTGGGCTCCATGCTGATGGTTGCTGGTGAAGCCTACACTTGTGCTTTACAACCCTAAGTCCCCTCTTCTGGAACTGAATGTGGCCACTGGCATTGCAGTCTGCTGGGTGGCACTTACTACTGTGATGCTACTGCAAGACCAGACCAAGGTGGTACAAGACATTGTTCAGTAAGGCAGTGATGTTGCTGGCGGGGCTGCTGTGCTTTCCTGTCCTCCTCTTTGCAGCATGGTCCTGACCTCGTGTTTTTCCTCATTGCATCTCACTGGAGGAGCAGGGTAGAGGGTAGGAGCTCATGGCTGAGGCGGGTCAGTTCTGGTCCTGGCTTACATCAGTTCTCATGGGACAGAGACATGAGAAGGATCTGACTGTACCACTCTTCCTAAAACAGTCTCGGTGCTCTAGGTGACTGTGAGGTTTTCTAACAGCTGTCCTCGTTGTTCCAGCCGTGCTCCTGGGAATGGTGGTTTTTCCATGACTGAAAAGCCAACATAGCTTTTAACTAAAATTGCAGAGCTAATTAACTGCTTACTGATTTGTCCTTGCTTCTTTATATTCCAATTATGATTGCAGCTCATCTCACTTGAGAAAGAACGTGTTCTGTGGCCTGCAAAGAGACTTATTTCTTCAACTACATTTAACAATAGGATTTCTTCCTAGTAATTAAAGATATGCTGTTGCAAGCTATGTAAGCGGGCTACAAACAGCCCCCTCCCCTCTGGGGATGCTCTGAACTGAGGCATGTTTTTTTTTGTGTTTTCTGACACCCCCAGATGTATAGTTGGACCCCAGGTCTGCAAACATCAACTCCTTTACATGACTTGGAAAGATCCATTGTCTTCAGGGCCTTTGGAGAGGATCACGGTGATGAGTATATGAGATCAGATGCTATGCTGCAAATCTGCCTTTAAAAGGGAAAAAGAGAAAAGAAGTAGACATTCACGTTTCTACATTAAAGTTCTAGAATAGCAATAGTCAAAGATGTTTTGAATAACAAGACAAAGGTGTTTTAATAGATTCCATGTATTTTCCAGCATCTGAATTTCTCTTTAAACTTGCACTAGGTAAATGTTACTCAGTTGCCCTTTTAGAAAACAACAATTTGACTTTTTTCCCCTCTTTCTATTCTGACAAATATTGGTCTTGATGAGTGTTAAGGGACTGAAAATACTCAACATCAAAGTGCTCATTATCAACCAGCCAGCTGCACTCCTCGCTGCACCTCCTCATCACACACAGACCCACTCTTTTCTGCAGGGATTGGCCCCCCCCTCGAGACACAGAACAAGTTCTTCTCTATGCTAACAGTGCACAACATTGTCAAATGATGTGTAATGATTTTATAATGTGAACTAATGCCACCAGGGACCGAACTGAGACTTCTGATTTCATTACACTCCCTGCTGAGACTGGTTTGGAATATGAATTTGGGGCAAAGATAAAAGGCTCTGTTCCTGTCCTCTACCCATCAGCTGTTAACCAGCATTATTTGGTGTGGATCCAGACAAGGATCCTGCCCAAGGTGTATCAGCAAAAAAACCTTGTGATTTATCTATGTGGCTATAAAGCACCAGGAATGCAAATGAGAACCTTTTACTGAGTAAACCTGTGTGCCATGATTGAAATCTCAGCATAAGCCCAGAGAAGCTGCCCCGATGGTTGGTCACACCTTTGCTGCCCAACACAGTGTTCCTAAAAGATATGTTTGTTAATACTGGCCCACCAAGGTTTTGTATTATAAGAAGGTAGTGAGAGGTGAGGTTTTGTTCTTTCTGTGTTGTTGTTTGTTTTTTAAAATTAATATGTTAGAGAACAAATTAATTAATTTAGAAACAGTTCCAGCAATGTACATCCTCTTCAACTGAGAAGGGCCTCTTAATACAGTGATAAAAATGTAAGCACACTAGAAAATGGTGTTATCTTACCTGTTATTATCTCTGTCCCCATGAAGCGTAGGATACCTGTCTGTTTAAAGTGATAGCATCTTCCTGTGTCCTAACAGACCATGAAAAATAGGAGAAATGCCATAACATTTTTCTTTCGAATGGATAGTGTAAGAATTAGTTTTCTTCTTCGTTCAGGTATAATTAAAAAAACCCAAACAAGCAGGCTTCTAATCAAATTCTCATCTATGTTAACTGTGTCTGATTCTATTGTTTTCAAGACAGTTTATCCCATTTGTACCAGCAGAAAATGTAGGCCAAGCTGGTGACAGCAGGGAGACAAAAACCTCGACTGTCTTGCTAATTTTCAAATGTAATCTACCTGCTAATGTGTGATATGGAAACTAAGTGTCGTTCATACACTCTTACAGCACTAAAGATGCAAGAGGGATAGAAACTAATCCACCATCAAAGGTAATTATATTGGGAATTACATTGCTTCCTGCCGAAAATTGTATTCAGCATTCTGCCCTGTTTCCAGAACTGCACCATTGCTGCTCGTTAGATATGAGAGTTAACTATAAGTAAATTAAATTCAATATGTGAAATGGGAGGATCCTCACAAAGATGCTTTTGTAAGCACCTGACATGTAAATGGCAATTAAATTTGCATCCTGTTGTGCTTATACGTACTGGACAAATGATTTACTTTCATCGTCGAATATATTTATGCTATCTTGGTTGTAGGGGTCACGGCCACTATGAGATGGGAGGAAAGACAATACTAATCAAAAGTAAACCATGCCACTTTTTTCTCTAGTGCCGCTAATCTTAATTGAATCAATCTTGTGGCAGATGTTGACAGTGAAAGATTGCTCGAACCTGGGAGGCCAAGCTGGACGGAGCTTCCAGAATAAATAAATAAAAAACATCTTCCTTAATCATTAATTTGTTCATTCACTCCCATTTGCTTCCATTCTTCAATGTCTCAGAAGATGTACCCCATGCAACCTTCCTCTTCAGCAATCATTTCCAAGTGTTTCTCCCAATACACTCATGTGTTCTTGAGGAAACTAATTTGCCCAAGATGAATGCAGCAGAGATGCTTATCTTTTTTTTTTTCTTTGATTTTAAGAGAAATGTAGTTGGATTTTGCAGAATTGAGCATTTTGTTTAAAAACAAAACAAAAAATCTAATGAGTTGCACCAGAACTGTTTTTGTTTTGGTGCTGAAATATTTCCTGTTAGAGGATATTAGATGAATCCTGTTTGGATTAGGATGGAGTTGAGGAGTCGTTTACAACCTATTCATGGATTTGCGGCAGCTCTGGTTCTATAGAAACAAGGCGGAGAGGTGAAAACCATTTGAGATTGTTGGAAAAACTAGAGATCTTTGTGGCCTGTGGGTCAGATACCCTGTACCTGAGTTTTACAGGAACACTTTGGTATTGCATTGTAGGTTTGTGAGCATTATAAAGCTACTTAATTTTATTAACACAAAGGACAATGGAATGCACTTAGTGTATGAGCAGTTATTTCTGTTCTGCTCTTTGTCTCTGCAGCCAATTGTGTTTGTAGAGTTATGAGTGTGAAAATCTTTGGTTTTTAAACCAAAGACCTTAAAACGAAAGGTGAAAGAGTGGGGGGATCCTTGCAGGATCGGGCCCCTAAAGGGCAACATTGAAGTCTCTCTCCAGTTAGGACCAGGTTAGATTTGCTCTTTCTACCAAATAGTTTTAATTAAATTATGTTAGTGAGACTCTGTGAAGTGTAACGAGAAAAGTTGTGATGAACATCACAGCATTTGTATTTTATGTAATCCACTATGGAACCATATAATTTAAAACACACCTATATTGTGCGTTAGTAAGACTTCCGTTGTATGCAGTGAAATGCTATTTGATGATGAAAAGCAGATATAGTGGCAATGTGCAATAAAATCTCTAACACGGTAGCAGAGCCTCACTAGAGATGTAATTGTGCTCAGCATATATTACTTAGACTGAACTTAAATGTAACAGTGCATACATAACATTCACTTGTTTTCCCAATATGTTTATTCTGTCTATAAAGCAGCTCCCTTTTATTATTCCATTTGATTTGGGTTTGTTCAGATAGAATCACTCTTAAAGAGAGTGATGTTCTTAACTCATTCCTCAGGGATCAATTGCACTGTATAACTTCAACTTCTTCCTAAACAAGAAATTCACATTTCACTTCTTACTGTGGCATTTAAAAAAGCCAACGAATCAAATCTAGCTCTCAGAAATGAAAAATCCTTTATGCTTTAGTAGCCCAAGCTGATGTTATTTACAAAAATACTGGAGAAGTTAAATAGGAAAAAACAAACCTTTATAATGAGAAATAAATCATTTCATACAGTGCTCAAAATCAAGGCAGCAAATTCGGTAGTGTCTCTTCCTCAAGCCTGGGCGCTCTTTTAAAGTGCTGCCTTGTTTTATTCTGATGTATCTCTTCAGCAGAATAATTAACGTTTTACAAACCAGCGACGGTAAAGTTGTTCACATTATTTTAAGGGTAATAAATCCACGTGCACATAGTTTTGTATTATAGAGATCATTTAAGTGAGTGTAATTTTAACATTTTGATGACAGTTTTAGGATCCTACCGAGCAGTGATAAAGCTAGCAGTTACACTGTGTGATAATTCTGCCTTTCATTATAATGCAGAGTTTCTCCATACTAAATCAGGCCAAGATGCAAGAAGCTATTACCCCTGGGCAAAATTCATTCATTATGCATGTACATTATTTCTGAAATTATTGATAATACTTTTTGCAATAGTTATTTTTCGTGCATTAACTTTTGCTGCTACATTCTTATTAAGGATACCTCTATTAGTCTTTGGTATTTCCTGAATAATAAATGCAATCTTAGAGCCTCTAATAGTTTCTTTAAGTTGAAAGCTGTCGTCAGTTATAGTGCTTTAAGTCCACAGTGTAATTATGAAGTGGCGTATTAAGCTGTGTTTAAGGAAAACATTAGAAAAAGAGAGTAATAAAGATGTGTGCATCACTTCATTGGGGTTCTAAGATGTGGACTCAGAAATGGTTGCTTTCCTGAAGCAGCACATTTCACTAGAGTAAAGTTGGTGCCAAGGTTGTCGTTGTCTTTTGTACAAAATGTGAACCTATGTGCTGCTCAAAAGAGAGAGTAAGCAGGTGAAGCCCTCATCGGGTGGGAATTTCAGCAGGAAGCAAGTTGGGCTTTGCTGACAGAGATGTGCATTTGAGACGTAGGGTTTGCTGTGGAACTTCTGAGGACGTGTGAAAAGAAGCAGCAATTCCTGAATGATGTATTTCCTCACCTGCTCTTTAATGGCCTTCTCTTGAGACCATTGTGGAAGTGTCTACATGTCTTCTATAGCTAGTATAGACAATTCCACAAAACAATTCAGAGAAAACTTGTTCCATAGAATGGAGAGACGAGGTATGTCATCTGTGTATATGGAGGTAATCTAAGGCAACCAATTCCCTGCTAGGAAGCTAGCTGATGGAATCCACCAAGTCTCAGTCCTTGGCCTGCTTCCTTGCCTTCTAGTCAGGGATATGATAGGAATGAGGTGAAGACAGGAAAGCCATCACAGTGGCAAGAGGTGACTTTTTTCCCCCTTTTTGGCTGCGTGGCTTTTATTGTTCCTACGCATTTGAAGAGAATAAAAAAATGTGAGTGGAAGGCAAAGCCATCCCTCAGCAAGGCCCCATACTTCTTACATCTTCCATTTTTAATGAGCCAGCAAACAGCTGCTGTAAGAACAGGCCGAAATAGCTTTACGTCAGCTGATCAAGTACAACTAGTGAAAAGTTTAGTATTCATTATACACTTCGTTATCTTCTGACACTGAGTAGCACTTTCTTTGGGGGATAACTTCAGAGACTTGGATTTTCATGCTTCACTAACTGCAATAAATAAATCTGAATAAATCCAAACTTCAGTGGCAGAGACTGAATCAAACCCACTGGTTTTTATTCTGGTAATATCCTGGCGTTAAAAAGTGTAGCGTGTTGGGCTGTGCTGTTTAACAGCAAGGTGAAAAATGGTACAGGTGACTGCAGTAGTACGTAAAATTGCTGGAACTCTTTGGTAGCTTTCCTTAAGGAGGTAGTTTGAAGTTGCACGCTCAGACTTTTTCTTCACATGACTAATCCACTCTCTTGTGACCTATCTTTAGTTTGATATTGAATCAGGAACAGGAACTGTAGCTTCAGCTGACCCCAAACATTTAGTTACATTAATCACAGGGTGTTTCTGGACTCTGAGTGTACTGAATGAAAGACACTTGCTTTGCGAGACATTGATCAAACAGTCTACAGGTATCAGTACATCGAGGCACATTAATCATCTGCTGCATTATCAGTTCCACCAGGAGAATATGTAAATGTGATTCCTGTCAATGATAAGGGAAATCAGAATTTATTTTTAAAAGTGGTCCATCTGGAGCTGTTGATACAATCTTACTGAAGACAATAGGTTGTAAAGATACATTTTAGCAGTGGTGCCAATGAACATAAAGAACGAGCAAATTAAAACCATCCAAAAAAAAAAAAAAAAGGTAAAAAAGAATAAGGTAGAGCTCTACTTCAGTCACTTGCAGGGAGGATTGCTCTTCTACATCAACATAGAGATTTTTTTCTGCTTAATAAAATCATGCAGTTTTATGAAAGCTCTCATACTTGTTCTGTAACCACAAAAACTAAGAGTGATGCTATTCTACTCTGCTGCTTTATTGCTCTTACCCCAGCATATGCCTGTGTTATATTTGCCTTGCACCCAAGGGTATGATGCTCATACTTACTGTGAAGCTGTGACAGTGGCTCACCTTCACAGAGGCTCACCTTCACCTTTATTAATGGGGCTGCATAGCCCTTCTTGTATCATTAATTTACTCCATTTGTTGGGGGGGGTGGGGTGGGGGGAA
>JAOWBP010004096.1:7078364-7106199 GCA_028571105.1 Tragopan temminckii | reverse complement strand
GTCATTGCCCTGTTTTCCCCACCGCTCCCCCACCAGCCAGGTGTGCATCGTGATGCTTTCCCATGCACAAGATCTGTGGCTGAAAATTGAAGTGACTTGTTAGCGGCGTTCCTCAGATTTGGGATCCTGTATGAATAATATATTGATAATGCTTTGTTATTGTGCTTTGGTTTCCTCTCAAGCATTGTCAACTGTTGTTCTAAAGTACATTAAAATGCAGAAGGAGTATTTTGCAGTCAGGTATGGCTCTGCTAGAGAGATGTAATGGGGAGAAACAGGCTTCAGCTGCTAGGCAGGCAGTTGTCTTGATCGTACATATGTCTTAACTTGTGGAGAGACAAAAGTAGTCTTCATGCCAGGGATGTCTGAAAACTCACTGAGTTGTCATCTCAATAAGCTATCAGTTAGGACCGTTGTCATTTTGTTACTGTCTCTTGTGTGGCTTTATTCACCTCTCCCTGCACTTTATTGCAGGGGAAGTCAAAAAAGTCCTAGGTGTCTTTTTGATTTTATTTTATTTCTATACAGCCTTAATCTGTTTTACATCTGTGTTTGACTGCAGAAACGCAAGAAAGGATGAAAATGGATCAATCCCCAGTAAAGCAGTAGGAGAGCTATTTAGTACTGTTGAAATAACTCCTGCCCTATCCTGACAGATCTCGGTGCTAGAGCTTCAAAAACACTAGCCGTCCTACAGAGCTGTGTGTTTTTTTTCCTAAGTGAAGTACTAGTATTCCCTCTTGGTACATTTTTGAAACTCTACATATGTATGTTTGCTAGAAATATTTAGGAGAAACAGCTGGACATTACAAGAAAGCTGTCTTCTATACTTAATCTTTCTATATGACCCAGTTCATATTTATAGCATATTTTCCTTCAGCTTTCCTCCTTCTAACCCCTATCCTCTCAATCTTCTGCATTTTGCATTTGTGTCTAGCCAAACTTTCTAAGGGGAGACCGTAAAAGATGCAGTGCAGAACATTGTCTGTGCTGAGGCCTGATCCTGTGCTGCCAACTAACAGCCCCATGGCTAGAGCCTCCAGAGAACACACAGCCTGGCAGCACCAGGACTCCTGCCCTGCCGTGTTGCATTTACAGATGTAAAAGGGGAAAAGTTATGGTCGAGTCATTTGTAGCCTCAAAGTATTTGCAACTATCTTTGAATTAGCACTTCTGCAGTATTGCTGAATGCCTACCGTGAATCACCTTCAGGCTAGGGTTCCTCATACAGCATGGCTCAGTCCAGCAGAACATGGGTGACCTGCCAGGTTAACTCCAAGCCATTTAACTGGGCTCAGGCTAGATAAATAAATGTCCTCCAAGTCACTGTTGCTATTAGGTCACTATCTGGCTAATGCACAGAGAATATGGAAAGTCCTGGGAGGATTTTTTTCCCCTTCTTCTGTGATTCAGTCTATGGGGCTGTTGATTCTACTTCGGGATTGAGTTGAACATTTCAATAGCTTATATTTTAATCAAAATCAGACTTGTGTGTATGTGTACATTTTCCTGCAGCCAGCCCAGCAGAATTTTCTTTAGGGTATTTTGAAATCAGTACACTTAATGGGTGATGTGGTGCCTTCTGACATTCTGAGACAACATTCATCTTCATTACAACTAAATTATGTCATTGTTACTGTGCTCTAAACAGTATAAACAAATCAAATAATAGGTTGCTACAGAAAAACTGCTAGGAGTATCAAGCCTGTAAGGATAACAAATGTCCATATTTTGATGAAGAAAATGAGTAAAATAAAAAAACCCGTCCCCTGCCTCACCCTCCTCCATAAGAATTCACATCCTCCCTCAGTCCCTGAAGTTCCTATTTTCTGCAAAGAACAGGCTGCTGAAAGTTGCTCATCCAAGCCTGAGCACTTTAAGTTTTCAATGTACTTGAGTATGAGGTTTGTGTCACTGCTTTCTGTTGTTGACCATAGCCATTCACCTGTTCAGTGATGAGACAAAATTAGTTGTCTTTTGCTGAGCATCCTTGCAAAATGGGGCTGGTCTAACCCCATCGATCAGCAAGCATCTGCAGTTGTCAGTCCCTTTTTACTATGATGCAGACAATCCCAGGCTTTCTGGGGGGAAAGGCACTCTGCCGAGCTGGTTCAGATTCAATGACTGAAGCTCAGTTAAAGAATCTCCAGTCCAAAGCAGCCTGAGGAGCACCCCTATGTGATATGCTCTGTTTTTTCTCTGGGTTGGAAGATGAACATATATTTTCCCAGTGAATTTGTCATGTAACCCAGGTTACAATAATCTAACCTGAAAATACTGAAGACACAAACATTGGGTTGTTATCCCAGCAGGAGAGTCAGGAGTGCAGTTACTGCTTCTGCTCAAGCACTCAGTACCAAAGATGGATCTAGTGAGACCAAAACACAGCGTCATATTTTGACCATCCTGGACAAAGCCCTGCAGATGAAGGTGAGCCTGTGTACTGCTTCAGTCTTCCAGGGTTTTCCCCTTTCCACCAGCATTGGCTTGTCAGGGTTTGTTTTAAGCCAGCTGTTCTTCTTCCAGATTCCTGTCTCCCTCATGCACTAAGAGGTCTGGAAGACTGTGCTGGCTGTGCTGGATGTAAAGGATATGTCTTGGCATGTTGCTGGGCTATTAGTCCATATCACTGCATAGTAATCCCCTGAAAGGGCAAATAATAAATGGACTGGACAGTAGTTAGCAGCTCAGAGCAAACTGGGACTAGACAGTAGCTATGAGGTTGTTGGCACTGAATGCAGGTTTCCTGAGGATGGGCTGGGCTGCCTTGGTCACAGAGCTCACGTACTCGCCTTCTCAACCTGCTGTTCCAAATCAAATAGGTTTTTTTCTTTCTTTTCTGGGATAAGTAAATCACACCATTTAAAAAAATCGAGCTGCATGTGAATTCCATGAGCCAACAGAGTGGAAAATCTGACAGAGAAAACATGTATTTGCTTTTCTTTTTTAAGAGTAGCAGGACTTCTCTTACAAACACAGTTAATCCACTGTTCTCCAGCTTTTCAAAACATAAAGCCCATGATGTATCTGTCTGAAGAAGATGTGGTAAAAAATTCCTCTGGGCACCCTTGGCTGTGGATGTTGATGCTCTGCTGTAGCAGGCTGTGCACGGCTGTGCTCGAGTCACCTGGGAATCCTCCTCTGCCACAAACCCACCGTGCAGCCATACAAATACCTCGCAGAAGCACGATGGAGATGTGTATAACTGCTCTTCCCAAGAGAAACAGTCTCTTTACTGCAGGTTGTGGATGCAAAAGTGAGCATTAGTGACAGAATAGGTTCTTTAAAGGCTTTTCTAACTGGCTTGGGACGGGGGGTGGCTCCTCCAGAGCTGCCAGTCCCAGGTGCCTTCTGGAGCACTGCATGACACTGATCCGCTTACACTGGCTGGTGGCATGAATGCCACAGGTTAGCCTTTGGATAACATATAGCTTGTGTCTAAGCCAGCATTAGATTTAGAAAACAGAATCATTTCCCAAAGCCCAGAGGGAGCAGAAGGGGAAGCAAAAGAGAATGGTTCTTAAAAAGTCTTATGTTTCTCTTTGGAAGAAAATTACCATCATCTATCTTTCCTTTCTTGCAAGCTCCTGGAACCTACTAGTAGTGCCCTGCTGCTGGATTCTCAGACTTCTATTTTGCTGAAGAATATCTCTCTGCTGCAGGTGCCAGTGTCATTTATCAGAGGATGATGTCAACATTCCTGTGTCATACATGACAAATGACAGCAGAAAGGAGTGCCCCTTGAATTTTCTTACTTTCACATGGCTGTTTCCTCATTTACTTTCTTCTCTCTGGTTAAATGACACTTTATTTCCTACCATGTGTCAGCTCAGACTCCTGTTGCCTTTAGAGAGGGCTGTATTCAGATCCAGTCAGTACATGGCGGGTACCAGGCACCCAGCTCCAAATTCACTGAGAGTGAGTATGGTCGCACTTCAATGGATGTGAACTTAGCTCTCCTGATTTTGGGGCAAACCCTGCCTAATCTTACATCCCTGAAAATGCCAGTGAGTTTCTCTGACGTGTTATCGGTAGCAGAGCTGAGTGGATGTGAGAACATCTCCCTCATCCTCTGCTTCTAACACTTTCTAAAAGATGACTGGTTTTGAGCTAATGACAACTGAATGCAGAAGCATTTGCTTTGCAAAGCACTTTCCTGCTCCTGCACCAGTGGGCACTTGGCAGCAGAAATCCATGCGCTGCCCCCGCTGAGGCCTAGGCTGCAGCTCTCTGCTCTATGTGTGCCTGATTTAAAAGGTAACGTGGAAATTAATGGGATCAGCATCTGATGGTGCACTCGGTAAGTGGAGCAGACCAAAATAAAAGCTTGGGAAGAAAACAGGGAAGGCAGAGCACATATGCTGCCTCTAATCCTCTTTTTCTTCTGCTTCTTTCTATTCTTCTTGCTGGAAGAAGGGATTTGGACACTTCTCTCTTAAGCCATGCCTGTACAAAAAGGACTTTATTTTTAACTCCTGTTAAAACCCTTTCTTGGACTCAGCAGCAACAATTTTAACATGTTAACTGACTGCGATAACCCAGAGGGGGGAGCTTAGGGTTTATCTTGACCAGCAAATACCTCTTGAAATTGCTACTACTTTGACTACCATTTGTCAGTGTGTTGGTACGGACAACATGTGCTTTTAAAAACACACACCTGTACTCCTAATGACAGCGAGGCCTTGGGGAAGGAAGATGATTCACAGGACCGCTGTGCTCTGCTCTTTCCACCCACTCAGCATTTGGTCGTGGTGTGTTTTCCCCTGTTCCAACATGCCAAACTCGTGATTTTTAGTACTAGCCTTTTAAGCTAACCGGGAGCACGGCTCTTTGTTCAGCATTCAGTCCAAGGGCTGGATTTACATAAGAGCTCAGGGTTCTACAGCAACCAGGGCTCTATTTGACATGTGCTGAAATAGCATCCTGGAAAGCAGGCTTTTCCCATCCTGTGCTTGCCTTGCACTGCGCCACTCCAAACACAAACAGAGATAAACAAGGAATTCTGCAGAGAAACCAATGCAACAGAAAAGGACCATAAATAACTGTGGCTTTTCATCTGTGTTATCATTTAGTTCATTTCACACTTTCCATCTAAAACCAATAGAAGGAACAAGGCCATTTTTGGACTTAGAGGAGTTTCTGGATCTTTTCTTTAGACAAAACTGCATTTTTATTCTATTATTAGCTTCCAGATGTTCCAAGCAGCCTCTCTGAGAGAACAGGCCCGCTCCCAAGACCTGAGGGAGACTTGGGGGTAGGAGAGCGACAACAGGAATTTAGATGGACTTCGTTCATTATATGATCATTCTTAACTTTAAGCATAAGTTTATATCTGGGGGAAAAATAAAACGCCACCTAAAGTGACTTCAGCAGAAGAATATAATCTGCCCAGGGACTGGTACTGGAAAAATGGATGAAATTGACCTACAGCTCTCGGTGCACACTGGAGTATCACTGGGGAGGGGAGAGGGCATCACTCGCTCAGGGGTGCAGGAGTGACTCAGATGTTTTTGTACATTTATATTTTCAAAGGTTTCTTCAGAAGGAATAGATTTAGCAACATACCTCTCCTTCCTTTTTAATATGAAAACGGGACTTTTTTTCTGTCCGCTTCTAGTTTTTCCCCAAAGCAGGGGTCCGTTAGCTCCAGGCTGCACCAGTCCCAAGGGCTGTGATCTTATCTTAGGCTGCCAGAGATCATTATACACATCACTGTCATGTTGCTATGTTGTTGGGGTTTTTTGCCTTCTGTTTCATTTTATTTGTTTTCTACAGGAAAATAAAAAAAAAAAAAAAGAGGTAGTAGGGTTTCTCCAAGCCCTCAGACTTGTAACCTGAGACAAAAGCCCTCTATTTCTCTCGCTCTTCTCTTCCCACTCTGCCAGCTGAAGTACTGGTTTTCACAGGATGGATTGATGATATTCCTGCTTACACAAACTATGGGTGGCAACTGAGCCCTCCAGTCTGTAACTGTCTGAACTCAAACAGTCTCAATATTAATATTCTTAATGGCAAGGCTTTCATTTTGGTTTCTTTTCCGTGGCCTGAGACTTATCCCTCATTCTCCAGTTACTGATACATATCTGATGTGCACCCAGCAGGTAACTGCCAGGAGTCACACTAGGTCAAGCTCACTTTGAAAAAAGGGAGGAGGGTTAAAGGGAGGAAAGGAAAACTCCATTTCTCACATCTCTTCCTCCTAGCTTTATTCAGTATCGCTCAGCCCACAGTAATTTCTTTAATCAAGCCAGTTTACCGAAACTGCCACTATCTTTCCTTTACTTTTCATGTGGCTCAACTCAGACATGACATGGAGTTCTTATAGTGAATCTGTGCTAGCACTGTAATGCAGACGTTTCCCCAGATTCCTTGGGGCAGCAGGCACAGCTTTGCTGAGGTGCCCAGCGCACAGGAGCTGTTGTGCAGGAGGAGGCACACAACACTGCTGGGTCCTGTGAACTTGCCCCCCAGTTCACAGAATTCACACCTACATGTCCTGTGGCTCAGAGGCTCTGAGCTGCTCCGTACCTCAGAGACAGGAGTTTGCAGGTGTAAGATGCTGGAAGCTGCTCAGAGGTATCTGTTTTGCAGCACCTGATGGGGCTGAATAGAACATGCAACTGTATGCCAGCAGGGTCATTTTGGGCAGTTCCTGCTGACTTACAGCTTCCTATGGCTGAAGATCTGAATTATCCAGGTTTTCCAGGAGCGCAGTCCTGGTGCCAGACACGTGATGTAGTTTGAGCATGGGAGCCATACTGAATCTTATCACCATCTTGAAGCTAAGTGTCACAGGTTGACCAGCCCCATGCTGGAGGGTAGGATTGTCTTTCTTATATTGTTTCTCATGCATCACCACTGCAAAGCCTGTGCCTGAGCATGTCTTTTGGTGAGGTGAGGGCGCAGAGGGATCCAGCCAAGTCATCCCATTTGAGCAACTGGAGCAGGATTTGCAGCAGCCAGCATGCCGAGTAAGGAACACTTGGGAAGTGCTGAGAGCCCTCTGGGAGCTGTGCCCTTCCTGGGAGTCAGCACATAACGGAGATCCAAAGTCATACCAGGATTTAAGTCTCTTGGATTGGAGGGACAGAGTGCCAGAGTGAGGGCAATCCTCCATGAAACATAGCCTCAAGAGGAGGCAGAAGTATGCCCAGTTCTGTAGAGAACAGACTCATCATTCAAGTGCTCTTCCGATGTGGGTGAGATGTGGTACCTAGTTGGCTGGATGAGTTCAAGTTCATCCCATGGGAGCACTCTAACGAGCAGCACTTTGCTGTTGTCCTGGAAGTCTGTGTGCTCAGCCCAGTGCAAGGGGAGGGAGCCAAAGGCAGAAACTGCTCGGCTCTGCCTGAGCTGGTGATACAGCTTTCTTTGTTAACTTGAGTTTGTGGTCTTAAGTCTGGTGTTTTCAATATGGAAGAATAACTCCGTTATTTAAGACAAATTAGACCTTCAGCAGTGAGCAGTATTGACTGCAGAGATGTAGTTTCTCACCTGTACTCCGCTGAGTCAGGAGCACCCTTCTAGCCCCTAACTCAGAGGCAAGACCCAAGAGTATGCCATCTGTAACTGCTGATGTTGGTGTTTTTCATGGAGTGGAATGAGGACTGTACATGTCAGTACCACCTGTTCCTCACCACTGTTCTTGTAAGTTTTCAAAAGTACCTACAGACTTCATCTGAGGTCAGATTCTGGACAAGAAAAATAACTGGAGATTGGCTCCTCACAAGAAGGACTTGTGCCTTAAGGAAGCAAGACAGGCAAAGCTAAGGAGAGGAAGAGAGCAGTGGAATGATTTATTCAGGGTCACAGTGCAGGTCAGTGGCAAAGCCAAGATCAGAGTCTACCTCCTGATTTCTGCCAAGCCATCGTGTAGAGCGTGTCCACAAAAAGGAATGCTTCAGAAATATATGTGCAAATTGTAGGAGCTCACTAATATTGGAAAATATGCACTTACAACAAGGAGTCTTACGGATCAACCTTAATAACCCCTCTTTCTGCTGACATTGTTTCTCATTACGTTCCAAAAGCTTGTGCAGTTCACCAGCTCTTCATTCTGGGCTTTCCACTGCTTGCTAACACCAGAGGGGCTTCCACACGTCTTATGGTAACAACCTTTTATTTGCCAAAACCTCTTCAGTGAGATGACAGATAATGGGAGGAAGTCAGATACGTTTAAAATATACTTTGTTTTAACAGCACTGAGACACTTAACTTGTCAGCAATCCAATTATTAATCAGATTAATGGACTTTTATAAATCCACTGCATCCTCAAGACAATTGCTTGGTTTATGTATCATGCATACAGAATAAGGTTGCTCATGAGCTATAAGAACTTTAATATGGAAACTAAGACTAAGGAATAATCCTTGGCTCACTCTGCTACCACACCTTGCATGCAAGAATGCTGATCACTGCTGTAGGAGCATCATTTAATTAAGGTTTTTAATTATTACTATTTCTGAGCATAATGCTACTGAAGAAAATCTGTCAGCATTTAATTAAGGACTAAATACAGTCACTCTTTCTAGCTGGTTCAGTACTCACTTAGAATTCCTAGGCAGCCAAAAAAGGATAGTGGTGGTAACAACATTAAAGACATTTCTGTAAGGGAGTTGGGATCTAATTTGTGTCTGGAAATTAAATCAATGTCTGAGATTTTTAATAATCATTTAAGAGATGTTGAGCCCCCATCTGTATTTGGAAGTAATGGGAAGAGGTGACACCATCAGGTCTCCAGCTTTCTCAGGGAGAGAGGTTTTGCAAAATAAGTTGATGATGTTCGTCCTGAGGCACTTCAAGGCCCTGGAATGCAGAACAGTGGGGCAAAAGCAGCTCATCTGCTGCAGCTTGTTCCTAATGTGTCACAGCCAACTGGTTATGCCCATTTCTTACTGAACACGGCTGCGTTCCACATACAAGATTTAATCCTAGCGTACTGCTTTATAAACTAAGGCTTTGAAAATTAACTTGATAAAATTCAGGATTTCAAAGAGAAGCTGAGAAACGAATAAGACGTGAGTTCTGACCCCCACGAAGAAGGCAGGTCCAAAGCAAATCATGTGAAAGTAAATATTAATTACTTTCAGTTAATTTTAGCTCAGTTCTGAATATTGGTGTGTTCAGAACAGCCACTTCAGAAGCCACTGATGTCAATGTTGTGATAGCATTTTCCCCTGGAGTGTGGATCACAGGCAAGTGAAATCAGCAGAGGCTTTGCTACAGATGGAAGAAGATGCAGGCAGGGCACTCTGAGGTCTGGGTTATGTTAAGGACATGCAATAGTGCTCTCCAGAAGAATTTTCTTTCTTTATATCAGATGCTATGTAAGCAAAAAGCACAAGCATACTTATATCTGCGTGGGAGTGAACTTCTTAGGTCAGGAAAGCAAAGAACTAGGAAATATGTTGTGACGTTCCCCTGAAGGAAAGCCAGTAATAGAGGTTATATGTATTACCTCTTCATATGACCAATTTAAGCTTAATTATAACTCAATTTGCACTTCAGCATCGTTACTACCGAAACTTGCTTGTACACCTTTGTGCAGTGCCTGAAGTGCTGCATGGCCTGATGAGAAGGGCCAGCTCTCTTCCTGCTGCGGGAGCCCTGGGAGCAGAAATAATAAATAACCGACTGCTCCGAAGGAGCCATTAAACTTTTTCTATCTGGGATGAAGTAAACAGATATTGTACCTGGAAATGCAAAGTCGTTGTCAAGTCCGTGTGTGTGTTTAATCACTGTATATATTTCCCCCAGAATGATTTATTAGTTCCCTTTGTAGTTCTGTCACAGAGTTTACTTGCCATTTCAACCCGAAATAGCCATTAAATCATTTTTTTTCTCCTAGCAAGAAGTAAATCTGTACTATTTGCTGATTTGTTTATTGCTGTCTGGAAAGTTAATCCTTCTCAAAGTCAGAGATTTTAAATATGTCAGATTGTCTTAAAGCTACACACCACTCGTAGGGGTGACATTATGTGTGTTCCGAGAAATTCACTTCGAGTACTACAAATGAGTCCTTTAGCAATACCCAGGAGTCATAATGTCTGTGACATAATGAACCCTCCTAAATTACAGCCTACGCTAATTAGATCAGTTCTTGCTACATTCCAATCTGTGAAACAGTTTACTGAAGAGGTGGTTACCTGCACTGAGCAGACACAGGGCTGCATGTCAGCCACATTTCTCCTCCAATGTGGCTCATCCCAGGCTGCCTCATCTGAGTGCTGTTGTGCTGCTGTTCCTGTTGCAGGTGGCTGTGGGCATCGGGAGCTGCAGCAGTGCTCTGGAAGGCACAGCAGCCCTGTGAGCAGGACATCCAGCACTGTCCTCATCTTCCTGTTGCCGGTGTCATTTATGTGATTATTCTTCTGCTACCTCTTCTCAAGAAATATATGTTGTCTCTTCATTACATCTTTCTTTACGTACTCGGTGGTGTGATCATATTATTGCCGGTCACATAAAGCAGTATATTCCCTCCTGCTGCCCAGCCTTTGTGCTCCCTGCTGTTCATACAGCATAAACCCCTGTGCAGGGGTGACGCTCCTGACCAAAGTCTCGTGAATCTTGGTGGGGAAATGCTGCTCTGGACTCTGTGCCCGACCAAACTGGCAGTAATTTTGCTGAGAATAGACATTGGTGGGAAGCTGCTCTTACGCTGCGAGAGCTGGCACCGAGCTGTCAGCGGTACGAGCTGTCTGCTGGTTGCTTGGTGCTGCCTGCTTGGGAAGGGGAGCAGACAAAGGCAAAAGAGGATTCCTTGTTTTTCATGAACAGATCCTACCAAGCAAAGGTTAGGAAAAAGAAAAAAAAAAGACAATCTCAACAGCAAACTGAAAAATGCTTTGTGCACATTTCAAAATACAGCTAAAAGCCACAAGTGGGAAGTGAACTCACACATTTTGCTCACTTGTTTGCTTTGCTTTGCTGGACATTGTTCTAAATTTGAGGTTTTGCATATTCAGAAACAGCCCCACTATTCCAGAAAGTGCAGAACAACCTTCAGTCTTCATTGGGGCACTTTTGCCTTGTGACCATGTCTGCATAATACACACGTTGAATTGAAACCGTGCTTCTTCCCTGCGCCCAGAGCAGGGGTGTGCATTCTTAAGGAAGGGCTCCGGCATGTTTGGAGTGCTATCGCTGCGCCCTTCTGCTTCGCTCCTCTGCTGCCTTTGTGAGCCTGCGGTACTTAATGAGGCTGATGGGCAGGGGAAGGTCAGAGACGAGCAGGAGACCTGTTCTGACTCGTTCCTGCTGCACTTCTAGCTTGTTTCTTACAGACCAAACAGTACTTTTCTTTTATTAAAAAAAAAAAGAATTAAGAGATGACAGGCTGAAACTGCCTACTTTCCTTTTAGTGTCAGAAGACATAAATAGTTTTAGTCTGCGGTGGTTTCTGATTGAATATCCTTTTGAAGTAATGATAGCTATAATTTAAAGCAACAGTTACCATATTTTCTTCTCTCCCTGACATTCTTTGATGCCCTAAGTATAAATCTGCTTAAAATAGCTACAGCGATGCCTGGGCGTACTACAGGATTTTGGGAGGCTCTGCCTCTAATTGCCATCATATGTACCTAATATCACAGACATAACTGGCTGATGACAACGGTGCTGCAAGTACTTTCTCGGCAGAAGAAGAAAGGTAAATTCAGAGGTGCTCATTTAGTTTAAATTGTTTGTGAAGACTCAAACTTCTGCAAAGAGCTTGGTTTTAATTGACATAAATGCAGGGCTGTTTGGGCCTGGCTGTATGTTCAGCTGGTAAGGGGTATTATGATCTAATACAGCATCAGCAAATTGCTGACTTTCAGGGACAATTACAAATTATTTTGGCGTATCAAAAAAAAATAATTCCAGACTTTGTTGTTGTGTCACACATATATAATGTACGTGGTTGATTTTTTTTTCAAAAGAATTGATACTACTTGGGAAAAAATACATACAGTTTGAGAGTCTTTGAGGGCATCTTTCACTATCTACCAACATTTTGTTAAGCAGCTCCAAGCTTGTGTTCTGTGCTATTGTTGCTAGAATAGAAGCTGAGTCTCTGCCGGCATATTCACTTCTAGAACACATCAGTGCTGTCCTCCTGCAGAGTGGTAAAATGGTGAGAAGGCACAACACATTAAACATTAGATATTTTAATGATTCCTTATTTTCTGTTGTAATAATGAGTGTTTCCTTATTTCAGTGAGTGGTCATGTTTGTATTTTGGCACAGTGGAGCAGGAACACTAAATGCAAACCTACAGGGGTATCAAAGGCTGAGGTACCAGCTCATATGTGGATGGGAAGAATCAGGACAGGTGGTACAAGGGAATAAGGCAGATGAAGTTAATTATGTGACATGCAATAACGCTGTATTGCTTGTCAGATGGGTCACCCAATCAGCAGCAGTTTTTGCAGTTTGCTGTTCTGTAAGCTTTCTCTGCCAGGACCACCACGTCCTGCCTGCCTCACTCTGTAGGACACACGCTGCATTGTTATGGCCTGATGTTTTTTCCTAATAACATAAAGTTCAAATCTCTGATAGCTCCACTGACTTCAAGAGTAAATGTGTAACTTTGTAAACAAGAAACAAGAAGCAATCCTGCTGCAGCAGCATATACTGCTCAGCAAGGGCTACTTTCTTTGCCTGCCTCGATGCGTGAAACACAGACAGTTTGCAGTGGTGTCACGGAGACTCTCAGTGCTCCAACCCTGATGCTTCTCCCTTTTGTTCATGACAGAGCAATGGCAGAACACTGCTTCTGGTTGGCTTGATGGACTAAAAGCAGTTCTGATGCACAGCAGTGGAGAAGCGAGACCTGCACTGCTAGGATATAAGATCACTGATAAGCAACCCTCCCTTTCCCCTGCTGATAGGTAGATAAAGAGGGGTGTGGGTCCAGCTCCATAGCTGTGGTCCTGAGCTCTCACAGGTGCAAGATCACAGTCTGACTCCAGCACTGAGGGGAGAGATTTCTCCTGAAGTCCTTCAAGGCAGGTAGGACAATACAACACAATAAGACTTGAGCCTGAGCCGGCTGTGTACAAATTCAAATAGGTTGACAGAAAGTCTTCAGCTGCTTTGTTTGCCCATAAAGGCATTCTATTTAATCCGTCATGATGAATTAATAACTCTTTTTATTGTTTGAACAAGCAGTTGTTTCATTTAGCTTAAAACTCTGTTTGGTTCTACTGCATGGCAAGATGAGTTGTGGCTTCAAGGTTATCTCCTGGCATCTCCCAGACCCTTCCTGAGCCTGAGAAGGCAGTAGGGAGAGATGTGATGGCTGAGAGCCCAGGCTAAAGGCAGGCTGGCAGCCTCACAGCAAGCTGAGGTGGGGTGATGGCCTGCTCTGCTGGAAGTGGAAGGCTTGGGGAGCCAGGGACTGGGCAATGGTTCCGGCTGCTCAGCAGCAGGGCTGGGCAATGGGACTATGCAGGAGGAATGAACTGAGCAGGATTTAAACTAAGCAGCAGCTAGGTGGAAAATACCATTCTGGGGCTACGGAGAAAGCCTTTCCTCATGGGAAACACTGGAATTTAAGGCAGAAAGGAAAAATAAAGGACAGATTGATTTGTCTTTAAGAATGGTTTGTGTGACAAGCATGGAACTTCAGGAAGATGAACATGTAAAGGCTGCTGACCTTTCCACGAGGTATTGCAGACATTGCGTAGAGTCATCCAGGGAGAGAGCACATCAGAAATGAGGCAATCAGAAAACAGGTATAACAAAAGATAGTTGTTTGATGCGATTCTGAGGGGAAGTTTCAGCTGTTGAAGCATTTGTTGAAGGAAGGATGACTGCCCATTCAAGACCAGCCGTGCGGAGGGCAGCAGAGCTGGGGCTGTGTGCAGGCAGCAGAGACCTGGCCATGGAGCAGGGCAAGGGGTGAGCCAGGGTGAAAGAGGCAGCATGCAGCTGGCTTGCATGGCCCTTCTGCTAGAGCTGACAGAGGCCGTGGGTCTTCCAAAATGTGGCTGTTTTCTGGGAAGGTGTACTTTGTTTTAACGACTGATCACACTCCAGCTAGATTTCATTTTATTTGAGTGAGCAAATGAGGGCAGACTGGAAAACCTGGGGGCTTTGGGAGCAGAGGTGCCATCCCTGAAACCTGCGTGCCACAGCTCACGTGCCTCAGCTGGTTGTGATCACAGCTGAACTCACGTGCTCAAAAAGCTGAGCGCGTCATGGTGCAAAACTGTGGGTAGTAATGGTTACAAAAGGCAGAGGGCTGCTCTGGGAGCCGAGCCCTGAGCCTTGCGAGGTGGGGAAATGTGATGCTCAGCTGGCCCTGGTTGTGTTGAAGGCAATGGGAGGAGGATCTTCAAGGGAGCAGAATCCGGCCTTATTCCCGCTCCAGGCTAAATGGGAAATTATCCTTTATGTGATTTTTTTTCATATTCCTGTAAGTTCTCAAGCCAGCATTGTATGGTTTTCCTACTTATTTCCTTTTGTTTCTATTTGAACATCTGTCTGAAGTAGTGTATTACATACTAATTTGTTCGGAGCTTTTTTTTTTTTTTTTTTTGGCATGGTTGGGTGTGATTACAGTCTTCCACTTCATTTTCATTAATTTGCTTCATTCATTTGCTTTTGATCTTTTATTGATCCTCATAGTATCTGTGTGTGAAAGAGAGAGCATGCATGTGTGCATGCAAGCGGGATGAAGCTCTGCATTTGCTTTTGCAGCCCCTGACAGTGCTGGGGGTGAGCAGTGGGCACCTCAGTTACAGCTCCTGCTCTCACGTGGAGCCCTGTTCTTGGTGCTACTCGTGGGGCAGCAGCAGATAATGTGCCACATTTCTGGGAGGGTCACGTCAGCAATTATTCTGGACAAGGTAGCATAGGTAAAAGAAATAGTAGGGGAGCCAAATGGAAAAATAATACCAAACAGCTTTGCAGTGGCTTGGTTGCTGTCGGTAGGACTTGATTGGAGAGAGCAATTTAAATTATGACATCCATGCAATTAATAGCTCATTCCTTGGACTAAAAGAGTGCAAGTCCTGGAAGCAGACTGCTATTTACTGAAACTGCATTTTAAATGGAACATTTTCTGGTGTTTTACTGCAAGTGAAATGTGGAATCTCTTTATTTTGCCTCACTTCCGCTTTGAACAAAATGAAAACAACCTTTGCTTGTGCTGAGGCAGTAAAACCGAGCGGGCGATGGCACTTTGATTCCAAGCAGACTGACCCTCTGGCTCGAGGCAGCTCTGAGGCACCATGGCCATATGGTTTGAGACAGGCTCTCGGCTTCATTGTTCTCACACCCAGCCAGGCTGGATGTGGCTCTGGGCAGTCCGGTCTGGCGGTTGGCGACCTTGCACATAGCAGGGGGGCTGAAACTAGATGATCATTGTGGTCCTTTTCAACCCAAGCTGTTCTATGATTCTATGATTCTATGATCTCTTCAGCCTATAGGAAGCACTGCAGATGTATGCATCACAGACTGAAATAAATCCATGGGTACTGCCCCCTGAGAGCACTGCCGACAGCACCCACCAGAGACTTTCACCGAGGCTGCCCATGCATTCAGGTTTGGCATGTCCCACTTGTCGTTGTAGAGGGACATATCCCTTTGCTCTTCCTGCTGTAGGTTCTCCTCGTCGATGACATGGCAAGCACGATGAAGTTGCTGTGGCAGAGGATGTGTTTCACTTCTCCTTTCATTCCCTATCTCTCACATCATAGAGTATGCCGATACATGTGTTTTGCCTAGATCCTGCCCTTCAAAGTTGTAGAGTAAAGCTCTCCATCACATGTCATCGTTGTCTATAATTACTGTTCTGTCATTGTCCTGGAGAGGAGCTGCTTCTGTCACCCCATCATCGGCTTCCTTCTCATCTTTTTGAAGCCTCACTTTCTCTTGTAGGTATCCAGGCACAGGCTGATGATAGGCTCTGTGATGTTTTTTGATCTTTCCCCTCATACCCTTGGATCTCACTCACCAATCTTCCTTGCCATTCTGTCATTGCTAATAAATTTTCTTTCTGTTAATGTTATCTATATGCTAATATCGCTAAAGGAAAAAATAGCAGCAAACACTAATTTCAGAGCCGATAGACATCACCTTGGTTTGAGTGGTGCACATCCTTTTAGCAGTAGCAGTCCATACAGTTCTTCCAGGTGCACATCTTCCCAAAAAAAGCCATTTTTAACAGTAGTTAGATGGAAAAGCAAAAGGGATGTTGCTCATATTTACTGAAAGGCTTGTTTCTAAAGTCTTTTAAAGGGTTTTTGTCATTGTCCTGTGCTATAGGCCTATTCATACATTTTTAGCTCGGCACAGCTATGATCAGTAAGATGCATTCTGGCCCCATTATTGTTCTGTTTGTCAGGCAGTGTTTTTAATAGTCTCACTTATTCCTTTTTCTTGACATATTTTATATAAATATTATAAGAATATGTTTGATTTGTACCATCTCATCTAGAACCTTTTAAAATTCCTTCTCAAACTAAAAGCATACCATTGCTTGAAGAAAAATAAGCATGGTACCCTTATCACTCTGGTACTGTTTTCTTCTAAAATATCTTCCATTTGGAAGTCTTTACTGTAATAACTGGGATATGAGCACAGAGGCTGGAATTTTCCCAAATAAGAAAGCTTTAAACCATAATTTCTTAGTACAAAAGCTTCTTTTTTGTTAAATTATATATAAGTATTTTCAGCAGGACCTCCAATGCACAAGTATGTGGTGAGCATTCATTTTTGCAGTATCAGCTGAAAAGTATACCTTCAACACCATTTATATTAATGTCACTGTTACAAACAAATTTTGCCTTTTTCTGAGGGTGAGATGGAGGTATGCAGGCAGATACGCACACAAAATGTGTATCTGCTTTTTATTTTGGGGATCTTCGCTCTCTGGTCTCACTTACCTCTTCTAAGACCTTTGAAAATCACTGTGCAGGAACACAAGTCCTAAGCTACAATTTGGACAAAAGCACAAGGTGAGCCTGAGTGCAGCTCACAAGCCACAGGCCCAGCACACAAATGAGGGCGCACACCTCTTTCCAATCTTTGCTTCCGATGATTGCTGTAGGTGACTTGGAAATTGAGGTATAGCATTGCTCATTGGAAATTACATACAGCATTGTTCACTGCAGACAAATCCAGACACCAGCCCATGGCACTGCCAGCTCTGTGGGCTCAGGCTCTTTTCTTTTTTGCCCCCTTCTGCACCTTTACACCCATATTAAGAGGAATGAAATACATGCCATTCTTCAAAAGAAAAGGCTGCTGCTGCAACTTGTCACTAACAGCTCCAGCTGAGATTTTTCAAAGGAGATTTTGGTGGGATTTGGGTGTCTCACTGCCCTGAATTCCTTTGGAAATCCCAGTCTAGTAGTAGACTTGTGAGGGGGTGTAAGAACTGCCATCTGCGGGGGAATTTCCCTCTTGACTTGGCACAGAGGTGGGGCATCACCAACAAGCAACAACTGCAAAGTGGCACCTCTGGCTGCCCAGTGCTGGGACAGCTGAGTTCCCAGCAACCACTGCCCTAGAAGA
This sequence comes from Tragopan temminckii, assembly GCA_028571105.1. Lineage (NCBI taxonomy): Eukaryota > Metazoa > Chordata > Aves > Galliformes > Phasianidae > Tragopan > Tragopan temminckii. The sequence continues at coordinate 7,088,696 of JAOWBP010004096.1, read as the reverse complement.
GGGTCCTGCCCACTCCTCGGGCCCTGGCATGACATAATGCTGCATCTTCCTTGGAGCTCCCTCAGAGATATTTTGCTGGCGGGATTCCTAAAGCACTGATGAGACCGCAATTACTACGCACTTTATGGCTCCGGTCTACAAAAGTGAGGTGTTTTTTTTCCTGCACATTTCCCATGAAATTCTTGTGAAGGGTGTGTAAGAAATGCCCGATCCAGTGAAGAAAATACCAGATACATTTGCTTTTCAGCATATATAGAGTTTAAATTAGCATAGAGAAGCAACTAAGAATCAACTATTGTTATGGTAAAGCACTTCCTTTCATCTAGAGTTATATGTGATCCCATAATAAATCCAAATGTGCGTGATTGTTTGTTAGAAAGTGAAAATTTTAATTAACAGTGTGGCTAGCGCCGAGCTTTGCTCTCTCTATTATCTCAGTATATTGAGTTTTGTGTAACGTGAGCATTCAAAAGCGAAACCTGCATGAAATCTCCCAACTGTGAATGCCTTTTCCATGTAAGAATTTGGTGTGAATCTCTGGAAACTTTCTAAGTCCCCAGGGGGGATAAGATTCCACAGATCTAACTAACCCTGAGGGTCATGTTATCACACAGATTAACTATTCTCAACCAATTTCTGAAATTCATTAGGCAGTTAAGGCTTTCTATCAACATTAGTAATGTGTACTTTCTTTTTCTACTTATTTGTCCTTAAATATTTTTATTAAGTCCCTGACACACAGTGGCCCTTCTTCCTCTTATTAATCAGCTTCTCACATGTCCCTGAAGAAGCATCTCAATTTCATGTGTTCAGCTGATTATTCTTCTAATTATCCTTTTCTAAAGGAATCGGTACACCGTACCACGAGTGGTGAAATATAACACTGTTCCACACCACTCCATTTACATGGACACTATCAATAGATGTATTTTTTGTCAATTCAGACAATTTTTTATGTGTTGCAGAAGAAAATAAGAGGTGTTTCTTCCATGTTTATTCCAGAAGTCAGTAAGTATGCTGTAGACTTGGCTGAATAAAGCAAGCTCAGGTTCTGTTGGAAGTCACCAAGAGTGAAATTCATCAGAATGAGGATTTTTATAACATCTGTTCTCAGATGAGGTCTCTCCTGGTTAAATGAATAGATACAACGGAGAGCGGCTGCGTATGGATATGCCCAACAGAGTCGGGGTGAAGCTATGTGCTGGTACCTGCACATGTTGGTGGGAGCAAACCCATGGCTGGAGGAGGCATCCTGTGGCACCACGTCCCACCTGCCAGTGCTGGCACCGCAGTGTGCAATGCCCAATGATTTATCGAGCTGAGCTGAAAATGAAGAAGGGCTTGCTGGGTGTTTTTTTGGGCAGCATGGCATGGGCAGAGCTCAGCCCTGTGCTCCAGGAAGCAGCTCTGAAGGGAAGTTCTACTTCCTTCCCAAGCAGCTCGGGCGCAAATAGTTTTCTCTTCCAGAAAGCTTCTGCAAAATGATAGTCTGCTCTTACACCAAACCATTTAATAAGTTTAATTAAATGGAAGCTTATGATAATTAAACCAAAAGCCTAAGGGCCCTGTTCTGTGAGGACTTACTCCTTGCATAAGACCAATTTCCATATAATTTAGACAACAAAATAGCGGAACAGTGCTCTGCCATCTAATTTATATGAAATTGGTATTCTCCGGCCCAGATTTATATTACACTGTAAACACACTTCTCGTATCTGAGCAGAAGTGAGATAGCTCAAGTACAAGTATTGGAGAAGAGGAGAAAGAAAAGATGTTTAAAAGGAATCCCCCGCCCCTTTTTCTTCAAACTGAATGCGCAAATTATACCCGTAATCTGATAAACTCTGCATGAGGATCAAATATCCTGAAAGAAATTCTTTAACAGAGCGGGTACTGCAGGTTCTTCTTTCATAACAAATTTGCATATTTGCTACTTCTGGGTGTTTTCTTGAACTAACGTCTGTGATGAATGCAGGGAAAAGCCCACGCTCCGTATTTTGGAATTCTTTAGCGTCTCCCCGCGTGTCCCAAAGGAACGGTGCGGTGCATTATCTCCTCCGCCACCTGTATTTTTATTGCACTTCAAAACAAAGCTCCCATACTACAAAGAGTCAGTGGGGCCTGATCCTTCACTACCTTACTCCAATTTTGTGCAGCCCACTGGAGACAAAGCCATTCCTCTCGCTTAAACTGAAGTATTGGGAACATCCCTGGCCCTGCCGCTGGCATTTCTGGATCTTCCCTGCTCTCACTCATCAGTAGTCACAGGGAGGGAGAATGGGGACCCTCTGTGCACTCCTCCCATGGCTGGGTGAGCGGCCGTTGGTATTTGATGGGTGTTCTGCACAAGGAGTTTCGTGTTGAGGGAAGCTATAGGGCTATAGCTGTAGGAAAGGGAAAAGCATTACTTCAAACAGACAACACCAACAAGTGCACTGCTGCTTCCTATTAGGTACTGATGATTAATTGCTTAGGGTTAGGAGATAATCAGGTCATAGTCTTAGGAGACGCACAGTTCCCACTGACCCACGTCTAGAGTCTATTTGTAGAAGTAGCAGAGAGATACCATCTTTTGTACCATAAATGAGTTTATAATTGTAGTTTACAATGCCCATCCCTCTATATCCAAAGCTTCAACACACTAACAACACTGACCTGCTGTTTTGCTTTCACTATTGAGTAAATATAAGAGTCGGGGGTTAAAATTCAGCTCAGATGAGCCAAAATTATTCCTTGTAAGAGCAAGCATCTGGAAGACCTCACTTGGTTGATGGCTGCCCTATTTATTGATGAGTTTTAACCTGAGTACACAGAGAAGTTTTGCATTTTTGGGGTCATTTTTGACAGTGCCAAACTTGGAAACCCATTTTCTTTGCAATCTTCAAAAGTGGCTTACAAAATATGTAAAGTATTTAAAATTTGTGACATTCTCTTGCAGGTCCAGACTTTGGCATTGTGACATACATCTCAACTTCAACACCAGATCATTGCAGCACACCCCCAAACCCACATGGCTGGAGCCACTGCAGTGGGAGGAGAAGCTGGTGAACCCTGCACTTGGCAAACGGCACTAGCAGGTCAGATTCAAAGTCTTTTTAATTACTGGGGTACAAGCCTAAACCAGTAGAAAGCCAGGCTCCCTGAGGACCCCACATACCATGTCATATCATGTCAGGGGAGCTGTGCATGGCAATTACTTATAGTATGAGCTGAAACGTGGACACCTGAAATCGTTCTGTGCTGAGAGACAAGAGTTCCACTCATCCTGTGGTAGCTGGTGGTAGGCTGAAGGCATCTGCATGTCAGTGGAAATCTGATGTTTTTCAGAGAAGGAAACTCCTGATCCTAGAACAAACAACTGGGACAGCTTCTTGATACTACTAGCAGGCTTGCTTTTCATTTCCTCGACTTTAACTTTTGTCAGAATAGGAAGATTGTTGGAATAGAAGAGAATATCAGAACATGAACCCATTAGAAGTTTTTGTACCCAAGCATGAACCTAGATCTATATCCCCCACGTTCTCTTCTCCTTCCCGCTAACAAAATGAGAGCATGACACCGTGCCCAGCTGCACTTGGAAATCGGAGTCTCCCAAAGCTCCTGGAGGACTTTTCAATGATGGATCCAGTTCTGGAAGATCTCACTGGTGTTGGTTCTTGCCTGACCTTGTAGCTCCCAGCTATGGGGTGAGGTGCAGAGGAATAGGAGGGAGCCACCAGCATCTGTGTGAGACTGGGAAAGGAACATGGGTGTGTGAAAGCCAACCAGGGAAGGAAGGTGACATGAGGGTGGAGTGGATAAATGCTAGTTCTGTTCCCATGGTGCCTACTGACACTCTGCTGAGCTCAGTTCCCTTAAAATTTGTTTGCTGGGGCCTCTATGCAAGTGCTGAATGCCACAGATGCAACACTTAATCTTCTGCATCACTCATGAAAAATCCATTGAGAACACCAGGCTCTTGTATTCTGTGCTGCTGAAGGTCCTAAGATCCCTCATAAGCTCCGTAGAGAGCACAGAGGATATTTGCACTGCAGTTACAGAACACAGACAAGGAATACTGCAATTCTTACCATGTTTTCTTGCTGATAGAAAGGTCTACATTTCAGGTTGGGCTCAGGTCCTGTGTAGGTGTGTGTAAGTTTCAGGGAGACCAATAGTTATCTCCTACTCACATCAAGTCAGAGTGTGGCCCATAGCACTTGCTGAATGGCCCAGAAAAGCCTCAGTGTATCCTACAGGAGCAAGGCAGCCTGCTACAAATAGGTAAACAAAAGAAGGGCTGAACAGAGGTGCAAAACTGAGTTTTGGGGCAAAAAGCAGTCGTGGTCAGAGACTGCATAGCTCCAGGTCTGACCATCTTGTTTTGGACACGTTTCCTTAGGGGTAGGACAGAAATAAAGTAAAAAGTAGGTCATATTAGCTCACATGCAGCACCAAGATTCTAAACCGTGCTGATAAATAGTGTAGGAGGGTGAGAAAGTGCAGCGCTGTTTGCCCTGGGCCCCTCAGTGCAGCGCGAGGTGCAGCTGAGCCCCGCACAGCGCGGTGCAGTGGGCAGTGGCCTGGCTGAACGCCGCGCTCCGCCACACTGAGGCTCTTTTCATAGCATGGGTCTTCCAGCATGCCACATACACAGAGCCTTTCCTAGGAGGTCGTTACCTCCTTGTTATTTTGCACTTCCTTCTCAAAAAGCTTCAAAGTCTGTTTTTTAGCATGTATTTATTAAAAGTTTTTCTTGCTGTTCCAAAGCTTAGCAGAGTCGCCACTCAAAAACCCAGCGTCAGTGCAGGCCGCTCGGCTGAAGAAAGGAGGCGAGGGAAGCTTGGCTTTGCTGGGGTGGGTTGGGGGGGGGAGAGAAAATAAAGAGAAATCGGCCGAGCTTCAAAGGGCGCATTTCCATAATTGCCCTGTAACTTTGGCAAAATAAATCTGAAGGGCTGAGAAAAGCGCAATCTCTCAGATGAGTGCACTACAAAAGCCCCAGAGATCCCCGGTCCCACTTGTTACCATTCTAATTCAGTGAGAGAATTCGGTCCCTAACCTCGGCAACAAAAGCCATGAAATCACCGTCCTCCCATGCCGATAGCCCACGCCGAAAGAATAAGACCTTATCCAGCCTTTGTCTGCCTCCTGCCCACTAACATTCAGGACAAATCAGAATAGCATTAGGCAGAAGAACAACTGCCAGAGCAGCAGTGCGAGTCCGCAGCTCGGGTTCCCGTCCCGAAGACGTGCGGTCCCGCGGGGACAGCGGTGTATTTATTTCAGGTTTGCTCTGTGTAACGACGGGCACTTTTTGCAGCACTGCTTGAATCTGCGTGCGCTCTGTCTCAGCTCCTCAAGTGAAATGTGCACGAGTCCTACTTCAGAAATGGGAAAATACACTCCAGGAGCACTTCTAGGACTTAACTCTTCCCCTCCGTAGCGCCCGCTCTTTACAAAGACAACACTGGCAGTTCTAGATAGAATGTAAGAAGGACGTGTCCCAGCGGGCCGGCTTTTCAACACAAACCCTGGCTTTGCTGCTGCGGCCACGGCCCAAACTTTGCGATTGCTCGGAGAGAACTTGAGACAAACGGTGGGCCTTTTACAGCAAAGGCCCAATCTCCCATCATTCGGCCCCTCTCTGACTTTTTTACTTTCTCAATAAGACGAGCTTTTGTGGCGATGTGCGGCGCGGACAATCAGGACAGCCTTATAAAGGGATTTGGAGGCGCGCACAAAGGGCGGCGGCGGCATCAAAGCCGGCCCAGCAGCACAATAGAGATGACATTTTTACATCCCAGGGCTCGGGCAGGCAGCGCCTGAATGCTGTGTCCATAGCAGTGTCAGTAAACAATGAGCAAAGTGGGAAAGGGGTGAAAACACAAGTCAAAATCTTTTTATTGAAGCCCCCTACACATTCACTGGGCATTTTTAGCCCTGCATTTGAAAGCTCTTCCATTTACTTACTCTCCAGATTCTCCTATTTAACTAACTGACTGATGATGGCTCCATTTTGATATCCTAAGAATGGGAATTCTTCCTGAAGTGAATATATTAATTCATAGGATTTAATTGCATTTTATTGTCAGTAAAGAAAATATTAACTGCGTGGTGCTGCCCTTAAAGGGACACCGTCATCCTTAAAACCACCTTTAAGAGCCCCACGTCACAAACACCAGCCCTACCTGTAGTACCAGTTCTGCCTCTGGCTCTTGGGAGCGACATTTTCCTTTGCCAGTTTCCTGCATTTTGTTTATTTCTTGCACACCAAAAGTAGGCCGGAGCGTGGCATTGTTCCTAGCTGGTTTATCTCCCCATTCCTTGAGCCTAGGTGCCTCAGTGCCAGCATGGGAGGTGTAAAAGCAGAGGTCTAACCCCCTCCTTGAGCCACTCGGGTAATCTCAGTGGCTGCGCCAGATGCCAGGAGGAAAGGTGTGAGCACCAGCACTTGCTTGTCCTGGATTTTAATTTTATTTTTTTTTTCTAAAATTATATGAACACATTTCTGTTAGGCTTCGATTTAGTACACTGGAGGGAAGCTGTCTATCAGGCGTACATTTCTGGCACTGTCTTCTCTGGGAATCAGTTGCAAAAGTCTCCATCAGAAAACTCGGGCACGAAGGCTGCTTTCGATAGTCATCTTGAATGTCCATTTTCATTAAATTATTTTGGAATAGGGACGGTCTAATCTCTCAGTGAAGCTTGCGCTTTGCCTTTCTTGGAAGCAAGTTAGACTGTTACAGAGCAAATTGATGTTTTACTCCTTGTATCTAATTTCACATTACATCTATGTTTTTAAGCACTTAAATTTTGCTGCTAAGGTATCTTGAGTATCCCATAGCCCGGTGTGAGTTATACTAATGATTGCTGAGAAATTCAATAGAGTGAGTCATGTATTTTCTAGGCAGAGAGAGAGAGACATATCTTCCTTCCACTGTTTTGCTTGAAAACAGGTATAATATGAATGTGTTAAAACCTCAGTTTCATGCATACCCAGCAAGTAATTTTATTCCAGCCTGGCTAGCTGGCCTACTGACATGCATTTTCACCACTGCTAAAAATAATGAGGAATCCAAGTGACACACATTTATGGGTAGGAGTGCCATCAGATCCCTTGACCTAATTGAGCATGCCTATACACCTTAGAGTGTTTTGCATAACCAACTTAGACAGCGGGAACATTTCCAACCGGATTGATTGACATATTTTATTTCTAACTTAAGCTTAATCATGACCAAGAATGATTCATTTATACCTTTCAAACTTTAGGAATTGACATGGGAGACAACCAAGCTGCAGACTCCAGAGTAAGCAATCGCATGAAGGAAAAAAATAGATATTAATATAGTTTATTAACCTCCTTAGCCGCTGAGGTTGATGTAATAAAATGGATTAATTAGCTGGTGGGAGAGTTTCTTTATTTTATAAAATAAACGTCGAACAAGATTTGGGGGGGGGGAAGGTTTTATCCCAAATCACTCCTCCAGCAAACATCTCTGTGTGAAACCCTCCACAGAAGCGAGGAGTGGGCTGTTTTATTTTTTATAAACCAGGTGGACAAGAGCTCATCTCCCCGCAATAACCCAACGAGCCGTGAGAGCTCTGGGTCTTAAGGCACAAACCGCCTTCAGATAAATAGCAGCGCTTTCCATGTGCCGTGCCTTAACCAGGAACAAAGCCGAACAGACCGTAATAAAAGTGCTCTTTCCAGCACGCATGTATGTGGCTGCTCTATGCTGAAAATGTCCTTTAGCACTTTTTAACCATATTCTCTAGTGTGTCAGCAAAGAGACTCCATCAGAGTATTTAACATTGCTGGGAGCAAAGGAATAAAGTGGAGTCACTGTTGATTATTACTCATTAGCCACAAGGACATCCACTTAACATGTGAATAAATGAATGACACCATGTCCTAATGGAAATGGCCTCGGTGTACCTTTAAGCAAAATGTTGTTTAATATCTTCCATTTGCTGAATAGAAAAGAGGCCTGTTGGACATGCATAGTTAGCAAGCAGCCATTGTTGCTTTGTTCCAATTTCAGCATTTAATAAAAAAAGATGTTGTCCTGAGCGCAGCGAGGACTGGCCCCAAAAACGTGGGTAGCAGCACAGCCTCCTCCTCACTCTGCAAATTCAGAAATTCACCAGCATTGCGAAGGGTTAATATCCATAAAGCAAATGAACCCTTAGAAGGTGTGTTCTTCATTATGCTGCTTTACATTCAAACATATAAAACAAAGAGCATCTGATATCTTTATTGGTTCTCTTAGATAAAATGCAAGCAAGCTATAAGCCTTAATTTTCGTATTACCATTTGTTAACAAGGAAGATAACACTCTCAAAAGTATTTGATTAGGACTCCCTTTGATTTGTATCTTGTTATGATTTTCAGGGCATATATTTTTGTATTGCTCCTTCAGTACACTGATAGTTCTGATCAAAGCGATACAAAGAGGTATTTTAAAAGTGTGAGTGTGAACCGTACAGGTAAAGCACACCGTCTGAGCAGCATCTGAAGGCTCCGTGCTGGAGCCTGCTTGGGAAACAAATCACAGCGATGAGACGCACGTCCCTATCCGAGAGCCGTGGGCTGGGAGCCCTTCTGCTCTCCAGCCCTCTCAGCAGGAACTTTCGTCATTTGCAACTTTTTTTCTTTCAGTTTCTAAAACGTAGCTACTGAGAGCAGTTGGGCACAATGCTAAAGCTATTTACTGTATCAAATATCTAAATGCTCGTGATCAGATCCGTACCAGAATACCGCTTTCCAGCTTTAACTTCCCGAGGAAAATGAAAGCAAGTGCGTGAGCTGACGCGTCAGATCTGGGGGGTTATTTTCGTGCCCGTTCCGATTCCTGGCTGTAAAAACTACGCGTGTGTCGGGGGCCTTTTCCTCATCGTTTCCATTCTTCCTGCGCAGAGCTGGCTGCACGGGGCACCTCTCAGCACGGGGCTGCCTCCTGCCCTGCCCCACGCTGCCCGCTCTGCCCTGCACGGCCAGCCGCCCCACCGCTCCGCACTGCGCTCCTCGGGCGCAGGAAGGCGCGGGCAGGAGATGATTACATCAATCAGTGTCAGGGCTGGGAGCCGTGATTTATGAATATGCATAATGAGCTCTCACCTTTGAGAAGGACTAGCTAGGGAGATAATTGATTAGACAGGAAAAGAGCAGCCAGCAGTGAGGAGGGAGGAGGAGAGGCCTCTCGGAGCTGTCGCGGGCCGGGCTGGGGCTGCGGGAGGCCGTCAGGCTGCGCGAGTGATAGCTAAAAAAAACACGAGCAGGGTTTTTAGTGTTTTGTTGAAACACGCATAGCAAAATGTTTCCTCACCAAATGAATGGGAATTTTTCTTCACTTGGGGAACCCCACGAGCACCACCACGGCTGCTGTCCCTCGGGGAGCCGCGCAGGCAGCAGTCACAGTGCCGTGGCTGCTCAGCACCGGCACCCTGTGAGCAGGGGATGCTGCGATGCCGGGGGGGTCAGGGGGCACTCATTTTCCCATTGCACTCTCATTATTTTCTTCCACCCTCTTTTAAGCGTCTGTCTGACCACTGGGTGAAAGTTTCTATGGAAAAGCTACCAGGACACCCAGAGGAAGGGGATGTGGAAATTTGCCTCTAGCTCTCTCCCCCACTCCTTCCATTTTACATGCCATTAATCTTTTTCTTTTTTTTCCTTTTTTTTTTTTTTCCCCTCAGCAAGAACTGGCAAAGGGGAAAGCAAAGATACAAAGTGCAGAGAGACGGGGTAACATTTACATGAGAAACAATCCGCTCTCCAGCACCCACCCACGGCGCTTCCCTTCGTTTCAGGAGCTGTCGGAGCGCAGGAAGGGAACGGTTCCTGGCAGAGGGACAGCACTGCGAGGAGACAGACGCGTTTCCAGGGCCAGAGAGAACGTATGTGAGAAGGGGAGGTGGGGGGGAATGGGGCCGAGGGCCTCGCTGGGGCACGCGGCCTGCATGGGGACGGGGCTGCGGGACACGCGATACACGCAAACGCGGGATATAGGTGTGAGCACACGCACTCTAGCATTGCTGCCTACCGACGCCGAGGACGTAAGATGCAGTTTATGGGCCTCGCGCAACCCGCTCCTATAAATAATACATTCCGATCACCGTGGCCTCAAAATGTCAATACCGCGCAGCCCCGCGCATTTGCATATCTCGAACTGTCTCAACTTGAAGCACGTCAGCTATGTGCTTCTGTTTGTACTTTAACTTCATCCCAGCTCCGGCCGAGCCCCGCGCCGCCCCTCGCGCGGCTCCGTCACGCAGCGATCAGCGCCGCGCCCGGGGCCGCGAGGTTCAGTGCGGGACGGGGCGCGGGGCCCGAACGCAGCGCGGGGC
>JAOWBP010004096.1:7039079-7064530 GCA_028571105.1 Tragopan temminckii | reverse complement strand
GTAATGATGTAAGATTAGGAAGATCATAATCCACAATAAAGAGGTCTACCCCATCTTTTCCAAGATCCTGTTCCCATCTGTGGTACAGATAAGTCATTCTTCCCATGCACTCCAGCAGAGTGCATTTAATCACACGGAGCAAAGGGATTCATCCATGTAAGGGGTGCCGTTATAGATATTCTGTCATCTCCATTTCAAGCTTTTAAAGCCTGCTTTTGAATCCCACTGCCAAGTGTGATAACGGAAGCCTTACACGGCACAGGGGGGCTGGAGAACTGGTATCTGTATGACATCCATATGCTGGCCCACCTTGAGCTGCACAGCTATGCCCATGGGGCACACCCTGCAGCAAGCAGTGGGACCATCTGCTGTCTTTCAGTTTTGAATGCATCCTTGTGGATGAGTTTCCTTACATTTGGTCTTTGGGCATGATTGTCATGGAAGAAATGCAGAACAAATTTAGACCAGAGGCCTATGACATGAACACCTTTCTCCTCCTTGCAGATGGTGTGGGCCATGGTGGAGCCCGTGGTGAGGTCCTCCAGGGCCCTGAAAGCAGCAGCACCTGTGCTCTGTAGTAACAAGGCACAGGTCACCCAGTGCTTGTTTCCCTGAATCCAGTGGTAAACACCTCACAGAACTGTATGATAGATGTGTACAAAACACTTCAAGGACCATGGAGGATATGGTGAAACCAACCACGCTCTGCAAGCTGGTTCCTTTATCAGCTGTTGGGGAGGGTTTCCCTGTGTTTTGATGCATATTCCTGTTAGAGTGCCATGTAAGTGTTTTTAACAAGTCTGGATAATTTGTTTTGCTTGGCTAGCTGTCAGGATCTAGGTTTTATTCGTATTATTGTTATCATTTTGAAAGCAGGCTCATTTTAATAGGCAGTCATTCAGCAGTATTACTGCTAGCATTTCTCTGTTCCTGAAGTATTTTCATGCGGTTCAACCTGAAACAGATAATCAAGAATATATTTATAAAAAATTTCACTTTTAAATATTTGATTATCGATTAAACATAAACTTTGAACACAGCAATTGCAAGGTCAATTGATTTCGGAGCTTGGCCTGTCCTCTTGAGGGAACGCCTGGTAAAAAGGGCCGCTGCACAACATGTGCAATCTTTATCCCTTCCTTCTCCCACAGTTTCTAAGGGTTCCAATTTTCCAGACTGTGTAAGGATAAAGGAATTGTAATGTGCAAGAAAGCATTGTAAGACCGCTGCTATTCCATGATCAGCTGTAACTGTTCAGCACAATATGTTACACGCAAGCAGAAAATATGCTCCTATGTGCCTTTATGGATTATGCGTTGATGAATATTTATTACATCTCATTATTGTGAAATGTTCGTGCAGGAGCATCTGATTGACAATTATTTTATTGCTCTTTATTTGGTATCATTTTTGTTTTGGCAGGTGCTTGAAAACTGACATGCGTTGTTCTGTCTATATTTGGCTTTGGAAATTGGTTTAAAATGTATAAATTTAAAGAAATTACCCAAAGCAAACTAATCTTTGTTTAACCTTAGGTTATGTTTTGTGGTATCCTAATACCACCTCCATTATTCTCTTTGGTCTTTAGTTTATACTAATGGGCTGATATTATGCTGGGCAACTTTAATTAGGGTGTCTGTTGCTTAGTAGGCAGCATTCTTGCTTTCAGGCACGTATGACATGCTGTACAGGGGAGACTTAATTCCTGTTTAGGGAAAAACCTTAATACATCTCAGTTGCCAAGTGCATAGTGAGCAACCAGTCTTAGAGAGGGAAAAGAAAGGAAAAAAAGTATTTTCTCCTAGATACAAAACACCCATAATCCCATTAATGTAAATGAGTGATTACTCATGTGCATATCACTGGGAGGATCACATTGTCAGGAGATGCCAGAATTCTAGATGAGATAGAAATAGCACACAGTATATCATTTAATGAAGACCCCAAATATTCTTGTGAAGGAAGTTCCGCATTACCATCAAGTCTGAATCCCTGGGTTTTTATTTTTATTGTCTCATTAGAATTATAGGAAAAGTAATCTCTGAGACTCTATTGCTACATTAATGCTTTTTTTCCCTTCAGTAGCTTTTTAGATTTGCCTTTCAAATGTAAGCTTGGATTTACTGCAGGTGACTGTAATGAAAGGTGAGTTTGTTAGATGACATTGTGGGTGCACATACATTTCTAGAGGTATTTTGTTGAAACGTTACAGTCCCTAGGACACATCATACAATGCAATATCAGTGTTACTGACATATCTGCGAAAACAATCACAAAGATAAAGAAGGTGCTCCATCATGTGTTCATTTCCATCAAATTAATAATACATGAAGTTCATATAGTACAAAATGTCAATTATTTATTTTTTGTATATGCACAAAACAAGAAGAACTGTGCGGGAAGAATTCTTGTTGTCAGAAAATGAGAATACGAATTTAAAAGGTTCCTGAAATTGCTCCATCTTTTAAAATAATATTTTTTTACCATCTGCAGAAGATACTATAAAAATAGTTGTTTATATTTCCTTCAGTTGGACATTATGTGAAAGAAAACAGATCTGCTTTAGTCCTTTCAGAGTGTACATTATAAAAAAATAGAATATACATTTCTATATTTCTAACCTCTATGAAAGGAATAGAAATGGACTATTTTGGAAAAGCCTAGCAGTGATTTTTAAGTTATAGTAAGACATTAAGACTGGGAAAACTCAAGTGCACAGAAAAGCACTGTAAACGTAATGAAGTTATTGATTTTAATTTTCTGGCTTTCTCATTGAAGAATGAAGCATCTGTATACAATAGTGCATAGAGGAGTATGAAGGAACTGGAAATCTAGAGCGCATCCAGCAGAGGTGATTTTTCTCAATAGCTTTAAGATAAATAAATTCCATTTTTTTCTTATGGCTGACTGGGAACAAAAAGCAGCAGGTAGGCAGCATTAACTTTGTTGTGTTCCCACAAGTAGAAGCGTGTATGTGTGGACATACTCTCATGGTAGTCAGGCATGAATAAGCTGGTCAGTTTAGCCCAGTAACCAGTGGAAATGAGCTTTTCTGAAAATCCAGACTCCCCTCCCCATTCACAAACAAAAACATACAGAAGCTCAACTACTGAATGCTGGGATTTCTGAGGAAATCGAGTGGTCTTGTGTGGAGCAAAGAGTTGGATTCCATGATCCAGGCTGGATGTGGCTCTGGGCAGCCTGGTCTGGTGGTCAGCAACTCTGCGCATAGCAAGGAGGTTGAAACTAGATGAATTTTGAGGTCCTTTTCAACCCAGCCCCTTCTGTGATTCTAAGATTGTATGACTGTATGATTCTATGATCCTTATGGGTTTCTTCCAACTCAGGCCGTTCTATGATTCCACACCCTATCTGGGTCCTATCTGATCCAGAGCTTGCAAGATTTTTGTTATCTTTAAGACAATAAAATCGCAAATAACTTGTTGTCTATAAGTGACTAGGCTTTTTGAAAAGTTTATTTTATTGAAGAAGACCTTCTTTTTTAAAGCAAAGTCTTCACAAAATCATATTTAGCTTTGATAGTTGAACGTTGTCGGAAGTGTTGTGAAAAGCAGAACTAGTCAAAACTGTTACATGGAAACTGCTGACTGAAACAGTTTGGTTTGGATTGTGACATGATTTTCTGTGGAAGTTTCGTATTCTGTGCAATTTAAAATTTATAAGAGTCAAGATTTTCATTTCTTATGTATAAAAAGCTATGAAAAAACTTGGAGGATTAAAAAAGCAAGTCAAAAACCTTGGGCTACAATCCCATCATGAGGACATACAGGAACTGGTTATTCTGGCAGTTTGGGTTTTTTTTCCTTTTTTTTTTTTTTGCTGTGTCTCCAACTTAAATAGCTACTTGCTTTATCTCCGTGCTTTTGTCTTCCATCTCTACCATAGTGCTGTGAAGATTAATCCATTAATGATTGTAAAGTGCTCATATTCGTAGTGGTGGTGCAGTCATGATAGTCTGAGAACAAAAGTGAAGCAAGCTATTTAAGGAGATTCGGTATCTCCTATTAGTTAGAGGCATTATAGATGTTACACTTACATTAGACATAATTATGAAACAACAGATACATATTTGGACACACTAGGTCTGAAACAGAACCGGCAACTTTGAAACATTCAAATAAAATGTAAGGAAATTCAGCTGACTCTGGCAGCACTCCTCGCTCTGCCATCAGCCACATGGGATCCTGTCTGCCATGAAGCTGGGGAAATACCCAGCACTGCACAGACCTTGGGGTGGTACTCCTGCCAGTATGTGCATTTATGTAAGGAAAAGAGAGTGAGCAGACGTCAGGGTGCTTGTGCTCGAGTCTCCATGGGAGACAGAAGTTACAGACCCTGGGGAGAGGCAGTGAAAGCAGGGCTGGGGACCATTCCTATTGCACTGACAAATATTTGAAACAGTCTTCTGCCAGCAAAAAATGTTGACTGTGTTAAGTCAAAATGTAGATGTCCACGTGTGAGGGAATCTCTGCTGTCATATTTACTGTTTTGAGAAATGTTCTCATAGTGAGTTTAGGATACTCACAAATAGGAGAAAAATATCCTCAAACAAAGAGACCTTCACTTCTGATCCGGCAGAAAAGTGATTGCCCTTTAGGTCCTGAGCAACCAAAAGTAACTCGGGATTGTTTATAGTTTATTCCAAGCACAGCCCATGGGATGCAGTCCACTCATCTTTCCACGATGGAGCTCATCGGGGCTTCTGCCAGTGGGTTTGCAGTTGTGAGCAGGACACTAGGCTGGCCTCTCTCTGCTTTGTTATTGTTTGGTGTCTGGCAAACAGCAACTCCGGGAGATGGCAGAGGATCACAGCCCCTGCTCAGCTAGAAATCTCAGGAAGCTGGGAGTTGCTGCAAGCAGGATTCCATCTGGTCACGATAGCATCTGAGATGTTGAGATGTTTTCAGTTGCAGACACAGGCACCATATTGCTAGGATCTGGAACTGCTTTTTCTTAGTAAGGCAACTTGTTGGACACAGCAGCATGGCTTGGGGTAGGTGCCAAGGGGAGTGCTGCTGGGGGAGGCAGAGCCCTCCTGCAGCATCCACACTGCCACCAGCAAAGGAGTATTTCAGTGAGATATGCAGCATCCCACAAGATTTTTTTCATTATCCAAAGAGTCTCATTTCCCTTCTCAAGCACTTTAACTTGGCTGGAGCTTTGTGGCTGTGCTGTGGTTGAGGAAGGACCAGGCTTAATTCCTTATTCTGGTCACGGTGGGTTTTCCACCCACACGTACTGTTCTCATAGCAGCGTGTCACCATGAATTTCACTGAGTTGCTTCTCATTTGGGGGGTTGGACTCAATGATCTCTAGAGGTCCCTTCCAACCCCTACAATTCTGCAATTCTGCTATTCATTTGTACTGCTGGGCAAAAACAGGGACAAATCTATAAGCTGATACATCTGCCATAAATTTAAGCAACACCTCTTCAGTAAAGGTTATGTGTGTATCTTCAGGTAATTAATACAGTTTTCACATCATACAACTCTTTGAATGAAATTATAGGACTGAGAAAAGTACTACTATCTTTCTTTCATTTCTGATATTTGTATTTCCCTCCCCCTCTCTTGATACTTGACACGAATTATAGAGACCTGCACTCTGTGACCACACCGGTTCAATCCAAGGCAGCCCCATTTGAAGTGCAGTAATGGGCTGGCACAGCAATGACCTGGCAGCGGCTGGAGCGGCCCGGTCAGCCCCTTGGGAGCAGACCCCAGGCAGAACCCAGGCATTTGCTGTGACAAATGTATCCAGCACAAGGGCTTGCAATGGCCTGCTGCAGCCTCTGTCAAAGAAAATCTTTCATACCACAATTATTATTAACATTTCAGCCCCACGTAAACTGTATTTTAAATCTAATTTTGAAATCAAACTTAACTTCATCAACAGTATATGGACTTTCAAAGCTGTTGGTGGGTTGAGTAATGAGTGGCTTAAAAATAATTAACAAGGAACAAATGATTATGGATTCCTTTTTCACACCCATGTTTTTCAATTCTATAAGGTCATATTTGCAAGCTATTTATTCTACATGTTGCTGCAATGTATAGTTTGGCACCTGATCATCAGAAGATTTACATTTTCTCAGCTGCACAGTTCTAATGTGAAAAACTTTTTTCTTAACAAGGATTTTCTGGTCTGACATACATGCTCCAGAGTAGCACAGATGGTCCATACATTTGCAGCAAACTTACGGTACACGAGACCTACAGCACGTGTCCTGCAGAGCTGATGGGTGCTTGTTCTGCATGGTTGATCTGTACATGCTTGGGAGAACTTTGGTTTGCAGTTCTGGGTGATCAGCTTGGCAGTGGTTTCTGCTCTGGCTGCATTGCCAGAAGTCCTGGAACAATATCCAGAATCCTTAAATTCAGCCCAAGCAGAATTTCCAGGTGGAAAAAAAGAGGACAAGTCCATGGCAACACCCTCATAACCTGACATTAGATCTTCTAGCACCTGGTAAATCTGCTCATACTTTCACACATAATTAGTTTTCTGGGAGGGGAGGAGGAAGAGGGGGGAGAGGTGAATTTTGCAATGATAACTTCATATCTGGAGGAAAAACAACTTTTTAACCAGAAATAACCATGTAGAGAAATTGTATTTATATATTGCTTGTTCTCAAGGAGCAGTGTGCCTGGCCATAATGCTCTAGCAGTGATATGGGGCTTCTTACTTAAGAAATTGTTCTCCATTTTTCCCTCCCTGTGCCAAAAAAAAAAAAAAAAAGAGTAGTTTTTCTCTAGTTTTGAGAGGATCTTTGCAATCCAAAATGAATGGGTCTTTCTGTAATACCACTAAATTGCCTCTGAGTGTCTCTATAGTTCATCTCCTCCTAGAAACCAGCCAAGCAGGAATAATGCAAGAGAAATGAGTCACTGAAATTTATTGGTGTCAGCTTCAGTTTTGTATTCACAACGTCTTCTACTGTTATTTTTAAGGATATTGCAGATTGAAACAAGGGAGGATCAAGTGTCCCAGTTGTGTTTAAAGGAAGTAAATCTTTAAGAAATGATTGCGGAACAGATGTTAAATAAATGATTTTGAGTTAAGATCTGTGACAGAGCACTGTGCCTAGGGAGATTCTTTAATAGCAAAAATCTTACTGTGACTTAGACCTATAGTTGAATAAAGGCAAATCAGACTTTTTTTAAAATTGTTTTAACTACATAATACAGTAATTTAACAAACTTAACAACAACAAAAAAAAAGTATAAAAAATAATCGTTGAGTCTCCAACATGAATGTGATTTTAAGCCAAAAATCACCTTTTCCAAAAGTGCCTTACTATCTGGCAGGTGAAGAACTACACTAAGGGCTTCAGGTTGGAATCTGGTTACACACAGCCCTGATATGAGCACACTGGTTAGACTGAGTGTAACTGGGAATCGTATGTACCTTTATTGGAGTGGAAAATAGACCTTGAGAACAAGTCTAGTATTTGCTATCTGGCTATTGCTGAGTTTTTAGTAAACATATCTATACAAAAGAGAATGAATTGTTTGTACAATGTAATGTTTTAGGAGTGAGCTATATGTATGATTGCACAGAGCAAGATGTAAGTAAAGTAAAGGGCCTAATGAATATCCTAACTCCTTTATACAGGGAAAAAAGAAAGAAGGCATGCATCATACTAGGTTTTGTTTCAGAGGTGCACTAATTTTTGTTAGTTCCACTCCGTAGCATATACATCCACATACATGTAAGAGTTCACAGCTTTGAAACTGAAGTCTTGGTGGTTTTCAGTCTTACATAAATCAGTTTATCAGGATGAGGCATTATGACCCTCCTGTTTCAGGGCAGTTCAGTTCAAGGGCAACACTTATGTTGTGAGACTTACGCATACCTTATACCTTGCAACTGAAGCAGCCATTCATGGGCATAGCAGCAAATCTTCTGTTTGTTGAAGCAACTGAAACATTCACTAAATGAAATATCTTCTTATTGAAATGTTTTTTGCTACTGTATTATATATTGACATGCTTTTGTGTCAGAAGTTGTATGCAAAGATCGCTATGGAGAAAAATGAAAGCTGAATTTGTGCTCTTTAGTCTGATGTTTACAGTAGAAATATTTCCCAACCTCAAATGTAGCACCTCTCCTCAACTCAAAGAACAATTAAAGCATTCATTCAGACCTGGAGATTGTAAATACTTTTGTTGTTAAGGCAAAACTAATAGCGTTACAGCATAAAGTGAAGTACAAACCCAAAATAGTTTACCTCTTGCATGGTAGTAGCAATGGCTACAGCATATACAAAAGATGCAGCTTGTTTCACGCCAACAATGAAGGTTCTGAACTTTCTGATTATACAGCAGGATAGCAAAGCATTTTAAAATAGAAAGGTACGTATTCATTCCTCCCAAAGAGACTTGTGTACCCTTCAGAGAGGGACATAATTTGGTCTGTACTATATAGAAAGGTATCTTGTTCAGTTCTCTTTGAAAGAACTCTTGTGTTCATTACTTGAGGCAGAATGTGTTCTGTAATTGGTAATAAATATTATAAGGATTCATTCTAACATTTTCACATACTTGTAATAATGAGTACAACAGTGTGGCTGAAGAAAACAGGAGATTTTAGAGTCCTAGGCCCTAGGAAATTATTTTGTTTTGTGTCTGTCCTGCAGCCAGTGCATCCCTGTGCGTGGAGAACTATGTGGGGTTCTCAGTGACCCTACACAGGTGTTCCCTGAGCAGGCCAAATGCACAATTGGCTTGAATTAGAGCTGTCTCCCATCACATGGGCAAGTTTACTAAATCAGATTTCACCTGTCTGAGAATTAACCCAAGGCAGTAGGCATGGTCAACATACCAGGCCTTCCTCCACCATTCCCCACAGACTGCTGTAAGTCCTCTATGCAAGGGGCTGAAACATCCTGCAGCTTACATTTGTTACTTTTCTTTGTATAAACACATCTGCCTTGGTAATGGTCTCTGTCCCTAACCCTAGGAGCCTAAGACCAGAAAGGCAGCTCTGCATCAAGCTGGCTAAAGCACAGTTTGAGCAAATATCCACCTCGTTACTACAGTCCTTCACCCTTACCAGGGGTGGGCTGGCTGTGTAGGTGAGCAGTATCTCTGTCACTGGTGTGGAAATAGAGGCAGATAGAATATCTTACAGTGCCAGCAATGGCACAGGACAGCTTAAGGTAAGAAAATAAGAATGCACGTGTTTAGAGTGCACTCAGACATTCAGGTGGGCAGTGTTACTTGCCCTGGAAAGTGCACTCTGCTACTTTCAAACTGGAAACAGCTATGCTGCCTTGCAGCCTGACAGATGGAAGCAGGGACAGGCATCACTGAAGGAAACTTGAGCTCATCGAGACCATTACGAGCATCGTACAACAGCACGGGAAGGGTAGTGTTTTAATTGTATGTGCATTTGAACTTCTCCAAACGTACTCATGTTTACTGAAACAATAACCCATGCACATCCTTTTCCGTGAAATTGGTCTAAGGAAAAACTTCAGTTTGTAGATGAACAAATTCTTAGTCATCCACACAGAGAGCAGTTCATATAGTTTGTGATGCAGGTTTGAAATGTCATGGCTCAGGAATGCACTAGAAAAGAGGAAAAGTAACTTGAGAATATCTGCCACATGAAGAAGTGGATGTTCTGCCCACTGTGCTCTCCCACTGGAGTTGAAAGACATTCTTCTCGAGTTTATTCTTTTTTGGGGAAAGACTTCATGTGTGCAAACACTGGTACACAAAGTTCACAAGCAGAATTTATGAGAATCAGGTGATAGCTTAGGTGTTCGGCTCCTTGAGATGCACGTATGACCCAATGGTCCTGTCGTGCACAGTGCACAGGACCTTCATATCCTAGCCTGAATGACTGTTGAAAGCAATAGGAAATATTCATGGTTAAGGGGCACAGCACTTCAAAAATATGAGGCTTACATTTGTGCACACAATGGCAGTCGTCCAGAAATTAAACAAACATGTCAGAGATAAAATTTGCAAGTCACATTGTAAAACTGGAGAAGGCATTTCCAAGAACACTTACGGTGTATTCTACAGAGTGAACAACAACAAACACATTTAGTGAAATAAAACATGTTTAGGCACAGGCTAGAATATTCATGCTACAGTAAAATAATTGTGTTCTACTACATTATGAAGCAATTTATATTTTATTTAAAAAAAATCACCTGTGCTGCCAGAAGGGGCGGAGCCTGTCTCCACCTCTCCTAGACCCATTTAAGACTGACTACCAGTGGGGAAGGATCTCTTCTGGAGATCCCTCCTCTGGAGTTTCACAGCAAGCCCAGGATATGGGTAAGCATTCTATCTATTCTCTTTTGGCATAATAACTGCTTAGCCAAATTCTCTGGTATATTTCATAATTATAACATCTGTACATTCATTGATGATACAAATACAAGTATACTACTATGGGAATCCCATTCTTTTTAATTTTTCCTTTCTATCACATTGCAAGGACAGATGCAAAAAGCACAAGCCTCTTGATAAGGAATTTTAAAGAGACAAAGATAAAACCATGCTAGAGAGATCCCGCTGAGTGCTGGGGCACTAGGAAATCTAGGTGCAAGCAAGTGCTGTGGCTCTTTGGAGAAGATACAGAACGTCTATAAATTCCAAAACTTTTTTTCCCCTATATCTTCAAGCTTGGATTTCATTCCTGTATTTTCGCCTGTACATCTGAGCAAAAGGTGACAAGGTAAAAGCAGCTTATAATAGTGTGATTGTGCAAAAGTGGATTTTTGTATTTCACCTCTGAGGTTTTAAAAACTCTGACACAGATAACAGAAGCATATCAGCATTAGACGTGTAGGTTTGTCATATGCTTCTTCTCTTTAGTGACCAGGGATAATTTAGTTATAGAATATATAACAGGGCTTGATGACTGAACACTCATGCAGCTTTTGTAATGATAATACTGGAGTTTTTAGTATTTTTAGATGTGAAGTGGATGCTTAAAGCTGATGAGCTAGAGTCACCAGTAAGACAGCTGTAGGAATGATTCTCTTGTTTTGAGTATCCCCTAACTTTACAGGTGGTGTTTCTCCACTGTTTATTCAAACCTTTGTCTAACAAATTGCCAGATAGCAGCAGGCAAACTCTTGTTAGCAATATTGCAGCTATCAGTGGGATCTTATTATTTATTGGGACCTCAAAGAATTAGTTGTGAGGCAAGCCCTCTTGTTCTGCGGCTATCTGAACACAGAGCAAGAAGAAGGTTCCTAAAACTGAGACTTAGGCAAGAATGGGTGAGATGCTTTTAGCAAGATGGCTCTGCTACCGCTTTTTTGATAATTTAACACTTGCTCGCTGTCTTTCCTAGCTGAAATTGGTATGCAAGAAAAGATGCATCAAAGTCAGCAATTAAAGAGGCTTCATCTAACTTGCTCAGACAGTTGAAATAGCCATGTTTGATTTTGCTTAGAAAATCATTAATACCTTAACAGAAGGCAGGAAGCTTTGATCAAGATGTGATAGATACAGATCAATATAATGTGTAAAGATTTTATTCGGCTGTGGTATTGACACCTGGTAAAAGAACTAGTTTATGGCCAGTTCTCTCAGAAAGTTTGCATAATTGTTCAATACCAGCCTGGTGTTCTACATACAAAATAACACAAGCAGCATTCATGTTCTGTCTTATATTACCCTATTTTTTTTTCCTGCAAAGGTTGTTTATCTGTGTTTCAAAGGATCATTTAAGGGTACTTACATGGCCAGCTTCACTGATGGATATACCAACATGTGTAGAACTGGCCAGGGACAAGAGGAGCCAAGCTGTGATACTCGGGCACAGCAGAGCAGTCAGCCACACTGCCCTGCCTGCGCTGAGTGGGGACGGGAGGTTCAGGAACTGCCCCAGCATGGATCCTCACCTTCCTGAAGGCTGCTGTCTGCTATGCCTCCTGGCACAACTGTGCACGCTCCTCCGTTGTATTTTGTCAGGATTATCTGGTTTAAATTAATCACTTAGTATTTTCTTACATCAGTGGCTTTGACAGAGCGACGAGGAGCAGCCAGAGGTGAGCGTCACAGGGCGCAGGCACCCGTCACCTCACACCACCTCAGCCAGGGCCCAGGCACTGGAAATGCACTTTTTGTCTGGCTGAGCTTACTTCAGTCGCTTTGCAGCATCATAGCAAATTGAATTCACATCCTACCTTAATCCAGAACTAATTCCTTACTTATCTTCTCAAGTTATTTTCTGGTTTGAACACCAGGCCGTGGCCCACATTGCCTGGCTTAGAGATGCTTGCTGTGCAACAAACCTTGCCGTCATCTGGCACAAACCACTCCCAGCAGGAACGTGCCACTCACTGCCCTTCCTTTGGGCTGCAGAAGGAAAGCCTTGGGTGTGTTGTTGGAGAAAAGGCCAGGGCAGCCCCTGAGGCTGCAGCCCTCACCAAGATGACCCCTGCTCCTGGCCATGGCAGCAGGCAGCCACACTGCAGGACGGGTGCTGGCGGAGGAGCTTCCCTGATGTGATCTGTAAGTAGACTTGTGGAGCGAGGAGTACTTTTCTTCTCTTTGGACTGGAGTTGATTTGTTTTGGGACCTGGGTGAATATCTGAAGGCCTCAGTTTGTTCATGCTCATTGGGGCTGGCCCCACCCTGTGCCTAAATGTGTTTTTCTGGCTCTGCAGCCCTGACATTGCCACTGCTCTTACTTTACTGGCAGGCTATGTTCATAAATTTGTTCTCCCTCAATATCTTTAGGTGTATCTTTTCTTCTTCTGAAGCTGTGAGTACTTACAGAAGCTCCTAGGGCACCACCTAATTCCTCTGATCTTTGGCTGTAGACCTTCCTGGCACAGCAGCCCTTACCAAAACTATTAGCTTGTTTTGAGTGTAATAAGGAGAACTTTCTTTTTCAAATGGATTTTGGAATTCTTGAGGAAGTTCAAGGAGAGTGGGAGTCTCTTGAATATGTTTTGTCAAACCAGTGTTGCTTGAAGCTGTTCTCTTTTGTCCTTGTTTTGTTAATGTAGCTCCCTCATTGCTCTAGGTCTGTGTGGCATTTTCCTTAGAAAGCAGGCATTTGCAGTTCTTTATCTAACTTGAAGTTTTGGTCACATAAGTGTGTTTGGTGTTCTCAAGGGAAAGAGATCTTTAAAGAAGGGTTGTTTTTAGTGAATAAGCAGGTTAGCAGTAATAATTACAGTATTTAATAGAAGAGAAATATTAAACACTTCAGCAAATATGTCTGTGAAGTTACGCAGCAGCATGATGACTTGAGGTTTGAATTTGCATTGGGCTCAGCTCTGCAGAGCATCATTGGGCTCACTGCAGTCAGGAGTCAGACACTGCACTGCTCAGCAGTACCCACGTCCTTCCATGGCTTTAACCCTTCCCCACAGCATGAAAGTAGCACTGTTTGCTGAGGTGGATATTGCAGTGGAGACAGAACATTTGTAATGTACTTTGAGGATAAAGGCTTGGTCATCAGTTTGTTGTGATAACTGGTACTTTTTTTGGACCCCAGCTTAAAGATTTCGTTTAAAAAATTCAGACAGAAATGTGAGGCTTGCCTGGTTCTCTTGGATGGGGAGGGAAAGAAAAAAAAAAAAAACATACAAAAGATGTGACAAAGTTATCATTAGAGAAAAAGGAATAAAATCTAGAAATAATTTATTTTTTCAGAAAGTTTGTGATTTTTGTGGTAATGATTAAGGGGATGATAGTGGTGTCTTAATCAGCAGAACTCAGATACTGCAAGGACCGTTGCTCAGTATAGAGAATCCATATACTTGAAGACTAGATAGTACCTATTTTGAAAGCATGCTCAAAGGAGCAGAAAAGCTCAATAATTCAGTAAGCTTGACACCTCAAAGAAGCTAGGAATAGGCTGAATCCCTCTTCCATAGTAACTAAAGGAGCACTTATATGCATATATGCTGCACCTTTTCAAAGCACACAGCAGCTGCAGCTCTGATGTGAGAAGCCCGGCCCCTGAAGAGGGAGAAGCATACACCCTCACTTCCTAATGGTAATGCCTCACCTCCTGCTGCCCAGAACAGGGAAGTTTTCAAGGCCAGATAAGAGCTTTGCATTGCCCAGATCCAGAGCCCTAATAATGACAGTTAGCCATCACTTGGAGTGAGAATAGTCCCATTACTTCCAAATGTACATGCTTTGGCTTTTCAACTAGAGTAAGATCCAAGGCTCAGATGGGATGAGTTAGAGAATGAAAGAAAAACCAGAAAGTACATGAATTAACCCCCAGTTATCCTGCTTTCCACGTCCTTTGAAGTATTCCACTTTTTTTCCCTTCCCAGAAAAAAACACTGGGGACAGAGGAAGAGCAATAAAATATTCCCAAGCAACCTCTCACAGCTACAAATAATGAATATTTCATATTTTGAGTTATTTATGTTTTGTGTGTTCCCAAATAGCATTTAATTTCTTCTCTTCTTTCCCTCTCTAGCTTTAATTAAGTCTCATCCCTTGCCTGTCAAACTTCATTGCCCCCTTTATAACATCTTGCTTCCAGGTGAGTTTCCCTAGGCTTACTCAGTCCTTGTTTTGGTTTTAAAAGTAACACGGAAGAGATTTTTCTTTGCAAGACTGTCTGTAGTCGAGCTCTGACCAAATGACTAGCAAGGTATTTCCCCTTAGTGCTTCTCCCTGATTCAGAAAATGGAACTAACTTTCAGAATGAGGTAAAATATTTAAGAAACAAGCAGAATAATTCAGAGGAGTTATTTCATTTTGTCTTGAATGTCACCTGCTTTGTGTCTACTATGAAAATGGTAGGTGTAAATTCCAGCTTTAACGTCTAGTCTTCCCCACACTGATTTTATTCCTCTATAACACGTCAGTCATTTGGCAATAGATTCATCTCAAGTGCTGAGTCCACTCCTGGAGCTGGAGTTGCATGTGGCCAGCATCTCCCAGCTGGCTGGATCTGCAGGGCTGGGGCTTCCAGTACCTTTACTGTCTCTGGAAATTTCCCACACCTTCTTTACGGAGCAAGTCTGGGCTTGCACCACTTGGGATGATGGTGCAAGCCAATAACCTGCACTCATTTCAGGATGTTAATTGTATATCAGAATGTGTTGTATATAATGAATTTGTGCTGTGTGTACTCCACAGTGGAGAGTCAGATTTCTCTTACACTGCTCCCATTCACTTGATAATGTCCAAAGACGATCTTCAGGGTCAGGTCCTTGCTTCTGTCAGCGATATCTCAGTGGTAAGACAAGTGTACCTGCACATTTGAAATATAGGGCCTTGAAATATAGTAAGCCTGATATTTCCAGAGGGAGAAAATTACTATATATAAAGTACACCAGCACTTACATGCATCCTGTTATTGTTAGCAGTGTGGATAGCTTATACAAGCTCTCCTTTGGTAGCTGAAACACCACGAAGAGGAGGATCCTGGTATGTGATGCCACAGATGTTAGGGGAGCAGGAGCAGGGGGAGGATGTAGCAGGGATGGCAGTTGTTGACTGAATTTCTTTTCTCTTCCATCTCTGCATGTCTCCACTAATTGGGGTCCAGAAGTCCTCCTTGTTCAGGGCCACTGCTGGGCATAGTTTCCTGTTAACAAACATGTGCTGTTGTGTCACAGATGGCTCCTGTAGGTAAAAGCTGATGAGAACAGTCTGACTTGCATCCTCTCTGTACTGTTTATTCATTTCTACATGGGTGTTGTCACAAGCAGCAGTCTAGTAAAGTGGACATGTCTTTCACTCATTTGTATTTGAGAAAATACATTTGAAAGACTCAGTTTTACAGGTCTTTTGAAACAGGCTGTCCAGGGTGAAAAAGTGTATAGGATTGAATTATTAAAAAAAAAAAAAGGCGATCCATGGTGGGCTACACTGTGGATTTCTAAGCAAGCAGCATCATTTATAAGACTCATGGTTCTTTACAGTGCATTATGTGCTGCGCTACACGTTTAGACTACTTGGTACCTTTCTGTCAAAGCTTCCTCCAATATTTTCTCCTGATTAGGAGTGGCTGCTCTTCATTGCAGGGTCTTTGTAGCTCTAATAAAACCTGATTTCTCCTAGGCAATCTGGAGGCATTCTGGGACCACGCAGAAGGCTGTCCCCTCTCACTCCAGCACTGGCCTATGACCTTACAAGTAGAGTCAGTCAACATGCTACAAAGCTTCCCTTGCCGTTTATCAAATAACAAAGCAAACCAAATTACATAGTTTCTATAGCAGACCACTACAGTATGTAAACTGCAGAGGCAGCTTACACCATTTGCTCATTCTGCAGTGCCGACAACATGAAAGGCCCTTTCGTTCCAGAGCCCAGAGCCCATATTTGCCTATCTCACCTATCACCAGGCAACAAAGGCGCTGCAGAAGTTGAGCAAGCAAATGAAAAATGAAAATGGAGGAAACAACAATTGCCTGACTTCGAAGAAATGTTTGTCTAAAATGTATGTTGACATGTCTCAAGCTGTTGGTAGATGCCAAAGGGCCCCTTTCTCAGGCTTGGGAGCTGCTCTCCCTGTGCAGTACAGTCCAAGGAAGGTTGAGGCAATTTTACTATGTAACATTTTTATCCTTCTAAGCTGTGAAATGCTTGATAGCTGTCATGAACGATCAGTTAGATTAGTATTTCATCTTGGGCATTCCCAGTTGTGCATATCATTACATCTGTGTTTTCAGATATGTGAAGCAGTATTGCCAGTACTGCCAAAATCAGCTCCCCTGGTTTTTGAGCAATTAGGGCATACCATCAGGTGAAGTTTGCCATTACTCTGACAGTCTACTCAGAACCATTAGCAAGGTAAGCTGTGGACAGACCTCCTCTGGAAGGTCTTACTGGGCTGCCTGTGGGCTTGGCTTCTGTCAGCTGAATGCTGGCTGGCATAGGCTGGCATAGCGACAGGCTGCTCACATCACTGAGCAGCTTCTGCTCCTTTTGCCTGAGCTCCATCAAGTGGCTGTACCCTCTGCTAAGGTAGGAGTTACAGGTGTCTAGTGTTAGTCACTTTCCTGCTGATGGAGCTGGATTTGAGAGGAAATGCTTGAATTCAGCCTAGGATGTAGGGAGTGGAGTGTTGTGTCCAGTTCTGGGCTACCCTGTAGAAGAGACATGGGCACACAGGAACAAATTTAGGAAAATATCCCAAAGATGAAGTGATTGGAGCATCCATCATACAAAGAGAGGCTGAGAGAGCTGAGATTGGTTAGTCTTGATAAGTAGGCTTGGGAGGAACCTCATATGTGTGGATAAATACCTGGTGGCACGGGAAGAAATGAAGGGCTAGACTCTTCATGGAGGTTTCTGATGAAACAAAAAGAGACAAGGAGCATGGGCTGAAATACAGCAGATTCTTTTTAAACATAAGAAAAACCTATTTTTACCAGAAGGATTGTCAAAAAAAAAAAAAAAAAAAAGAATGGAACAGGATGCTTAGAGAGGATTTGGAGTTCTCTGTCCTTGGAGATATTCAAAACTCAACTGGACACGGTCTTGGGCACTGTGCTCCAGCTGACCTTGTGGGGGGTTGGACTGGGTGATTTTTCAGAGGTGCCTTCCAACACACCCGCTCTGGATTATTCTGTGGTTCAGCACGTGGTGAGTGCAGAATATCCTCTGGAACTGAATTTTAGTGCTGCTAAAGAGTTACTAAGTAAAGAAGAGACAGAACATGGTTGAGGAGGCAAAACGTCCTCCTCTTTGAAGAAAAATATCTACTGAGAAACTTTTTGGCTTATTTTTTTTTTTAAACAGCAAAACAGATTTGTTTTTTTTTTTTAATGGAAGGAGCTTATCTAAGCAGAAAGTAGAGAATCATTCCCAAGGAAAGAGAAGCAAGGGATGAGTGCAGAGGGATGAACGGTGATTGCACAAGAGTTGGCAAATGCAAACATTTCCAAATATAATGGCATTAAGTGTTCATTGTGAAATTAGATCAGCTTTTTAAGAGCTTCAGGGTGAAATAAAACACAGTATTCAGCTAATTAGACAAAGTTAAAAGATAATGTTAAACACTTCTCCTTCAAAAAGTATTTGTCTGCACAACCATGCATTTTAATATAGAACTGCTGGAGATGGCAGTGTTATCGAGTGATCTGCCATTAAAGGAATTATAATTCAGGTCTTTTTAATTCCCTATTGTGGAAATCTTTAAATTAGAACATATCTAAACTGAACAAATCTGTAGTTCTCCTAAGAACAATGCTGACACAGTTCTCTGATGTTCATTAAAAATTGTTATGCCTAGATTTCTATATAATGGGACGTGAGGAAATTTGACAATACTT
This sequence comes from Tragopan temminckii, assembly GCA_028571105.1. Taxonomy (NCBI): domain Eukaryota; kingdom Metazoa; phylum Chordata; class Aves; order Galliformes; family Phasianidae; genus Tragopan; species Tragopan temminckii. The sequence goes on along the minus strand of JAOWBP010004096.1, from coordinate 7,046,280 downwards.
GCTGGGTTTGGTGCCCAACCCAGCTCCTTACTACCGCATCTGCCCGACATTAAACATGTAAGGAGTTTAATCAGAGATGGCGAGACTCGTGATGGGCTGAGATGGACTGAAACACGATGGCCTCTAGTTGCCATCCTTTACTTTGAGCATCATGAGTCAAAGGCTATCTTTTTAAAAATACAATTCAAGTCATTAGTCATCAAAAGTGTATCGAGTTGAGAATATTAAAACTGACATGAAATGAATGGTTGCTTTGATAACTTGCATCTGTGCATTTAAAACCAGGCCTTAGTCTTGCATATGCTTATCAGCTGTTAAAAGTGCATTGCTCAGCAACTTTGAGGCTCTTTAATAGACTGTAGCAACAAGAAGGCTTGCTGATGAATCTCCTCTGTAATTAAAAAGTATATATTAATCAGAGGCAGAAATGTTGTGCGCTTTCAATAGATATTTTATAATCATTCACTAACTAAAAAAAGCAATTTAAATGTTTTTTTTCTTAAGCTAAAGGAATGTAACATTTAATACTTGTAACTTTAAATACTGTAAGACAAATAATGTTACTATGAAGAGTAATTATTTCTATTCTGTTCTGTTTTTTGTTTTTTTTTTGCCTAAAACTTTTTGATATTGAAGGCACTGATGCAGGACTGCGGCATAATTTGAAACAGGCATTTGGTTAGTATTGGAAGTTTCATGTCTTTTATTCATTTTTCTTTAGCTTGGATGAGATTTGCTTTCCTTCTTCGAAGGACATCACTCATCCAAATTTTTTGTTTTACTCTTTGTAGCCCAGATTCTGGTGATACAAAAGGCCCATGATGTGCTTATCCTTAAGTATGCGTTTATGCCCTGTCCTTAAGCATAGCATGTACCCTGTGTAAGCATCCAAATGTGTACTGGTGTAACTTCTTGAATTAAGGGCCAGAAGCATATGGTAATTTGATTATAAAATGTACTTGTCTATCCCTGGGGCCCATAGGCATGCTTTCAGCATTTAGTATAATATTTTCAGTATTTGCTGCAAACGTAGTCACCACAAAACAAATCTGAAAATAATTCCACAACTCATGCCACATGTCTGCAGTTCCACACATACTGTGCGCATAGGGAAGCAATGAGGCGCTCCTCTCAGACCCTCTAACGCGATAGTGCTCAGCCTTGGGGACAAATCTCCACGTGAGCAGGGTCGCCCCGTGTTCAGGGCTTTGAAGAGGTGCCTAACTGTCTCGCAATCTGTATAACATAAGGATCCACTAAGATGCATTTGTTCAGTTAATTAAAAGTATGTTTTCAAGCAGTAATTGTGGGGTCATGCACTGCCGTTCAAATATTTGATTTCATTTAATTAAAGTGTGTTACTGTTCCTTACAAATGCATTCTATCCTAAGAATTTTATCTTAATGCTTTTATTCAGGATGTATCTGGATAATATTGTGCCTGGCATGAATGTGGTTATTAGTTTACTGGAACTTTTTTTTCAGAGTTGCAAGAGAATTTTTTAGCCTGTCTCAAATTAACAGAGAGCTCTTAGAAGGAACTCATTGTTCTGCATTTGTTTGCTGATGGAAAGACACCCACCGACTTCTGTAGAATCTGGTCTGGGTGTAGAGATGAAAAAGATGTTACAAGTGCTGCGAAAATGGAGAAAATTGAGTAACAGTCTTTGTAAAGGATCTGCCTAATGCACTCCTGGTTTCACTGGTCCAAAGATGAGCTGTATTACCAGTCAACAGCATCCCAAACCAAGTGCTCTTCATTATTTTGTATTATTTTCTACCTCCACGCAACTGCACAATAATTTCCCAATCTATTTACCTAACAAAAAAAATAATAAATGGATGATAGATCAGATATTAACTCTAAGAGAATTATATGGTATTTTCTGGGGGGGAAAAAAAAAATCATGCCCTACAGACAAATGGTACTTGATTTGGGACTACTTTTGTTGTTGCTACAAAAAATAACAAGTGAGTAACTGAAGTTTCAGTCAGGAACAAAGAAAACTATAGGAATTTGCCTTTTTGCCAAGCCCAGATTCTATCAAATTGAAAATGGTTGGTATTGTGAAAACAGCATAATGCAAACTTGCAGTGTGTAAATAAATTCAGTTTGGGTTTTTTGTTTGAGGGTTTTTTTCCCTTTTTAAAGTACTTGTTTTGGACAGAAAGACAAATTCTTCGAAGAGTAACTTCTTTCACCTTTGCATGATATTGATGTAATTTAAAGTAGTCCTGGGTTCTTTGAGTGTGATGATATTAAGGATCTGGACAAGAATAAAAGCTATTGAGATGAAACATCACATATCTGGAGTAGCCTGTCTGCAGTAAGAACAATATTGATTGCTGTGGCAGAAAACTGTGATATCAGGTCACCTTCCAGCCATTGATTGTTGATTGTCTTCTTCCAAGCTGCCAATGGTGACTGCATTAATTGTGCTGCTGAATGTAGCGATTTCTTATGTTTTCACCATTTTACCTCCATCCATTTTCCTAAAATGATTGAAATGTAATAACCATAAAAAGTCTTGAAATAGGAGCTAGAGAAGTTTAAAAGAATAATGTTTTTTAAATGCTGATCGACAACATTAAATAAAATTAGTGTCATTACATTTCCTCTGGCAAGACTTAGGCAAATTTGAGAACACGGGCAGGAGGAAAAAAAAAAAAGAAATAAGCCAGGAAGAGATGTAATGGGCTGCTAGGGAAAGATCTCTGGAACGTGGCTAAAAAGGAGGAGCTGGTCTGCAGGCCTTTGTTAAAGGTTTTATTTTGGCAGTTTGTCTCTGTTCAAGTTTGGCTCACTGACATCTATCTGTCTTCACTGCCTATGCTCATACATGCTTGTGTGACTGTTTCATCTGTTCTTTAGGCATGTGCGTATGTGTAGATGTATAGGTGACAATTTATGACTGAAAGACTGATGTTTTTCAGTTTGTAAAACAAGAACAAGTGAAAGGCTGTAGAAGCTTTCATAGTTTGCAGCTAAATAGCTTTTACAGCACAGAGCTATGGCTGGAGTTAGACGACTCCAATTGTGGTCCTTCTGTGACTATACAGAGCATTCACCTGCTACTAAATCAAGGGGTGTTCTCAACTCACGGTTAACACCCAAATACCTCAGCTGGGATAAGAGTCCTGTTGCACCACATTGCATGCACATACCCAGAGATGCTATGTTCCAGCTTTGTGTGTAATAAGCAGCACTAATTGTGGGTGAAAGGAAAGGAAAAGTTTGCTTGACCATTTTCAGGAGTGCATCCACAAATCCTTACAATGACATGTGGATCATGAGCATGGGCAGCACATCCTTACGTGCCCTCCCCTCCAGCTGGAAGAGTTCCACAGAGGAAAGGGCTTCAGTTTTCAAGAGGGAAAAGCTGGAACACAGCAAGGCTTCAGAAGACATCAAAGGAGAGGTCTGTGTACCATCCTTAGTCCTGGTGTTGGCAGTTTGTATGTTTAAGTCATGTAATTTGCCTAGGTCTGTGATTTCAAAGTATGGATTGTGGAGAGCTGAGCAAGCTGCCAATTAGGGTCATCTTCCACTCACCTGCAGCACTGCACTTGTCCCACTGTCCCACAACATTGCACATCCAGACAAATCCAGAAACAAGACCTTTGCCTGTCCTTACTACTATTCCAGATTCTTAGCTCATTTCAGCTACGATAAAAGCTGTTTCCCAAACCAAACGTGTACTGTTAGATAGCAGCAGCATTGACAAAGTGTCTCGTTTGAAGTCATCGAGGCATTCATGATTCCATGCAGTGAAACAAAATTCGGGATTTCTTTAGGTATTGGTTTTATTGAATTATGTACAATATAATATTGATGTTGCTTGTTAACCAGCTTCTTAACATAGGAGCCTTCACCATACGTTTTTAATATGAAATGTACTCATACATTCATTCGATTCTTAATATATTTATTTAATGGTTTGCAAAATAAGGGGGATGGAAAGTATTCATTTTTCACCATAAGTGAGCTCTTACAGAGAGGGCAGGCAGGATTTCAAGCAGAGCTTGCTGTGCTGGTGCTGTAAGTCCAGCCACCTTACATATGCCAGAAAAAGAGCATCTGTAAATGTTGTTACAGGGAGATAGATGTACCATGAAGTTTCAAAGGCCTGGAGAGGCATGTGGAAACTGCCTCTGATAATACAGCTGACAAATTAGCAGTTTCTGGTGAGAGGCTCTCTTAGAAGGCTTTCCTTTTCTTTTTTCTTTTTTTTTTTTTCCCTTTTACCTAAGTCTGGCCACATGGATTTTGGACATGTGGGAAAAGTAGACTTAAAGAGATGATAATTCAAGTTGTTGCAATAACAGCTCCGAGACCCAATTTGAAAGGCCACCCTCTGCCCCCTCCCTTAACTGGCTTGAAATGCGATACCTTTCATAAAAATAGTGGGAAAGAAGCAACTCTCCTAATCCCTGCCTTTGATGGCGGCATGGACTATTCCTTAGGGAAATTTGTCCAGGGAGGCTGGTTTCAAGGCTGGTGCTATGGGCCTGATACATCTGGTATATTGACCTCGTGTTCATTTTCTTCTCTACATTGATCATAAACCAAATTTTAGTACCTTTGTATCCATCCTTCCTGCAGACAGCTGCAGCTTTGGGATGGTGTTTTGTTTAGATATGGTAACAGCTGTCCAAGTGTCACAATTTGCCTATTCCTTCAAATTATACTCACTCAGAGATGGTTTTTTCTTTCTTTCTTTCTTTCCTTCTTGACAGAGGATTTATTAAATAAAAATGAGCATGGTGGTATTGTTATCTGGGAAGATCAGATGTGTCATGTAAGCTGTAGGGCTGGGCACCTGCCATCAAATATTTAAGACAACATCTTAGGATAAAATGTAGCACGATTTTTAATTTTAAAATCCCTTCCTGCAGCAGAAAAAAAAATCATCTTAGATTCTTTGTTTCTAAAGAAAAGAAGACTTAAAACTACATTTGATAATCAAATTCTTCCACCTATGTCCTTGCTCATTGTCTATTTAAAAATAAGCAGCAATACTTTTCCCAAAACTTCTGTATATTTACCTTTATCTGTTCTTTTTGTTTGTTTTGAAACTACTCAGCCATCTTTATATTCCTCAAATTCTTTACAGCCAACAGTTTGGGATGTGGATAAAGTACCGAATGAGTGTCACCGCAGTGTTGTACATAGTGCTCTATGGAGCATAAATTCCAAATTAACGTCAAACTAAAGAGCTGTATGCATTTTAATAAATGTCCTCAATCACTTCAGTGTTTAGTAGCCAGACGAGGAAAAAATGCATACGGATTACAAGGTGTTATGAGCCTTTCTAGCAAAAGAAGTAAACAGAGTTGCTCACTAAGGTGATTGGCTTGTGTTTTGACTCAGAAAACTGCAAAACGAGTTAAGAGAGGGAAGAATGGGATTTGCTGTTCCTGTTCAGCAATGCCTGTCTGCTCATTGCAGCCGGGTGGGAAGAAGTAAAGATTCAGCTCTGTTTCATCTGATTCTGTAAAAGAAGCAAAACAGTGGTGCATGATTTTGATGCAGAAGGACATCTGTAACTGACGAGAGGTTTACCGACGTATTTAATTTCAGTAGCAGTAAAAAGAGCCTACTGCTCAAATCATTAACTGGCTAAAGCTCTGGCATTCCTTCCTAGGACTTTACAAGTTTACATTAAGCGTGCTTTTGGTTGTCAGACTCCTGTTGTGACATATTGTTTGAGTCAGACTTCATCAATCTACAAAGCATTACTTGAGGTCTGATGGCATGTGCGCACACCCAGTATGTTGTGTACAAATGGCAGTGATACAGGATTCTGTAATTACTACTTTTCTTTTTAACCCTTAAAAATTTGGGGCATTAGATTTCTGACCTGAATTTTTTCAGAAAGCAATTAGTTGCTTTATCTGTATACAGGAGATAAAATATTGTGGCGTTGATGATTTTTCATGTGCAGATGTTTTGCTTTTGGCACATCTGTATGCAATAAATCCATTTTCTGTGTAGGAATGGTATTTTATTGTATGATTTAGTATGAAACCTTGAATAAATAGTTTAAATTGAAATTCCTTGGGAGCAAACCAGAATAGCAATAACTATGGGTACTGCCTATATCCTTTTTTTGCACATTACTACAATAGCCAATTGCTTTTAAAAAGCAACAGCTTTACTACTATAGCTTGACACACAAACAGATAAATGTAAAGCATTCTTACACAGTCCATCAGCATGTCAATTCTTTCTTCTGTTTCTCTTTTTCCATCTGTGCAAGCCCAACAACTTGGGCTTGCAGCTAGACCATGGCATTGGCAGCGAGGAGCAGAAACAGGGACATGGTGGGTGGAGCAGGAGTGTCGGCTGTGCTCCATCCACGTCCTGTCACCCATCTGGGACCCTGGGGCAAGGCGAGATCTCCTCTGTTGTAAAGCCTATGTATATTACATAGGTTTGTACATCTGAACAAATGTACGTGGATATCTGTAGAGAGCAGTGTACTCTCCCCAGGCCAGGCAGAGCAGGGTTGTGAGGGAGGTGGTTAACGCTCAGCCCAGTGGTTCAGCCAGCAGTAGCTTTTGCATTCCCTGTACTCAGCTGCCGAAAAGCCAATTGTACTGCCACATTAGCACTTCTGTTTGAGTGAGGATAGTTCAGAGGTTTGGTGTTCATTTCTCGCACTGCTCCCTACAAATGTGGTGATTACTAGGCTGTGATGCCCAACTTTTCTGTCCTTCGTCTGTTTGCATATGAGGGGTCACTGTTAGTTATCTACATATATAAATGTATGTGTACATATAAGCAGAGCTATTCAGAGATGTTTGCTGGGAGTTTATCTCAGCTTTCTGAAGTATTTTATATGTGAGGTCTGCGTCCTGGTGCATGTTGAGCATGCATCATATATCACGAATATATGTTTCTAGACACCATTCTGATTTTTTAGATAATGCTCTAAATCCTTGTAAACTGATCCCTCATAATGTACTCAGTAGTAACCCTAGGCATCAAAAGTTCTTTTTTAAAAAAGAAATGCTGGTTTAAAATAGAAACATGTGCTTCTTTTGAAGTGTATGTTGTTATCGAGTGGTACCGACACCAATGTTGTGCCTTTTATTCTGTACGGTGCAAGGCTGTGTCTGTGTGCAGGCCTGCCATGCCTGAGGAGTGCTTTGTGCAGCTGACCAGCAGCTCTCTTCCTCAGCTGAGCTGTGTTAACAGC
>JAOWBP010004096.1:7011163-7029659 GCA_028571105.1 Tragopan temminckii | reverse complement strand
AGGGGGGTTGGAGATTTATGATCCTTGTGGTCCCTTCCAACCCTGGCCATTCTGTGATTCTGTGATTCTGTGATCTGCATTGCCCCATTTGGCTGGTGAGCTGCCATAGGGAAGGGCCAGACAAAGAGGGCACTGCCTGCAGGAAAGTTCCTTTTCCCCTTAAAGAGCACTGCACTCCCCACAGCACGCCAAAAAGCTCAGCTCTATACTGATCACTTCACTCTACTACCAGAGCAGAGGCAATCCTCAATAGCAACTTGTCTTTCTAGTACAAACTCAAACTCATCACCTTTAATGTTGCCAGGCATCATACTTTGCATTCATCTCTCCTATTCACCTTAACCTGGGGCATTCATTGAACAAGAGAAGATAATGTATGCATTTGCAAAAAGACTGTACTTAAGCTACAGAATTGGCTGAACAATATGTGAAATAAAAGCCATCAGATCACTGATAAAATGAGCGCATTAAATGCTGATGTTTGGCAGTGAGTACTTCACATATGACATGAAAATTATGCTTCATCTCCTCATTGCTTTGGTGATAGTGCTCAATTCACATGATAGGACAGGACATACTAGTCTACAGTTTACATCCTCTAATACCCTATTGGTTTTACAGTGCTGAATTTGGACAAAAAGTTGCTCTCCTCCCCCTCTATATCACCAAATACTTGCTTTCATGCCAACACATCTTGGTCTGATTAGTCTCCTTGATTAGAGGCTAAAGTAAAAAGTCAGGTGTATAGGATTCCCATTATCCTTTATTTCACCGGTTATAGGAACAGGTCAGATAGAGTTATTTCATTGAAAATGTGAACAATCAACTTCTGTTTACCATTAACCTTCAGTTTTCTTTTCTTAAAATCAAATCAGGGCTTGGTAGGCAGTTATTTTCATACATGGCCCTTGATCAGTGGAACAATCTGTCAAAAGCCATTAAAACCTCTATTAGGCTGAACTGCATTCAAAGCTAAACTACCCAATCATTAAAGGGCTGGGATGATTGTTTTTAATACAGTATACGTTTATTTCTCTCTCTGAGTAGTAACAACTTTGAAACTGAGCATGTGAACTAAGGCTTTTTACTATCAGCAAGTCCTGAGAAGCTTGGTTTCTTGTGGAACATGAATATCTGTGTAAAAGAGGAAAAAGTGAACACACTGAAATAACCTTTATGTTCTCAGAAATACCTCTTCATTTCTTTCCTTTCCTTGCATCCATCAAGGATGCAAATGGAATGGGAAGACATTTACCAAAGTCCTTTGCTCAAAAGTTTCACTGGAAAAAATAGCAGCTAATTACAGTAATATATTTAAGTGACTTTTGATGTTAATATCTCAGGATGCTTTGCACAGGGAAACTGAGGTAGAAGTCAAATGTATGGCCATGTTCTGAGCGCTAGTGCTGGAGCAGAGCGTGAAGAATACCTCATTGCTGGCATGTCTCAGTTACTTCCCGTTAATCAGCTCCACTTACAGCTTAAGGATGCTCTCATAGAACTATTTTTCTCCAAAGATACATTTGAAAGTGGAGCTGGAATCCTTCTCCCTCATACAACATTTAACGTATTATTTAATGGCATAGCATGTGATAATCCATCTCGTGTAACGGAGATCTTTCAGGCTTCCTAATACTTGATTAAACTTTTGAGTGAATCTTTTAGTTACATTCCAAGTCCCCGAGCTCTCAATGGGAAAAAGTGAATTTTCCTGGAACTATTAAGTTATTCCATGGAGAATATGCAAGAGTATTAAAGTACAACCCGCACTCTTCTAGCTGTTTTAAATATGCTCAATGGGTAGCCCCCAAGGTGATAGAACTGCCGTACTAGGAAACTCTTAAGAAAATCCCTTGTGGGTATTTGGGTGCTATTTATCAGGGTGAAGATGCATTGCTGGAACATGCTGGAATGCTTGTTATGCACCTGTTAGCACTTTTTGTCTGGTACTTATTTTGTAGTCTGGTAGTACTTTACTGAGAGCACCACTTCCCTAGTTATTTTGATGAACATCCCAGTAATTTATTACTCAAACATTATCAAAGCATTCCACGATTGTTTCATTGCTGTTCTTTCCCTTCTGCCTACCAATGCCCTTTTTATCCCATTTGTTTCATTATTAACAGTACTGTTATTAGCAAGTTCTGTTCTTTGTTAAACTGACATGGCTTTAAAGCAAGAAAGCATATAAAGTAAGTATCAGATAGCATCCATTCAAATGCATTTATTTTCCAGCCAATTTATTTGGATGTTTTTTGCTCATTTTGCTCAATTTGGTATTGCTACATCTGATTTGTATTAAAGACTATTTATGTAACACTGAGAAATGCAGAGTGATATTTAAGTTTGTATTATATATTTGCTACTTTACTCACTTTTGTAAAATAAATTACTTAAAGAATCTGCTGTCTGTCATTTGTCCTCCAGAATGTGTTAGCTGTTATCATCAGTTCTTCACTGTTGCAGTGAGTGGAAGAAGAAGGACTAAGAGAAGTGTACTTTTCACAATATTCAGGTGCATGAGCAAATTAATTTTGTGTAAGGTTCCTATATGCTGATTAGTGGGAGGTAAGCTTCTTCAAAGCAGCAAACTCAAAGGTACACTGAGCCTGCTCTTCAGTGGGACATCTCTTTCCACCTGAACTCTTCTGCAAGTCCAAGTCAGTTGCCATAGATATTCTCATCTGTTAATGATGCTGACAGTTTATTGATTGGAAATGGATAAAAGGTAATAGGGAACTTTTTTATTATCATTGAAATTCACTGAATTAAATTCTGACTATAGCACTTATCTTCTAGTCTGGAAGGCAAATTAATTTCTTTTCCTTTGGTAAGACTCATACCATAAGTGGACATGTCTACTTTCCCCACATGCACACCCCATAATAGTGCTTCCCTCAATACAAATGTGTAGCTCTACCACTATATTTAGAAGATATCCTTCTGACTGTGCAACCTTACACTTCCCATATTTAATACAAACTCCTACCTTAAGTGAGCACTAGTAATGCAGTGCCTACCAGCACTGCAGCAACCTTTTTTGAGCGTATAAACACGTGCAATGGTTTTTGCAGTAGAAGTTGCAATGGAAAACACATATAGTTACATTAAATAAGACAATATCAAAGAAATGTGTCTTGCATATGGGATAAAAAATGGTGAGGTTTGTGATGTCTGTTGTTTCTAGACTTTGTGCAGGTCTCTACTACCTCAAAGGAAGTGTGAAGTCCATGCTAAGCCAGATACAGCCTTCAGGGCAAGACAAGGACCAGTCCTGCAAATTTCATTTGGTACTCTGAAGAATGCCATGGTAGAGCACAGCAGGCTGATTTGAAGTACGCGTGCCCATGATGCTAAGATGCACTGCAGTGTTCTGTGTCACTTGGAGTGTCCTTAACACCAAAGGCTGCGTGCCTAGTTACTCTGCATTACTAGATGCCAGCCAGGAGGTGACACAAGTGTGAAGAATGATGGCCAGGTCTTTCCCTGCCAGGACTGAATGGAGTCTTCTAGCCAGAAAGAGTTGACAGAAAGCACCATTCACATATTCTCCAGCTGAGAGTCAGCAAAGCATCCATCCAGAAGCTATGAAATCTGATTTCTTAGCCTAGAACATTCTTTCCTTGGCTTCAGAAGTTTAACCAAAAGTAAGTATATTGGGTAACTGGATGAAAGGGCACTTCAGGAAACCAGAACTATTTTTACTCATTTTCTAACAGTTCATTGTTATATATGTTACATTTACCTAGCAAGACCAAGATGAATTTCCCTTGCAACAAGATTTCCTTAAACTGATCCTTTTTTTTTCTGGTTCTCTCAGAGCTTAAGGTTACCTAGATTTTCACTCTCTTTATCTTTTTATAAAAATGGGCAAAATGCATGGCATTAGTGACCTTGCCAAAAAAAAGGTGCAGTCCTCAGGGGGTCTTTATGGGATGCAAACATAAGGAGACTTTGCTCCTCTTCATTCAAAAATAGGCATTTTCTGGGGAGAGCAAGGCACTCTTTCAGTCTCTGCAGTCAAGAACAGCTTGCCTTAAATGAGGCAGAGACTAATCAGGATGCCTCCCTTGCACTGGTGGCTGGCAAGGGCCAGGTACTCATGCTGGAACGGGGTTGAAACAGCCCAATAGCTCCTGCACCAGCTAATCTCCTGCACTGTGGGAGATAGCTGTCCTCTAAAAAGTAAAAGTGAAAACCTGCCTTTGGAAAGCACTTGCATACAAAGTCTCTCATGCAAGCCAGGCCTTAAAGGGAAAAAATAGCTCAGCATATTTAAAGCCAGGAAGAAAATAGAAAAGTTTAATTCCAAATACTTGAGATGCATCATGGTTTTTTGTTCATTCAGTGGGAAGGAGGTGTTCCCGAGGAGAAGCCCCTGTATTCTTTCTGTATCAAATCTATCATACAAACCTAAGTCCTCTTTGTGGTGAGAGACTTGTTTATCTTTCATTGTAAAGATTCTAGTGCCCTGTACATACAGTTACTAGTCTACACACAAGAGTTCCACAGAATGTATACGTAAACACTGTCCTGTAGCTAAAATATATTCTCCATCCATTCAGTTGTAAGAATTTCTGAACTAAGAAGTTTAAAGTTATATTGCACTGCAGGTCTGCAGTTTATCAATCAGTGTCTTTACTTTGCTGTCAAACAGTGACACTAGAAGTGGTTCTTACTACAAATTTTTTACAATGTTGGCTTTTTTGTTACAGGATGATTCAAATTAAAAATAAATTCGAAATAAGAAATCTTCATTGAGTTTGTAAATAGGAAAAAAAGAAATAGAGAAAGTTTATGCCACTCTGGTTACATGCTTTTCCAGCAGGTGAGTTTGTAATTGAGTCCTTTCCAACTAAAGAGAACGTGCATGCAAGTTTTGATCTGATCTATATGATATCCTTCATAAATACTTCTATTCTACACAATTATATTTTATTTCAACAGGTATGTGTGAAATTTGTTGCTTAAGTATCACTACCACTCTGAAACCAATGGCACTTTGTAAATCAGGCTTCTATTTTCATCCCGTTCCTAGTTACATCTTAATTGTTAGGGTGCAAATAGTGAGCACTGTTTTATAAGCCTTCGTATTTTCTGTTCACAAGGATTTTACTAACATCTAATAAATTTTATAACTTCTAATAAGAAGAGGAAGTGAAATCCTAGTTGGCAAATCATAGCTTCTCAATGGATTTTGTAGCCTTTTGGCATTTCGAACCCTGGGAATTTAGAAGCTGCATAAGGAGCTGTTGCTGGGTTCAACTAGCTGCACCAACTGTTAAGGTATTTTGGTTTTTCTTTTATTGCTTAACCTCTGGGGCCTAACTCCGGGCTACCTGATAAAGCAGTTGTTTGGGAACTTTAAACCTTACAAGCTCTGACTTGATAGACATAGAACGAGGTCCTGTGTTAAGCATACATTTTTAGAAGCATAATTTCAAATCTGGAAATTGATTGTGGCTTGACCTACTTATTTTGAAGAGCTCACTGTTTCTTACTCTCTTTTGCTTTGCTGATGTTATTAGATCTATTGTTCTTTTACCAGAACTCCCAGCTGATAGAAGAAAAATCAATGCACTGCAAAGCTTGTTGGGCAACAGCACTTTCATTACAGTCAGGGCCACAATTAACTACCTAAGACTAAGTTATGACATTTCCACTTTTAAAGGTTACAAACTCTCATATTATGCAGCTTCGGTATTCTCAGAGGGCTGGAATCAAACACAAATAGAACAGACTGGGAGCAGAGCAATCTTTTTTAAAAATTCCATGTTGCGTGCTAATTTTTTAGTACATGCTAATATGAGAATCACAGACCACACAGAATTCCTTTCCAATGCTGATTTTTAAACAGGTAACACTTCCCAGGCTTTTTTATTTATCTACATACCTTTATGCTCACTCATTTTAATCACACCGTGGGCACACCGACCTCTCAGCTGCACATTGCCCCTGTGGTACAGAGCAGCACGTGGAGGATGGCTGAGGATGCACCCTGCCTGATGCAGCAGCCTGAGCTGCTCATCCTGGTCTGAGTTTGCTCAGAGGTCTCCAGTTCAAACACACGTCTGCCCAGCTAATGGGGTCAGGGCGTCTCCTTCCAGTAATGGATTGGTTCTCTCCCAGGCAAAGTGCCTCTAAGAGAAATTGAGAAAAGATCCATCCTTAGATAAGATTTGATGCGGCCCAGGAGAATGACAATTACAGCTTTTGCTAACGATATTGCAAAGGCAAAGCCGTGCTGTGTAGGAAGAGTAGGATGACTCAGGGAGCTTTTCCGGTGACTAGTAGAGAGATCCGTGCTATGGAACAGATTTGAGAGAGAAAATGAAGCGTGGGTAGGTGGCTGTTCTGTTGGAGAAAGTGAGGTGTGTCTCCGTGTGGGTAAAGTCTTCCTGTGCCGGGTGCTGCTGCTGGTGGCAACAGATGTTTCTATCTGGCACGTGCAGAACACGGGAGCTCAATGGATAATGAGCAGGAAGAGAAAAATCTCTCTTGTTATACATACCAAGGTTTGCTTTCTGTGGCAAGGAAGGAGTTAAGCGTGCAGTGATCTAACGCAGGCACAAAGTGGTTACAGAGAGCTGCAGGAGCAGGGGAACCTCAGAACCCCCAACTCAGAAGGCTTACTTAGAGGCAGTGATTGGGTGGAGCGGCAGCAAACCTCTTCAGTACCTACCCTACTTCTGCTGCCACTGCAGTGCTTATTCACCAGCTATGTGACAGAACCAAACGCCCCTCAGTACTGCCCGCAGGGAACAGCACTGATGTACCAGGGTTGGTGTATCCAAGGCAAACCCTCCATGCTTGCACCAGTAACCACTGGAGCATCGAGTCTGTAATTACTGAACCAGCTGCGTCATTCCTCCTTAATTCGTATTTACTGCACATTCCTTTCAGAGCCTCGCTGGGTAAGAGATAAAAGAATACAGGCTCTTGCAGTGTAAATATATCACAGTGCCAAGGAGTAATGAAAATACCTTTCCTGAAATGCAGCGCAGGATTTTCTATTATTTAGAAACACCGTACATCATTATTTTACAGAGAAGTGAAATATGTATAAAACGTTTCTGTGCATTTCTCCTCTAAGACTGCCGCCGAACCTTTCCTTCCCTTTTTAAAGCAACCATTTAATAAAGTCTGACACTTAGTAGCAATGTTTTGAAATAATTTTTGCTGCTCTGCCAGCAGTTGGCTTTGCTGTGAATCTCTAAAGACAAATCCATCTACAGCGAATCTAGCAAAATTCAGCTCCGTGTTGTATGTCAGGGTTGAGGACTGGTTGTCAGCTCTGGCACTGTCAGATTTTATCTTTAAATATGACAGGCAATTTGTTGAGGGAGCACTTCTGAATGACAAGATATAGTGGTGTTGTAAAACATGGCACCTGTGTGGTATGCCCTGCCTTTGTGGACATCAGAGGCTATTGTTTCCTTTGCTATTAGACAGCCACAGTCGCACAATAAGGTGTGTAAAATGTTCACAGAAACCTTTTAAATAGACTAGCAGGAAAGTAGATACCCTCCGGTCATTTAAGTCAGGCCATTTATCATTTTATCTTATAAAACACAACATTCACTAAAATATGATGTGAAGAGAAAGCCAAATGCTCTGCCGAGCTACGTCGGTGCAAGCCCAGCATTTGGCTGTTATAAAAGTGTTTCTCTTTCAAGTGCCACGCAGTAGAAAAATTAGGATTTTAACTCCTTCACAGATAGGTGGCAAGAGCTGCTCAGAGGGCTGCTGACATAGGGAGTGGGGAAATGACCACTGCTTGCTGCACTGGGGTTTCCTGGGATGGGTCGGTAAGAACAGCTGGTGAAACATTAATACACCTCATATGTTTGGTTTAAAAATAAATAAATGGGTCATGGGGGATAATGGCTTAACAATAAATAACAGATCTAAGTAGCATACGTAAACTGAAGGCACACAGTGGCTGAGCCACTGCCAGATCAATGGAGGGCTCTTCCACACTGCCGGAGCAGTGTTTTTTTGCTGGTGGAATGCAGTCTTCTTAAGAACAGGGGTACAATACTGAGAAAACCCAGCAAAAATCTGGTGCCACGGAGTCACTGTGCAAGCACATCCCAGGTTCTGTCCTTGAGCAATGCTGGCTCTCTTGCCCCACTGACAGCAAGGGTTGGCAATATACTGGAGGAACTGGGAGGGGGTGAGTAATTCTTTTAAAAGAAAAAAAAACACCTTTAGACTCTTATTTTGGTGTCTTTCTGTTGCCTAAGACGTGGCTGAGGTATTGTGCATTGAATGCCTCCTGTTCCTGCAAATGTGTGGCAGCAGGGACAATGCCATCTGCACCCTCCTTGGGACAGTATGAACTGTCTGCACCCTGCTTGCACATGAGCCAACCCATTCAGAAACCCAGCCCTTGGAAACCTCTGCTATAGCAAATGCCCCTCACTGTCCTTGTTTATTCATATGCTGGTGAAACTGCTTTAAAGACAGGGAGAAAATACAGGTCTGCTCTGATGGATGGAAGAATTTGCTGTGTGGTGTGCTTCTTAGTGGCACTCATAGTCCCCAGCATGAGGACCGAGGCTCTGTTGAGACTAATTTCTGTGCAGATTTTCTGCATCCAAGAACAAGGAAAATATCAAAAGATAGGCTTTTAATGGGGAGTAACACTGTGATCAAATCCTATCAGTGTTCTGCTGTCAGTTGAAAGGCATGCGGTATTTGCTATTTTACCTAAAGTCTGAAGTCCTGGAAATGAGTGACTCTGTAATAACATTGCTTTAGCTTTCATGTAAGAAGTAAATAGCAGGACTTCCCACTCACAGCTGAATGGAATTGAAGGGAACTCTGCAAACTCAAACACTAGGTGGCAAATACAGAGATCCCTATTTAAAACATACAGCAGAAACAAAGCTACAATCTTTGTTGCTGCAGGCCTGCCCAGTTAATAGCATTTAGTGGTACTTGTACTGGGTGTGTGTTTAGCTTTACCATGGCAGCTTGAAAAAAAAATAAATCTAATGGAAGCTAATGGGCAGTAGTGTGGAATTAGTGGTTAAAGTGCAACATGTGTGCAAGTGCACCCTTCATTGGAAGGATTTGGCATGGCTTAAATACCTTCTGCATTTCTCATTCTGAGTATAAATGAACTGCTGTCTTCTCAAATAGGTGTGCACACCTTAAAGGAAATTCTGCTGATGAAGAAAAGAGAGCCCGTGCTTTGTCTTTTGTGAGAGACAAAACTATTTGCCATGTTTGCTCTTAATGTAATTTTCAACTTCATTAGAAGAATGTGATACATTTATTTTTAAAATAGAATCATAATAGCATAATTGTGTTCAGATGTTTTTGAATTCACCTCCAGTATTTTTATGATTCCTTTTTATATACAAGGTTATAATTTTGGAACCAGTGGGAAAACCCTCAATACGTCTTATCTAAGTTAAGGTCTTCTGACATTCATATTCTAACATGGTTTCCATAAACAACAGAAAGCAAAAAGCAGCTCCAGAGGATTAATCGTTCCTCCCGTTCTTGATATTTATTTCAGGATAAGATGAGCTGCCTCTGAAGAAGCCCATCCGATCCCCTTGACTCTAAGCAGAGCTAAGGCAACTCGTGTGTCTAACTTTCAGATAGCTAAATGCAGCCAAGGAAAGTCCATCTGTAGTCATCTAAGTCCTCTGACTTTCCCTTCGATGCTTTTGAAGAATGTTTGCCTTCTCTACATTCACAAGCACTTGACCGTCAGTGGTACGTTAACTTCATAATGGAATCTAATTCAAAGGGCTTTTAAAAACAGGGAGAACATTTTATTGTAACTAATAGTGATGGATGATTGCTATGGTCACACGGAGCAACATAAATCTTCATGCCAGGCCCAGTGCTAAAAAGCAGACAAATTCAATAGCTCAGGGAACTCATGTACTTTTAGCCTAGGAAAGTCATGCAGGGAAAGGTTTTCAGACCTTTCCTCCATTAGGAGGGCAGATAAACACTCAGTGAAGTAATTTTGCCTGCCCATCACTGTGTAACATGCCCCAAAATGAAGTGCTGCACTGTATTTCCACTCTTGTCAAGCAAGTGGCCTTACCAGCAATTTTAGGGAGAATGTAATGAGAGAAGAAAACTCCTCAAACACTCAGGCAACCACATACATCAGAATTTACTTCCCCAAATAATTGGAGCAGCTGTATGTAATTATAAGTTATCTACCTGCTGAAATTCATTAGAAATTGGATATAAAGTCCTTAACATGTTCTCCAAATGTGTATATATTGGTGTCTACATTGTGCAGTTATATAAAGAGTATCAGGATTAATGAGCAAGGGTTGGGTTTTTTTTTTTTAAGTGGAAGCTGAAAATCAGGGATAGAGGTGAACTGATCAGCAATGAAAGTGAGAGTAGCCTTGTGTCACAGACCATGTGCTGTTAGTCTGTGTATAACCTCTGGCTGTTGTAGAAGTTTCTAAAATGTAACTTAAATATTTGTATTACAGGAAAACTGAGATGTGCCAATTAGTAGGGAGTGGTTCATCATATTAAGCACTCTACAAATGCAATGCACTGGTGAGCATGCTTTAGTACTTCCTTCCATAGATAGTTCACAAATGTTATAAATCAATGCTATGTGCACTGAGTGGGAATAGTGGTGTTTGGGGGAATAGTAGGTGTTTGCTTTAGTGGGCTCCTTGTGTCCTCAGTTTACCCATGTAAGTCATGAAGGTGGTTATCATGAAAGTGTGGGCTTATATGGGAATCAAATTAATAGCAAAGATTCCCAGGAATGGCTTTCTTTGGCAGGAGAAACTGGCAATTGATTGATGTACAAGCCACTTCCCTCTGGGTCTGAACTGTGAAGGATGTGGTCATCCACAGCCATAGTAACTGAGATGGCAGAGGGAATGAAGGAGTGAGTAGAAAAAGGAAGTAAATATGCACAAACTCCATTTACTTTCTCAGCTGCAGCTGGAAGTATGCCAGGAGGGAACTCCTGAAGGCTGGAAGAACTGGGTGGACGTGCTTGGAGGCAGGAAGGTAGGTGGGAATGTTCCATCACACTTCTGAATTTACCGTGGTGCTTGCAGAAAGGAATGCTTTTGGTAGAAAAAGTTAAGACTTACTTTCTGTGATGAATAAAGTAACCAAATTCAGGCAAGGACATTTTTCTAGATGACTGTTCCATCTA
Source organism: Tragopan temminckii (assembly GCA_028571105.1). NCBI lineage: Eukaryota > Metazoa > Chordata > Aves > Galliformes > Phasianidae > Tragopan > Tragopan temminckii. The sequence goes on along the minus strand of JAOWBP010004096.1, from coordinate 7,018,492 downwards.
TAGGAATGAAGCTTTGGTTCCGCTGTAGACAAAGCTTGGCTTGAGAAGGCTCACTCTGACATGCTTTAACTGTCTGCTAAATGTGGAGGAGCCTCTGAGAATGCATTTCCAGCATTTGTCCTTCCCTGAGTTGTGCTGAATTTTGAACTTACGGCCAACTTTAATCAAACGTGAAAGAGAAATTCAGGTCTCAAAGATGAATGTTCAGAAATATCTATGGAGAGTGTAGAGAGCAGCAAAGGAACAGAAATGTGTGGCAGTGTCTCCTCCAAGGAGCAACCAGCAGGACATGAGCAGCACTGTTCCTCTGCAGTGGGCAACTGGTTCAATCACAGCAAGTTTGGTCTGCCCAGAGGAAATACTAACCAACATGGGGAGAGCTGGGCTGGTGGGGTATTGGATAGAGGCAGGGACTTCATTGACAGAGAATTCCAATCCATGGGAAACTGGGCTTCATTAGTTCTGCTGCTCACAAGACAGCTTCTTTCTGGAAACCCTGTGAAAATAACTCTGTTTTACACATATAAATCAAGAGTAATATTATTTAAAGTGCTTCAGCTACATAAAAGCTAATGTTTTTCAAGCTTTCAAGGGTTATGCACAATAGACACACTCAACTCACATATGCGTGTAATAGTGTGGCACTTTGAGCAGATTTGGGATAGGTATTGAGCTTTTCACCCCAAGTCAGCCAAGCTGACCTGACTGACCAGCTCTGGTGCTTTGCATCTCAATTTTCTAACTGTCGGAGCAAAGGTTATTTCTGAAGAATAAATCACTTAACCTGCTTTCCTAATGAAGTATGATGTTTGCAATTGAAGTATGATGTTTCTATGTTTGCAATTACATTCTGTGCACACAGAGATACATATCCTTAATCCAAGCACCTACTTAAACCAAATTTAACTGAAGGGAGAGGTAAGTTTCTGCAGGTTTTGTGAGTGAAGGCAGGAAGGAGGCATTATTAGAACCAGTGAGGAAATGCTGTTTTGAGAGCTCTGTCCTAGCAGAAATCAGGTACCCTACAGAGGCATTACATTACAAGACAGAGCTCTACAGCAAGTGAGAATCCATGGACTGTATGGCTTAGAGAGCTTCTTGTCCTTTTATTGTGATAAAGCTTAAAAAAAAAAAGTAAATGAACACCATATCCAAAACAACTGTTACAAATTTTTGTTGTCAAATGGCAATCTTGCCCTTGCTAAGTAACACATGCAGCAGGCTACTCACTGGTATGTGTGGATGTTCTGGATCAGTGTTATCCAGAAGGGAAGCCAGCTGTCTGCATGCCTGTGGGCTGTTAGGCTGCAGGATCCCAACCTGGTCACCTCTCTGTATTCACAGAAGGGGAACAAGGAAAGGACAGTCGGCACAGACATCCTAATCTGAGTGCTAGGATGAGGAACAAATAGCTTGTCAAATCACAGTATTATGAGAGATGATGTTTGTGTTACTCCTACAAAGAGTTAGCAATTACACTGCAGCCTTATTTTGTTTTGCTTTTCTTTAAAATCAACTGAATATCAATCTACAATCAATAAAGAAAGTTGCCTATAGGCACTTCTGCCTTCGAATCTGCTTCATGGATCAGCTGCTGGTAATTTATACACAGTCAATAAGACACATTTCAAAAGAGAGTTTTTTCTCCCAAAAGGCAAAACTGCTCTAATTTACAGCTGGTTATGAACAGGGCAAACAATATACACCTGAAGTAAATGTAATTTCTAATTTACAAGCAACTCCAGTGAAAGATTAGATCTGATCTGCTCTCTATGCAAGTAATCTATGGATATTTATATTATGATAACTGGAGAGCATAAATTGCTTTTGTTTTTCCTTTTGGGGATCTTTTTCATTTGTTTGTTTAGCAAAACCTGCAGGGGAAACTAGAACAACTATAATTACAGTCACAGTTACAAGTTGTGGGGTCTGTAGATAATAAGCTACAAGGCATTTCTATTGAGCTTTTTTATTATTATTTAGTTAAAGAATGCTTTTTCCCAAGACAATCCATCTGTATTTTGTAGAAAAGAGAATCAAAGCAATAGCTGTCAAATATCAGCGAGATAGCAGATTTACAAATTAATCCCATTGCTTGGTATTTCCACGAAGGTTGAAATCCATAATTGGTGCTAGAAACTGTAATTAACTTATTAGAACCCAGACAGTTAGGTGTGCAAAATGGCAGCAGGTGTGTAATATCATTAGAAATACTGAGTATAAAAAGCACCTCTGAGTTTTATCCCTTTAGTTTCACACTACCAGCTGCCAGTTTGATTGGTTAAGTAGTTTTGGGCCATGCAATACTCTTTCTTTCGGATTGATGTGTTTATTACTTTTTATGACAGGGGATCCCAAGGCAGATGTTCAATAAAGAAACAAGCTGCTACAGACCAGAGTAAAGAGATAGGTGGTGTAGATGCAGGAAATTGGGAAAGTTATCATATGCGCTAAGTTGTTATTGAAGATTTTGCTCCCAGCATTTGTAGCAGTTGTGTTATATGCTCTTCCACAGACAGTAATCTAACAGGGAATTATTGAAAGCCAAGTGCCAAGATTTTAAATTGCGCTATATGATCTGGAGCTGCTACTCAAGCAGGGAGCAGGAGCTTGGAAATTATAAAGATGTGGCCCTGCCATTTTCAGAAGAAAAATGTGTGTGAGCTGTTGGAACTGGTTTGCTCGTGGACAGCCTTTTCTCACCGAGTTAGATACGCAGCTGAAGATCTTCTCTGCACCTCATGAAACCATTTATGTTAGTACAAAGTGAGTGAAAATCATTACCGGAAAGGAGCATAGCTCAGAATTTGGATAAAGGGTGAACGAATCATAGTAGGATAGAGGTCTGATTTATGTATCAGTCAAAGCCCAATTCTGTTCTATTTTTGCTCGCCAGCAAAAATGTGGGATCATCACATTTAAGTGAATAGGGATGCTCAGATGGAGACATGAGAAGGGCGCTAAGAGAGCCAGCTTTTTAACTCCTGTTCACAGCTTGGTTTGTGTTCTGCACAGCCTTAAAGAGGACAGAAAATAGAAGTTTGTCACTGCAGTCAGAAACTTTTGAACTCTCCTTTAGGAAAAAAGCAAATACTTGCTAGGGAGACTTCTTGGTGGTGAGCAGCCTTTCCTTTCATGCATTTTAAAAGGAAGCAATTGAATGTGATTGATATAAAAAAAACTTCCTTTTTAATTGATTTGGTATATTTTGCTGGGTTTGTGACTTTAATTTAGGATATTACAACCAAATAGGAGGAGAGCTATTGATTCATGACAAAGATTTTATTTCCTAATTCAATTTTTGTTAATGTCTGTAAAGCCTCCAAAAGCAGAAGGTGGCAAACAAATTTGAATGGCATGGAGAGCAAAGTTTCCTGCTCTGTCTGTGCTCTTTAATCCACTGCTTTCCTTTAGCTTCTTAGCAGCAAATATTCATGTCATCCCTGAAAGAGCGTACTTCCCCACGTGTGCTGAAGGCTGAACACCTCGGTGTGTCTCTCGGCAGCTCTGATCTGCTTTCTGCCATAGCAGTATCGTCTCCTGACCTTTCTGAGGCTCAGCTCTTCAGCCTGTGGTGAGCACAGTGCTGCCCTGCCTTCTCCTGCAAACAAAGAAGGTGTGACCAGCCCTGCCATCCCGAACCTTCCCGCTCCCACGTGTGCTAACAGTCACTTGAAACTTACCTTCCCTCCTTATAGGGCTGCTGCAGCCTGCCCTGGAGGTGCTGCCTTTCTGTACCCTCTGCTTTTCCTACTTGTTTATAAATTAAGGCGCCATCTGTGAGAAAAAGTAAAGGAAACATGTAATGGTTTCTTGCTGTCTGTGAAGTGAAATGCTTTTCCAAACCTCAGAAAAGTCCTGAGGGCTGCAAGATTTCCCATGGCCTGAAGAGGTGGATGTGGTGGCTGAGGCAGCGCTCCCAGCTCTGCCTTTCTTCTCTCAGTGGAAACCTTGAGGGGAATGCAAAAGAAAAACCTCGTGAAGCGATTAGATTTGGGGTAATTATTAGACTATATATCTGAGCAGGCTAAGCCACAAATTATATGATCTTCAGAATTTCTGTTGGTTGCAACACAATTAGCAGTAGACACTAGGACAGGTCAGCGAAGGCTAGAGCTGCAGAAATGGTGAAACATACGAGGCTGTGAAGTGGTGACAGTAAAGTAGTGTTATTGTGAGGGGTGAGCATGAACCAGAGAGGGCTGTGTTCCATTGGTGTGTCCCAAAGCACTAACAGAGAGAGCCAACGCAGGCCCCAGGAGCTGAGGGGCAGAGGGACGAGGAAGATGAGAATCATGCTAAAAAGCAATATGAGCAGTTGTGGGAAGTGACGTTTTTAAAACAAACCACTGTGGTTGCTGCATTGTACAAACCTAATAAGACATAGTGAAAAATATTGGATTTATTTTTACAAGTTAAAAGTGACCTTGTTGGCCTTATGAATGGATTCACTTCTCACAGTACCTCTTAAGGGCATTAGGGTTATGACTAACTCATAAAAATAAATCCAATATTTTCCCCTTGGCCATGTCATATCCAGTGTTGGAATTCAGCTGTGAGAACTAGTGGGGCTCTGACTTTCATTTAGTTTGACCTCCCATTATGAGAAGTACCTGGCTCTCAATCCTGGTGGGCTGCAGCATAATTCCAGCGGCGGTCATATCACACACTGAGTGGAAATAGAGAAAGAATCCCAAGAAGGCCTGGATAATAGAGGGTTGTATAACATAGTATGTAACTGAAGACAACATATAAAAGGAGGAAGGGTTTCAAATACTGATAGTTTTTTTCCTTCCCTGTTTTTTCATTTGACCTTAATTGCAGATCAAAACCAGACTGTCCATTCAGTCATATACTGCATATGGGGAGAAAGAATCTAAGCTGTTGGCTTAGCTCGTGCAGATGCTCCTCTCTGCTGGACTCAGAGGAACAATTTTAAAAAATGCAGTCAAGAAAATAAGCAGAGAACAAGTGTTTCAAAAAATGTACATAAGGGCTTTAAAGGTGATAGACACACCAAAGCATTGTTTGTGATAGCACAAGAGCTCTTGTGAGCACTGACCTAGTCCAAAGCAGTTGGATAAAAACAGTAAAAACTTTTCTTCAGCGCTCTTGGATGTTCAGATCCAGCTATGGATCTGAAGCTCTGCTCCTGCACCTAACTAGGCTCTTCACTGAAGGCCTGTATCCATTTCATGCATACATGTGTCTTCAGCAGAGAGTAGACATGCTGTGGTTACTGTGATGTGTAGATGAGGTGTGTGCCCATCGTAAGATGTGCCCTTGTTATAACCCATTCTGTGTTTCTGCTCTGCCTGAAAGCCATTCCAAACCAGGCTGAGGTAGGTCCATCCTTCCCTTGGTTGAGTAATTTCTGAAGGTCCAGTGCACAGTGCTGGGCAGCCGGCTCTAAGTGTCCCAGCCCAAAGAGGAGTTGGACCGACTGGTTTCTAAAGGTCCTTCCCAACCTTGGCCACTCTGTGATTCTCTGATATCAGCATCTTTAATCCAGGCGGGATGGCCTGCTTTACCTTGTCAAGGTGGACAGAAAACTGGTTTCTTCCCTGTGACTGTCCTTGCAGGGGTAAACCCTTAGCTAGCATAATTTGGGTCAAACACAAGCTTCACAGTGCAAAGAATGTATAAATCCATTTATTTCTGCTTATCTGAAACCAAGTTGGATTCCAGCCTTAGTTGCTGCAAGGTTAATTTTGCCATTGTTCAGTGTTGCCCTTTCTCCTCTCAACTTTTCTCCCAACAACTTGAGCAGCATGCTGAATTAGAACTGTAGAAAATCATGAATGACATGCATATGTTGGAGGCATTTTTGAGGTTGCAGGGCCAACAGTAAATATTCACACTTAAAATACTGAATTTAGGTTTATATGCCATGAAAATGTTAAGTACCTTCTTTGATTTGTTTCCTCTGCTTCTGCTTTTCCCATGACTCTTTTATTACACTGAACAAGTTCCATATCTGTAACATCCAGAAGTTGATGAGTTCTCATATTGCATTTCCTTATTTTCTCTGAAAAGTTTCAATGAGTATTATTTTACCTGTGTTATTTTGCTGTGTTCCCATAGTCAGATCAATCATGGGAAAACTTTCATTCCTCAGAAACCTACAGGGTCCAGCGATGCAGGGTTCCATGGGTCCATGAGCTGCCCAGTTGCCCTCTGAGCAGCAGAGCAGTTTCCTTATGGAGCAAACCATGCACCTCAGTGCTAATGTCATGCCTCGAGCATGCAGATGCTGTGCAGTGAGCAACACCAACCTCTGCAATAGTCACTGCATGCTGCAAAGGTGCATTAGTAAGTGCACCGTAACCGTGGATTTAGCTTTCTTCTCATGAGATGCCACAGACAGGATTTAAAGGTGCTTTTCCTAAATGTGACAGATAAGCCTGCTGAAGTAGCTAAACCTCTTGTGATGTTACCTTGTATAAAATATGCTTAATTTTAACCAATGCATATTTGAGTTATAGTCTCCATAAATATTTGTGAATACATTATGATAAAATCTAAAACCTTGGCAACAGTTAAAAGGAAAGGGTTTGCAGATAAAAATCAATATTGCCTGCAGTATCCCAAGAGAACACACTGCTAGTGAAGTTTAAATTAGCTTTGCCCTAAAATCTAAGACATTCCTGCAGCACACTTTAAAGCATCTTTAAGTGTGAAAGAGTTAAGCTAATTACTGTAGCATTTGAAGACAAGACATTTGTAAAATTAATGGGCTAAAGTCTGTAGTCTTTCATTCAGCAAAAATTCCCACTGCAGTTGTTGTGTATTCATAGAAGAGCTGTAGAACTTGGTCCCCTGCTTTAAACAGTGGCATCTATCAAGAAAACATTCCAAAGACCTTTTTTAGCAAGTCGTGCAGCCCGGTTGGAGCAGCTCCGCAATGCAAAAGGCAGTGCTAATGATCTGAAGTCCACACTGCGGGTGTCTGGGGGAGCCAGGAGTGCAGTGACAGCACCAGGGCCCCAGGCCAAAGGGCTTCACCTTTCCGTGGGAACCTCTTGGGATGCAGTGCCCAAATCCTGCAGAGCTGCTGTTGCTGTGTACCGGAGGCGAGCAGAACCAGCTGGTGTGAGCACAGGGCTGGTGTTTACCTGGGAAACACGGAGCCCTGCCTGGTTTGGGTACCAGCTCTGTTCTGCGGCTTTGTTCTTGCTCAGTGCTGTAGTTCTCACACTAGGACATGACTACAGAATACAGATAAACAGGGAGGAATTCAGTTAACAGTTTCCTTTGTGAGGTGTTACAAGTATGCAGCCCTCTGTTAAAATATTTACAAGCAAATCACTGGTCCACTGCAATCCATTG
>JAOWBP010004096.1:6976741-7001682 GCA_028571105.1 Tragopan temminckii | reverse complement strand
TGTTGCTCTGGTTGGGCCCATGTTTGTATAGTTACAGCAGGTGCTTTTAAGAAGTAAAGTTTGCTTCTGAAACATTGAAGTTAAGGAGACTTCTGTGCCCCAGCTGTAAAAGTTATGCAAAGTTACCTGCTGGAAGTGCTGAGCAGGACAAGCTGAGTCCCCAAACCAGAGGAAGCTACAGGAAACCATGGGTTTTTTGCCTGTTTTCCTAAGACCTTAAGGAAAGCTGTTAGAGGAGAATTTACATAGTGAAATCAAGTTAATGGGATTTTTTTTTTTTAAGAAGTATAAGTTTAAATAGAGGTTAGAGCCACAAAAACAAACAAAAAACCCACAGTTTGAAGGAAATGAATTAAAAACATTTTATATTCAAGTCGCTGTGTTTTAAAGTAAGCATGTAAAAATAAGCATGAGTCAGTGCTACCAAACAGACTTCTTATGATGGATGAAAACCTTTGGAAGTAAACCAGTAACTTAGCAGCACGCTTGTATACAGCTGAAGTTTTAAAGAAAGTCTCACGACTGAAAGAGTTAAACACCTGGAGCAAGTCTGCTGAACTGCTAAGCTGGCTTTTGGCAGCAGTAGCAGCATGCAGAGTTTTTCTCCATTACGGTTCAGTTCAATGACTAATTCATTCAAAGCTGAGAATCCAATGGAGAATTGAAAATGCAGGAAAGCTTATTTTCCTCTTCAAACCTTTAAATAAATTGATATCTAAGAGGACTTGAGCTACAGGCTTTAAAGATTGCCGGACATGAAAAAACAAGTTGATCTATCCAATGCACTGCATTTTTAATTAAAACCAGCTATTCAGAAAATTATTATCTTGTGCGTTTTCAATTCTTTTTCAAATGCAGATGAAAATGACACCAATTAAATATTTAAACAATTAGTAATAGTTTACAAAGTGCTAAAGTGTATATAATTGCCCAAATAAGTATATGTAAGAGTTGACAAATACACATATGTCATGTATTGTACTGAGTATATATAGATCAACTTTTAACAATAGTTGCTACTCAATTACGAGCAATAATTTTGTAAGAAAACAGCTGGAAGTTGCAATTAGTGCTTCTCAGCTTCTTACAAAGGGTCTCTTCCTTTGATGCTTCCTCTTGTGTTTACTTAGGTGATGCTGTTCCTCAGAGCTAAAACTGGTCTGCTCTAACAAAATGCAGGGTTCAGACCTTGGGCGTTACAGATAGCAATAACTGATCCATAAAAGTATCTCAGGTTGGCCTATATGAAAACAAATACTTCTTTACCAAGGCTAGAGGTCATTTATGTTTTGACAAATGATATTCTTTAACTAGATCTTTTGTATTTTTCCTGTGCTTGTAAAAGAAAGTTTAGACAAGGACTAAGTCTCATGTATATTCTCCAAATAAACATCATATAAACCGACTTCCCAATTTGTTGAATATGTTTGAGAAGTTTGAAACAGAGGTTTAGATAAATAGATAGACTCACAGAGAATTGAATTACAGGAAATTCTCAGCTTGAAGTTTTAATTTTATTTTTTCCTCACCTCTTGATTCTAAAAGCGAGACATGAGTTAGAATATTTTTAATTCATTATCTATTGTTGGCCGTGCTCTTAGAGTTACCTAAATAAAGTCTTAAAGCAGAGTTCACCGTCAAATATACATCAATTAGTGGTTCAGTATTATTTGAGAGGATTTTTTGGTAGAGAATTGCAATTATAGATGAGTAATTTCCCTTTCTAGTTGATGCTCTGTTTCATCCTTCTATAATTTCAAGTTTCATTTTCTTTTCCCTCTTATTTCAAGAGATATTTTGAATATGAAAACATCATGTCAAAACTTAGCTGAGCCCTTCATCAGGCTTTTTAAAACCTAAGTTAGAATTCTGTTTCTAAGATAAACAGATTTGGATCAGAAAGATTTTCAACTAGCTAGTATTCATTTTGGCTGAGACTTGAAGCAATGTCTTTAATCATATTTTTGTTGATTATTTATTAGTTTCTGTGGGAAATCAAAGGATGGACAACCTAAAATATGTCTTCCATGAAATACATCATGAATCAGAAGCTGTAGCAAAGAATTTCTAGGAAGTGTCTTTCATGTACTGCTATGAACTGAATGAAGGATAAAATATACATCTTTAGTGTGTGTATAGGATGCAAATGAAGATTGACCAAAAATGGAAAACTCCTCCATCTGGCTGGAATCGCATTTGTAGTGCTTTACTAGAGTAAGAAATCTGCCATGGGGAGAGGGGTATTTTGTTTCTGTTCCATGACATCTGAAGGAAGATGGTTAGAACTAATTCAAAACAGTGAAGCAGCTCAAGCCAGGGGCTTGAATTAAAGTGCGTGGTGAGATGGTGACTACCCTAGGAAACTTTGCAAACACGTGCTTCTGTTACTGATATGCAGTTATTTACACAGGGTAGCAAGGAAATGGCTCATCATCCAAATATTATCTGAAAAGGAAGGTAAAAGATGCTATATGCTGTACTGCAGTAATCAGCAGTAGAAAAATAATCATTTGAAAATATAAATGATAATGCAAAACTAGTTCTGGAGTTTGAATTTTCTGCTGGAGAAATAGGAAGTTCTTTAGCCTGGGAGAAGCACCACTATCCAACACATAAAAAAAGAAGCGTGTAGCTGGATCCTAGCTGACAGTTCATGCTTCATGATGGGTTTCTCTAGCTTCTTCAGCCTGCAGTGGTTTCCATCTGCTTCTCCCTTCCATTCCTCTCTTGATCCTTCTGCATACACATCACCTAGGTTTCCTGCTCCTCTAGGAACAGCAAATCTGGCTCTACAGTAATTTTTTTTAATAAGAATTGACCAATATCCATCATCAGGTGCTATGGCAAGGTGTTGCTTGCTGCCTAGAGAAGAGTGAAAATACCACGAAAGTGCCACTGCACCAGGAATGAAAGGGGAAAAGTAAAATGGCAAGGAGATTCGGGTCAACTTTGTAGAGGAATTTGATTTTTGGTTTAAAAAATGTATGAACAGTTTAATAAAAACTATTGATATATTAATTTAATCACTAAAGGCAATAAGTTCTATCAGATTTATTTCCAATTCGAGTGGCTAATAGATTTTTCTTTATTTGTATTTGTGTGGATGTAGAGATGTTCCTATTTTATTTTTCCGCAGCATAAGATGAAAGAAACTAAAGATAAACTTTTAATACTTTTTTTTTTTTTAATGATATATCTCCCTTTTGATTTGCAAAGCAATCAAGTATCTTCTAACAATATCATCTGTTTTCTGGAAAATATATTGATTTTTTTCCAAAAACATTGTTTATAGGGGAAAAAAGTCAGAATTTCTTTTAGTTCGTTAGTATTTCCTGCTGCAGACTTCTGAAGGGCAGCGTGTGCTGCAGCAGAAGTACAGAGGTTTAGTCTTGGGTTTGGGACTGGGAGGCATTTGGCAGTCTGAATAGCACTGCTGCTAAATACAACATGATTCACGGACCACTAACTTTCTACTTAGCTATAGGTGAGCTTTCGTGAATGACTATGAAAATTCTGCAGCACTCCTTTTTGGATGACCTAAATATACAAATACAAATAATGTTTTCATTCAGCATCCCAGGGCAAAATCTCCAAGGAAGAGAAAATACAAGCTAGTAGCCAAAATGTGGCGTGGTTTATATTTTAAGACCAGCATCATTTTCAGTGTAGAAGCTCTGTTTACCCCAGCACTGACCTCCCTTACCTGGTGGTCCATTTTGATCCTAGAAGCCAAATGTTTGAGGAAAGCAGTAACTACTTACCATTTTCTTTGCTGGAAATAAATTAGATGCAGACTTCAAGATCTCTAGATTTGCCCATGTATTTTCTGTCAAGAAGACTGGAGATGTTACTGCAATTTTTTTTCGCATTTATCTCCACGTTAGAGCACGCCTGGTTGTTGTGTTTTTCCCTTAGCCTTTTCATAAATACTTCTTTCTTCTTTATTGAACTTAAGTGATTTAAGGACACTGGGGAGCAAGGATTTTTTTTAATAGTCATTTTTTAGTTTCTAGATGTATTGGTGAGGAAACAAAGATTACCTTGTTCATAAGGGAATTGGTGCCCCAGGTTAATGTCCAGGTGTTCTTTCAACTGAAGTCTGAGACTAATTTCTTCCTGGCCCTCTGGAAACCAGCTGAAGCAGTAGGACCAGCTGGTCTATCTTCACTCCTGCATACCAACATCTTTCACTGATTCCCAGATTTCCTTATATCCTCAGTACTTCCTCTAATGCTTGCAGTCTTTATATAGCAGTTTGAAGACAGCTGCTGTTATGCTTAGCATTGGTGATATCTGAATCAAAAAGCTGATGTTTTAAAATATATAGAGAGATTCTAAAAAATCTCTTAATTATCCTCATAAACTCCGTTTGTGCAGTGGTCATATATTTGAGAACCCACCTGAGGTTTGCTTAAAGAAATGCCTTACACTGAGTATTATCTGGCTTGAATCTTATTATTTTTGCATTTCAGCAGCAAATGCTAGAAGGGAGAGTGCCTGCTGTCTTTCATTCAAAGGTTTAGTTTCTTGTATGCACACACATCCTTACCTGCTGCTGCCTGTCAGAGCACACAGTTTCAATTCTCTTTTGCTTACGACGCATAGACATCAGCTATAGTATTTTAACGTGAGTAAAAGTAGAGGCATGTGATGTTTCCATACTGTATTCTTAACTTTCTGATCCATTTCTTGTGTATTTTTTTAAACTTCTATGCCAGGTTTATACACCTCTTGTATTCACCACATAGCGCACAGCCCACTTCAAGTAATAAACATAAGATGGAAGGGCTGAGGGGGCAAGGGGACAGCAAAGGGGCAGCCACTGGTTTCAGCTGCGTCTTAGTAAAGAATTCACTGACCTTGAGGGTACTGTGAAAGTGGAAGCTGCAGAGCTGGAGTTTCTGTGGGAAAAGCTGACAAAGAAAGCGATCTTTGCAGTGCTGTTGACCTGCAAAGTAGGATAAAAGTGTGCTTGCTATATGACTGGTAGTGAATGTTACATGGGAGTATGTCACTTAAAAAAAGAAATTTAACCCCAAAGAGTAAACACCAATTTGGAAAAATAGATCCTAAAGGTCATTAGGGAAAAGCTGCTTGCAGAAGTTTCACTGAAAGGCTGTAGCCCAAATTCAGATAACTTCAGGCTTTTCAGGTGAACCAAGATAAAATTTCACAGTTCAGAATACCACACACTTGTTTGTGCGATGTTGCTTGTTTTTATGTATGGAATAAGCCTGTGAGAAAACAGGTTATTTGGTCGTTTAGATGACATAATTGAATTTTGAGCAAATAACACGTAACTGAAGGACTAGTAATTAAAATGTGGAGTCAGAAAGAAGTCTTGTTCACCAGAATGTAACTCCATCTTTGCTTTCACTGCAGTAGTTCAGGCTTCTCCATCCCTGGCAGCACTACAAACTTTAAAATTGCTGTTAGCAACTATGGAACAGGAAAGGTGGAAGCCATTTATAATAGTTTTTATAAAGAATTGTCATTTGGACAGCTCTTGTAAGAAAACCTCTGAGGCAATTCCTTTTGTGTAGTCTCTAAAAACTTCAGCTGTGGCAGCTGAGCTATGTTAATTCCCATGTATGTGTACGGTATGTTCTGGGTCTTCTTCAGTCCCACAAGGGCATTTACAACATAACTGCGTGTTCTAATTATATAATTACATATTTACACCACTTATGTCATTAAGTATAATTGCACTTGCTATATGAATGTGCCACGATGGTGTAAAAATTACTTTGAGAAAAAGCAATGCAACAGAATCTTAATTAAAAGACCATTATGTAAGACAAGCTTACCAAAACTTAGTCAGTACTGAAAACGAAGAAAATCCTTAACGCCCATATAAATACTTGGGCAAGTTCAGTGTTTCCTTATGCATGCACTTGTGAGACCTTTGCCCTAACTTCCAAGGGTGTGCATTTTTTGTGTGCGTTATAGCAGTCATCTAATACCTTTGTTACACAGAAATACTACCAGTAACCAAGACCTGTAGTTATGGAGGTAGTCAGATAAACTTTAGACAGTGAATTCTCCCGTGAAGTTTAGCCAAGGCAATACGAACAAACTGACTGCATGGTCCAACAGGAATGCAATACAGAGGTTGGTTCTGAACTGGTGTGTGACATGAGTCTGCAGGTGGCACTCTCTGTTCCTGGTTCACATGAATTTCTAGGACTGGTGGAATGACAGTATCTTAAATGAGGCAAAGTTCTGTCTGCTAAGTATTGTGGCACCCTCCAGCACATATTCTACAAGCACTTAGGTGAAGAGCAGGGTCTTTGTTCAAATGGCCGTATTCTGTTTCAGTTCCCCACCTATTTCGTTTGGACTCAGATTTGTCTTTCCTAAACTGCTGCTCTGTGGTGAGCAGCTGCTGCCTTTTATTCAGACCTGGCTGGAGTTCAGTGATTTATCTCAAGTTGAGAAGCCAGTCTAAGACAACTCATCAAAGGCTCAACAAAAACAGGTTCTTAATGGGAAGTAATTTTCCAATCAACGTATAACAGAACTGTAGTAATACACTGGAGCATGCTTTGATGTAATTTAAGACATATGGTTGCTTAATAAGAATGTCTAATTGTATAGATTTCATTTGTATCTAGCTGAGGAACAATTCTGACTGGCTTCTAAGGTGCTATGAGATACTTTTGAATGAAAGAAATTTAAATTCAAGATTATATCATATAATGAAAGCGGAGACTTGCTGTATTAGCATAATTATATATCTCTAGTTGTAAATATTTATATAACAATACAACGAAGACCAAATTTAGTTACGGGCCTCTTCCAAGAGCTCAAGAAAAACTAGTTCTTCAACAGTTCTAGGAGAAGTTTATTCTCCTAATTGTAAATAAGCTTTTAGAGGTTTTAAACGTGCTCTTCTGGCATAATTATCATCTTCAGATATTTCTCTCTTATGTAGTTATGGAATCCCACAAAATTTCTTGTTTCAGTCTTTTTAGCTGTGCCACTTCATTTTGTGTAAAAAGCTTTTAAAAAATGTTTTTAAAACTCACCTGTGCCTTTCTTTCAAATGAAAAGCATGGGAAGGGACATTGCTAGGTATCTCTTAACATATGGGCTTAATTACTGACCAGAGAATTGAACTGCGCTGTTTCAGATTGGTTACGGTGGTAAAATCTGCCTTGTGCTGTGCTGCAGAAGAGGAATGGATAAAATGCTCTTTGAACAGTCAAGATTTTTTAAAAATGTCAGTGCAGAGGGCTTGCATTTGTATTTGGCTTTCTAGACCTGCCTCTTGACCTTCTAATTACTTTATTTGAAACAGCACTGAGGGTATAATAAAACTGGAGGTTGTCTCTCGTTTGCTTTATCATAAATTAAAGCTGTTAGTTTGGTGAGGTGAAAGTAGAGGCAGGGTGTTCATTACCGCTCAAGTGACGGCTTGTCAATAGCACTGCCTTTTAGTTTGTTCTAGTCAGCACTTGCTGTGCATTTTGTTGGACCACTGGGAAATAAATACAACAAGATTATACATTTGGAATACCACAAGAGTTCATGGGGGGAAAAAAAAAACACCCAAACAAATGATAAATTATACACTTGGTAGAAAGTGACATGCTATCTTGTGCTATTAACAACCAGAGATAATTGCAGCGAATTGTAATTGCAGTTTGCAACTTACAGTACAGTGTGTCCAACATCAATCTTAATAGTGAACAAAGCAATTTATATTAAAAGTTAATTCGCTTGGTAAGTTTCGGCTGTATACAAGCGAGCTAACAGATGTAGCTTTTCAGAAAGTTCAAAGGCATTTGGAACGTGGAAAGAAATGCTAATGTAGTAAGCCTTAGAGAAATATTGCATTACTACTTGTAATGAAAACAAATGTATGCCATTATATCCCAGTTTGTGTTTATTTAATAAACTGTACAGTTCTGTACATTGAAGAAATTGTGTTTCTGGATGTAACAAAACCAGATTTTTACTCACGGATTATACAGGAATAGCAATTATTTATGCAGAGTAAAAGAGGTCTGGAAATTTGTGTATATTAAATTTGAACTTAATGCTTTCCTGAAACCGCTAAAATAAGAGTGTGTGAATGTTTATATACTTATATGTATGTATACATATGATTTTTTTTAATCTAGAGCTTTGTTCTTAAATTGTTTACTAGTGCCTAGGGTGTTTCACAGGGTTGCTGGTAATTACTCTAGATTTTGAGTGATATCTTTAATCTGGTTTAATTGCAACAATACCTAATATGATACTTAATTTTGTAAAAGCTTGACCTCCCTTCTAACGGAGATGATAATTGTACCTCCACTGACTGCCTCACGGTGCCCCAGTGTCTGCAGGAGGTTCTTCATGCCTCCGAGGTCTGATTCATGTGGGTTATCCTCAGCCAGCACTTCACCTTTACTTGGGCAGGTGTTGCCGTGTTCTCAGTGTTGTGGTCAGTCACTGGTGTTCATCACATGGCAGGAAATTCCCTGCGCTGCCCAGCTGTGAGCCAGACACCGCCTGTTGTGCTAGCTTGGTTGGCTGCCTGTTTAGAGTGGGGAAAAGATTGTGGGTTGTTGGTTTCTTTGTGAGGAGGAGGTTTTAGTTACGGTATCTCCTTGCATATCTCAGAGCCGTTCAGATGATTCATCTGACACAGGACGGAGCACCAGTCTTCATTTTATTACCGCCATGCTTTTTTGACAACATCCTTCTGAAAGCAGCGTTAGTAGTTGACATATAAATTTCAGTCAGATTCTCACCAAGTGTGAACTATGATAGCTCTGCTGGATTCAGAGGAACAAAGACATGTAACACTAGGTAGTGTTCCAGGAATTTTGGGAGTACCTGGAAAGTTGGACTGAAGCTATAATTCGTCTTTATGACATCTTTGGATAGGTAGGAGTGTGCATTTGAGAACCCGCACGGTTGCTGAGATACGTGGCATGAAGCTTTGTTTATCTGTAAGGAGGTGTGGAGTTGTCCAGAACTCCATAGCTCTGACAACAAGCCATGTCCTTCAGCCAGCGTCTGGGGCTCGGCTTCAGGAGTGATGCGTTAGGAAGTATAATTTTTTTCTATGGTTATTATTATTTATTTATTATTATCAAGTGGAGGTAAACTGGCAATATTTGGTGGCAAATACTGGTCTGCAGCTTTCAAAATGAGAGAGAGAAGATAAAAACACCTTTGCTCTTTCCTGGTAGTGAATTTTCTCCTCTAAAAAAAAGTGTACGGTATCTGACATAAATTGGCAGGAGAAGTAATTTGAGCAACTCCATTTAGAAATGTTGTATAAAGTTTTGCATTTGTCTTAGAAAGTCTTATAAATCTAAATGGTGTTTTGACAGCCAGTCCTTCTGGACGCACGGTGTTCAATTCAAATCATATTTACTTTGTTTGCTTTTGCAGAGGTAAATGCAGGATTATTAAAATATAATGTTACCTTACACGTTACTTCTTTTTATCAGGAAAAAGCCTCTTTGCATCTGTGAACATATTGACTAGTGAAATTCATTTAACAGGGCATGTGTAGATACAAGGGCTGCTCTGAAAGAAGTGCCTCCTATTTTATTATGTTGTCCCACGATGTCAGAGGCAGATGGTGGTGGCATGGCAGTAGAGGTTGAACCTTCCTACCAGTACCTGTTATATTTTGTTACTGTGTGTGACAGACGGCAGCAGAGGGGCAGTCTGGCCAAATGTCTCACAGTGCATAGGAAGCAAAGGTGTGTCACTGAATTCTTTCATATGGAAAAAAATGGCACCCATGGACATTCATCAACACTTGCCGAAGACAGGGCAGCCCATCTGCACTTAGGTGTGTTGGACAATTTAGGGATAAACATATGAGAAGTGGCTTTGGTTCCGACCAAGTGTCCATCAAATTCACTGTGTTCTGTCATTGGCAGATGCCTAGTGAAGGAGGGAGGAACAGGTATATATGGATCTTAACCTCCAAGCATGAGTGAAGGAGGTTCTTAGCTGGTTTGTTAAGTGCTCAGTGTGTGCAGTGCTGTATTTATAGTGGTTTGTCATGCAGGTGTGCCTTGTAACAGTAAGTGCTTGTTCTGGAGCCCTGAGCAGAGGCCAGGAGCGCTGGATGTGCAGCAGGGCATGGCTGGCAGTGCCATGCTGCGTGCAGAGCAGTGCTGGGCTGTGGGGGAAGGATGGGAACGTGCGGAAATTCATATTTCTAAAGAGCTCAGCAGCTAACCCTTTCCATTTCAAACTCTAATTAAAGGAGACAAGTTCTCACAGGTGCTCAAGTGCCATATATGTAGTTACTCTGCTTATATATACATTCCATAAAAAGATGTGCCTATCTTTTGCTCCAGGCACTCTTTGAGCAATGTCAAAAGTGCAATTATACAAATAGACTACTTGGGACCCTCCATTCACCTGGTAATTAACATAAATCATAATCTGGCAACAAACCTTATTCCCAGTCTTTATTATCTCCCTCCAGAACACTTACGTAGCCAGACATCCCAATTACTGAGTTGTTAGAAACTCTTCTCAAATTGAATTTTAATTTTTTTCTAGCCATGCATAGCTACACAAGAAAAAATACTAAATATTAATTTCATGAACTGAGTGTGGCATAGTATTACCCTTTCCATAAATAACATCACTTTGTCTTTTAATCAGTATGTTTAGCATTCATCAGTAGTATGTTTAGCACCTACTGCAGAGAACAAGTTGCAGATTATTAGCAAAGGAAACTTAGTATCAGGAATTTATTAAGAATGAAAATCAGCCACGTGAGAAAAGCCTGAAGAATCCTAGGAGTTACTGTAATGGAGTATGCTGCAGAACACCTTTTAATGTAATTGAAATTGAAATAATTGACAGCATTCCTGAAATAGAAGAATGTGAGTAACAGAAGGAGCCAGTGTGCTGTCCTCAGGACTCCTTCAACGCTGAGAATGTTGGGGATGAGGAAAGGAACGGAAAGCGGAAGGCACATAACAAAGGTTAAATTGAAGACTTACAGGAAAAGGATAAAGGTCATAAAACATACATGTAGGATGATCAACTTCTGGCAAGAAAAGCAGAGAAAGAAAGGCTTTTAAAAGATCTTTGTACAGAAGTGTTAGTGAGACTACAAAGCCGCTGCTGAATGAAACCAGAGAGGGGAGTAAGAATCTGAGGAATTTTACATTCATCAACATGTTTTGAAAAATCCTTTCATTCTTTACATTTTTTCCTTCTTTTAAACAGAACGACAGTAAAAATAAAACCTGACTGTGAGACAAGATGTGAATGACTCAAATGTAAAAATAATCAGATCTGAGTGACGTGCTTTGTGGTCAGGAGGGATCGGACTAGCAACCCCCCATCAGTTAGGGTTCTGGAACTGGCTGAAGTTCGTTTGGACAATAAGTGTCGTTTGGAAATGATGACAACAAGTTGGGATAGTTCTAAATTCTAACTTGGTATTATTTCTTCACAGACTTCAAATGAATTGTGTAGGTATTTCCCTGAATGCACACATCTTGGTACAAATTTAGTTCCTTTTAAAAATGTAGTTTCATTGTTATAATTTCTACTCACCAGTAATAAACATCATTATGTGAGGCCTTCCGTGGTACGTTCTGGCAGTAGATCTGAATAATTTACAAAAGATTTAAATAATAATACCCTTCAGGAAACCATTGAACAGAGAAATGCAGAAACTTATCCAAAGTGACTTGGAAGTATCATCATATGTTACTTTATTTAATGTTATTAAATTATTAATTCAAATTGTAAAACCAATGGTCTCATGTTTAGAACATGTCATGTAACATTAAATTAAAAAAAAAACAACCAAGAACAAGAACAATTGCAATACCTGAATCAAGAAGTTCATATAGAAACCATTGTCTGGAAACATTTATACCATTCTAATAAAAACAACAACAAAACTCCAAAAGATATTCCTGTAAAGAATTTCTTATCTAATATTGTCCTTCTCTGTTTTCACGTTACAGAGATGATTGCAAGTTAGCTTAGCACTTGCCCATAAGATGGGTTCATGAGCATGACACTCCACATCTCCTGAATCACAGACACATAGCATGGCTTTAGCTCTGGTTTACTGGTTGGAGTGTTAGTCTGGAAGTGTCCAGCAGTCAACACACATCAGAATAAGCTTCAAATTTGAGCCTGTCTCTTATGGGGAGAGGGAGCATCTTTCTTTGGAGATCTTGTTCTGTTTTGTTGAAGCTGCAGCTGTACTTGCAGTTGCTCAAGGAGTGAACAAGCCCAGCTCTGGCTACATCCACACAAGCAGCACCAGGCCAGGAAAGCCAGGTCCTCCACCAGCAAAGCCTGTGAAAACAGGATCCAGGCTGAACATTTGGTGTCGTCTCTGTGATAGGAAGAAATACAAACAAGTCTGGTGAGCACTGAAAATAGGAAATGAGTTTTTGTGAAATACGTAAAGCTGAAGAAGTTATTTAGAGCTCGATATTTACTGCAGTGCATTTGTTTTTGGGATCTCAAGCAGCTCTCTGATTTCTGGCTTTATAAGGAAGATCTCTGGGGGGATTTTTTCAAAGCAGGCATACAAATAACAGAATTAAACAGAGAAAAGTTTAGATTATTAAATATAGTTCCAGCACTTGTTAGTTGCTCAAAATATTTGCAGCAAGTTCTATGAAGTAGAAAATGAAGGGAATGTGCCATGCAATTTTTCTTTAGCCTTTTTGCAATGCAACAGGGCAATCGATACAAATCTTTGCAGTAATCATATATTGATTTTCCTAGAATATAACTCCATTTAAAGCATTTTTATCCCCAGGAGTGAAAGCATTGGAGGCTATCAAAGGAGGAAGTAGCTTTCCTTGACCCCATCTGCAGTTCACATTGATTAACAGAGGCTTGGTAAAATAAATAAATATGTGTGAGAGAGAGAAGAAAGAAAAAAGAGTCACAGAAAGGTTAATACAGGCTGGAGAGAAACATCATTACAGTGCATTAGGGTTTTTGTAAAATTGTTAGGTCAGGATAAGCTAACAAGTGACTTGGAGAAGGTGAATTCTTCATTAAGTCAGAGCTGAATATTGCAGTACCTATTTTTCACTGACTGTGCTGCAAATAACAGGGAGCTTTCTAGTGGTCTACACACCTGCACATCCAGGTATCAGTGGTAACAGAATTGAATAGAAACTACTGCATTGCCATTTTGCCCTGTAAAGGAAGCTGTGCTGGACAAACTCATAGTGGGGTGTGCATTAGAAGAAGTTGGATAATTTTGCAAAATTCAATTTGCTAATTGCAAAAATACAATTGTAGATAGTTTTTCAAAGTTGCAGAAATAGGATAGATGCCTTATCTATAGTTGATTTTTGCAACAAATTATAAACAATGTCATATATTCTTTGGATCTTTTAATAATACTGAAGCATGCCTCTTCTGGTGTAATGTACTCAGGACAAACATCAGTATTGAACCACTTGTTTCAAGCATTGGAATTGCAAGGTAGATCTCATACAAGCAGTGTGTTTCTCTTACATAGTACAGTGAAACCCAGAAAATGCAATATGCAGAGGCCATGTGCCATGATTGTAGATGGGACTTGTTGATTTATTCTAGGTGTCCTAAGGACAGTACAGTCCATCCTACGCAGCATTCAGCTCTGTACTTTGGCAGTCTTACATTCTTTTCGGCTATTTACTTCAATGATTTCCTGGCCCTCATCCTCCATTTCCTATTCTCATTATTATTTTTTTTTGTGGCTGAAACTAGGTTCTCATAGATCAGCTTTTATTAAATTAAAAGGTTCATGTGGCCTCATTATACTTTTCAGTGTGCTGTAGTTGATACTGTTTATTTTACCAGCAACTCAGAGCTTTTTTGCTTCAGGCAAAGCAACTACTACATATTGTCAGATAAAGTACCTTATCTGTCAGCAGCACTCTTGTGAATTAATCATAATTCAATAGGTTCACTAATCAAGATTTGAGATGAATGTTTTGATAGAGCAATCAGATTTGTCTAATCTATCATTACTTGACAGTTGCTTTAGGCAGAGTGCTAACTTGGCATTAGTACCTGTTTTTGATCAGTTTGGCATGGCCCCACCAGTCAGTAGCATCACTTATTGCAGCAATGGACTGCTGTGTGGATACTCATTGCACTTCTTTTCCAGCTTCAAGAGAGACTGAAGTGAAAGTGGGGTCTGGAAGCTCTCACCTGTCTTTTAATGGATAATAAAAAAAATTCTGATCTAGGAATTAATTCTCACAAATAACAAAAGTACTCAGAGTTTGTTGGCAAATCTGATACATGATTTATAGTAGTGTATGCAAACATTGCTTAGAACTTAAAGGGTCACTGGAATAGAATGGAGATAAAGTTAATATATTGTTAAGTGTTACTAATTATGAATCCAGTCACGTCTGATGTCACTAAAATTTGTTCTCTATTTTGCCCAGTTAAACATTCTTGGGGGTAATTTACAACATAGCTTGCAGCAGTTTGCTCAATTTGAAAGCATAAATGAAAGCTTTCATTGTATATTGACATATTTTTCTTGTTAAGCAATGTTTAAAGTACTGATACATGGTGCTGTAATAGTGGGTTAGACTGCAAGTGCGAGTTTGGTACATTGTAGTCAATAATGCATTAGTGTGGGAAAACGAAGGAGGAAATTGATGTATTTTTTTAATATAGGTGGGGTCTTGTCTCCTTGTAGAAGAATAAAACTTTAAGCATCAGTGGCTAGATGTTGACCCTGTTCCCATTTGATTATTTATTTTTAGGAAGTATGTGAGTGATGTGAATGCAGTTTATGTGCAGACCCCAGGTTTCATGGTCAAGTCAATGTATATGATTTCCATCATGCTAATTTTACGGTACTGGTGATTTTGGGGTCAGGTAGCATTTGCATGTTAATGTGATGGGAAGTCCACTGTGGAACGTCATCTGTTCAGGCTGTGTGGTTGTAGGTGATGCTCGTTCCTGTGCAGCAAACTGCCATGAGAAGCATTCACCATTGAAATTCTGTTGATGCCCTTAACACAGGGGTAAAACCATTCCAGCAGGATGTAAGAATGGTGGTAGCACCAAGCTCTTGAGCAGATCAGTTAGTGCATTCAGTTGGAGTCTAAGGCTTTTCTGACTTATACTGAATCTATTGCAGACAGAAAGGACAGCATCTCCTCTCAGTAATGATCAATGGGGTATTTTCCTAGCTCGTCGCAAGTGAAATGCTTTCAGTATCTGCTGCTAGCCAAGAGGAACTTTTCTGTATTATCTTGTCAACACTAATTGGTCAAAAACAAACAACAACACCAAAACAACAAAGTGCAATACTCAAGTGCAAAGAAAAATGTACCTCTAATTTTATCTTTTTCAGCAAATTTAGGCAATTAAAAAAAAGCTTATGTCTTTTTGCTAGTCAGTACTCTGCTAAAAGTCAAAGTGATTATTACTTGTACTTACTGCTTGTAAACACCATAGACCTGTTTCTATGGAGTGATGAAAATTTCATTGACTTTGCCACCGTAGGATTCCTTCTAATATCCTGTCAACAGTCTCATGCCCTGTGCTTACTGCTGTGCTCAAATCCCATCTCCCTCTAACATTTAAAAGGCACAATGAAAGGACATCCTTTCCAATACTGAACTACTCCATTGATTCATTTGTGGACTGAACTGCTGTTGATTATTTCACAAGTTCCCTCTACTCAGTAAAGTTAGCAAGATTTTTTTAATACAAATCTAGACAAAGAAAGCTTTTTAATGATCAACAAAGTATTGAGTATGTAAAGTGGTTGATTAAATGTCCTTGCTTCCTCCATCAAATTTTCCAAGTCAAAAATCTTGTCCTGAGATTTTCCACTGAGTGTGGAAAACCTGCTGTCTTGCCAGCCAGTTTTGACTTCATTTTCTTCATGATAAAATCTACCATGGCATGCAAGAATGCCTTGCTTGTGTGTGAGGTGAATGATGGTCCTGCATGCTCACTGCAATAACATGAGATTAACATAGATCAAAGATTTACTAGAGATATTGAGAGTAGACAGCCTCCACACCGTTCATCTGGATTTTTCCCCTTTTGCTAGTTAACATATCAGACTAATAAATAGCAGTGAGTCATTTTGTTGTTTTTTTCTTTAGGTTGCTAATAAATGCATTTGAGTTGACAGCTTTATAATGCTGAGGAGATTAAAAAAAAAGAAGTTCTTGATAAAAGGATGCTCCATGTGAGTACTTGTATGCATTTCTGTTCACATGGTCATGTGTATAACACCTGTGTGATCCCTCAGGCAATTCAGTCTCTCATTTTTCCTGCCAGTTTGCTTGCTTCATTTTGATCTATGTTTGCTATCATTTGTCAAATGACACCTTGAGCATGTTTTCACATCGGTTGTTTTGAGAACCTGAATGCTGATAATTACATCAGTCCTGCCCCATTGCAAGAGGATAGACTAAACAGTCACCTGGGACTGTTTTTAACAGTTATTTAACAGTTATTAATTTCTGGTTTTGATGTGCTGCAGAATTGCTGATTGCTTATCCATTTTTCTCATTGCAGTTTTGTAAGCAGCAACTGGAATGCCTACATTAAGTGCCTGCCCTAAAGGCCTCAGTGCTGGCTCTTGGTTCCTTATGTTTTCAACTTCTGTAGCTTGGAAGAGAATTCCCCAGAACTCACGCATGCAGATGACCCCATCTGCACATCGCTAGCTCTCCACAAAAAAACAGTCATCTTGTGTCATGACTCACTGAGATTCTTTAAGGGCTAAGTAAATACTCTTTATAGTGTGAGGCATCCCTTAGCATTTCCATCATCTGAATCCAGCCACTGGTCATTCTGCTTTTCCTGAGGGCAACTTTCTCTCAAGCTCGCTTTATATTCTGTGAGATCTTGATAGCAAAGATGGTTGCCACTCCTATACAGCTTTGCACAAACAAGATTCTTGAAGACTGCCCACCTAAGATATTGGTCTTCATTTGAGTCAACCGCATTACCTAGTTTTCCCTTTATTTCACACTTTGAGAATGGAAATATTTGATGGAAGGAATGTCTTGTCTTTCTTTGTATGCAGGACTAAAAATTTCATCCAACTCTTGTCTTTTTGTTTGGACAAAAGGTCTAAAAATATCACGAAACAAGCCAGAAAATCAGTGAAACAGATTTGCATCATCTTAAGAGAAGCATTTAATATCTCTAGACAGTAGGTGAAGTTCCATAACACAAGTCTTAAATAAAACAAGAGTTGTTTCAATAGCATTAAACAATGCTACTGCTTTTAAAGAGTCTTACCCCAAAGGGCTTATTACCACAATTTTCCAAGTCTTTAATTTATTATGTGCTCCACGTTTTACTACCTTTCCCAGATTTTAGTTATCTCAGCTCCATTTTTGAGTGCTGAAAGGTTAGAAGGTGCACTGCCAAGGCTGCAAGTGTAAGGGCACCTCCAATTCTAAAATGTTTAGACTATTTGAAATCAAAGAATAAAATATAAGCCTGTTTATTTCTGAACTCCTTATACATACCTTGTTTTAGAACCCAATATGAAACCTCTTTAAATACTGTAGTGCATAGTAAACATTCACTTTATTTTTCAAAAATTTCTTGTCTGGGATTTACTGTGAGTTCAATAAAGGTCTCTCAAATTTTTCATTTTCAGCCTGAACATCAGCCTGTGATATGTAGGTTTTTGTGGGTGTTTAACTAAAATTTTGTTGCTACACAAGGAGATAAAGTAATAACATGTTCACAACAACAGAAATGTGACTTCTTGTGCTGTTTGCAAGCATCTAGATACACATGAGTATATGGAAGACACAATTGTGTTGTTTAAAAATACGCATCCTTACATTTATGTAACACTTTTTATCCCAAAGGATCCTGAGGCACTTTAGAAAACTCCTTACATACATCGAAGCATCTAGCATGCCAGGAGGTAATTGCAGAACCCTTTTGAAGAGGTAAAATTCTTCTGTAAAATACAGAAAGCATCTGGTTCAGCTGCTACTGAAGTCTTTGAATCGTTCTTGTTGGGACGATGTGAGGTAGACAAGAAAAATCTGGAAATGTCATTGCTGTCTTCAGTAGATTTAAGAAAATGTATTAAAAAAAAACGCTTTGCATTTTCCCCCCCCATATACCTGTAATTTTACAAAATCACTTGTATACTACTTACGATTCTAAAGTGGCATCTGGGCTATTCAAGCCATTCTAGTTTCACACCAGTTGCATGTACCTACACTGAAAAATATTTTCCATTTAAATGGACAGGATCATAGTGAAGAAGCTGGAGTTTGATTAGGAGTGGAATGAATGCTGTTACTTTGGAGAAAAATAAGACTTCAATGTTAAGACCCATTCTTGCTTGCAGTGGCTGTAAATTGAGATGATAGTGGTGATTTTTGATAGTAAAATGATGCAAGCTTTGAATATAACAAAAAAGAAATAACATACATTAAAATACTTAAGTTTCTCTGTCTATCTTTCCCTGTATGAATGTAAGAAATATCTTACTTATATCCCAGCGGTATGTGTAAGAAATGCTTTCAAGACCTTAATAGAGAAATAAAGTGGAAATAGTTTTTCTCCTCCATATTAACCTAAGTAATTTTCTTAATTCAGTTCTCTGTGCTTAGGTTCCTAAACAAGTCCTAGTGATCCTTTTTTTTTTTTCCTTTTGTTGCTATCTTTATATTGATCTAATTTTCAAAAAGACAGATGCCCAAGGCTATATCCCCTAATGCACGTGAAAACAACTGTAGCAGGGTGTAGGAATCTAAAATTCACCTGTATGACTTTGCAGCTGCTGGTTTTCATCTGCAAGCAGAGGTGCCTAATGTTGTTAGTGCAGTCAGGGAAAAGTGACAGTCATTTGCAAGTTGTGCCACTTCCCATGTAAAAACAGCAGCACTGCACTTATCCAGGGATGGAAAAGTTGTTGGCTGTGGTATAAAGCCCCCAGTACCAATTGTACCAGCTGTGCTCCAGGTAGGAGCCTGTCAGACCAACAGCTTCACTTTCTTCCTAGTGCTGTATGCTACCTTAGCAGCTTGTTTAGATGCTACAGGAATACTTGACCTGGAATATCACTTTTGATTTTTAAAACTTTTAATCCGAAAATGCAACTGCTTCAGCTTTATTGATACTCTGTGAGAAAACTATGAGATGCAATAAGTGTGATAGATTGTTCCCAAATGTTACACTGCTGGGTAAGGCATACAAATGATGAAATTGTGATCCTACAAAGGTAGAAATAGCTTTTCCTCCAAGTTCATTATGGCTAGACTTTCAATGAAAACATTTTTTTCCAATATGTTATCCTAGTTTAATGCTTCTTCTGTGTCTCGCTTGCAAGGGTATTGGCTCCATCTGCCTTAGCTTAATGTTTGCCTTTTTCAGTGTTTTAAATTAGGTTGTAATAGAGGATTCCTGGTCTGTAATGAGAGATCTGTACTGCTGTATCTGTGTGCAGCCCCTTTTTAAACACAACTGTGCACCTTGTAGATGAAGTATTTCCAAAATTCCAAAGCATTCTGGAATGTGACCAAGATCTGATCTGTGTTCTGCATCCTGTATGCTGTCAGATAGCTCTGTCCCTCAGATCAACTGGATCGCCGCGTAACCCAGATCAGTGCAGACCCTTTCGTTCTGACAGTGCAATCATTTCCTCACAGCTCCCGGATCCTCTACAGTGGGCATCGTGGCATGAAAACTTTTGTTGGAAAGTGCTGGCAAGGGATTATCAAGAATAAGATAAAATGCCAACAAAGTGTTGGAGGGCCACTGATTAACCACGATGATACTTTTCTCAAATTCCAGTGGATTTATTTTGGCTTTTAGAAACGTGGTGCGCAGCAGCAGCAGCCAACCCATGCACATTTTCAGCTTCTGGCAAACATCTCAGTGAAAAAGCTTATTTATTTCTGATGTAAATTCTTTGGTTAAGAAACATCACATTTTCTGGCAGCTGCGCGAGTAAGTTTAATTTTTGTAATTAAAATGCTTTGATACATTTGTTTAATTTGATTAAAAATGTCAGCAACAACGTTGACAAAATTTAGAGCTTCTTTAGTCTAGAATATGTGGTAAATATTTTTGTAAATGGATCCATCTGCTGTTAAGTGAAGATACAACTGTAACAGGAAGCAGAGTTGTTTTGCAGTTTTGCCATTAACAGTCTTGCCAATGTTCACCTTCACTTTGTGGCATGAACCACTGAGGATCTGGGGACTTCAAGTCTGGAAAACTCTGATGCATTCTAATATGATTTTTTTTTGTATAAAAGTGTTCAGCTCGGGAATGTCTTTCAGCTTCCACACCCAACATCCATTTTGCAAAATCCTCTCCAAAAGATATTTGAAACCACGGTTAGTCTTTATGGTTTAATGTCTTTCAGTTGCCTTTGCAGCTCCCTGGATGTGTTAGCGGGTTGGGGTGGAAATGAAATATCTAATAGGTAACGTTATTCTATAACGTATAAAGAAGCAGACTTGGAAAAGCAGTTTTCCAAGTTTTCTTTCCCCCTTACAAAAGCAGTGGGGAAAAAATAAGGCAACCATTGCTGTGGTATATTGTTTGAGAAATAACCAAAGTTCTGGTTTATCTATTGCATTGTTCTCATGCGAATAAAGTAAGCCTGGATGAGTTTCACAAGAAATTAATATGCTATGGAAAATATCCAAAACTTAGATAACGCTGCATATTTTTTAAATGCTACTTAAGTATTCTGTAGGTTTAAAAAAAAAAAAAAAAAAAAAAGTATAGCTGAGCATTGATTAGGGTACAGTAAATCAGACCAAATATTAATAACTTGTGTTCTGCATGAGCATAATTTCAAGTCGATAATAAAATATTGTTAATCAGTGGATTGATTTGGCCATAAAGCAGTTGTATACTGATGTAACTGAAGCATTAAATTTTAACATTGTCATCTCTGGGTATGTCAGATCTGAAGGCTTCTGTTGCAAGCTATGAATTCTGTGGGATTGATATTAATCAAAGAAGGGTATTTTTAAAGGAGATTACCTACAGAATGGAAAAGGTAAAAAGTTCTCTAATGAATATGATGCACAGTGATCAAAGCAGATCATCAAAGCCTGCAGTAGCTACTATACCAGACATATTGCTGCTAATGGCTCTCACAGCCTACCTGTCACTGAACTGTAGAGAGGTGGAAGAGCAGTTCAGAGGACAAAGTAGCGTAATGAAGAGATTATTTTCCCAGACACATTTGTGATATTTGACTCTCTGGATCATTTTTGACACCATAGGTTGGACTATTATGCACTACTTTTAGATGTTCAACTTTTATTTATCTAAAAGCTGTAACTTAGGAGAGGTCCTGGTTTAATTCTACAGGAGGTGCTACTTGACGTGTTCGGTGCATCGGCATAAGCAACAAGTTATTTAGAGCTAAATGCTTTGTCAGTCATTGTGAACAGCTGATCTTTTTCTTCCTAACAGTAGATTTTCTTCAGATGATCTTTTATGATCCAGAAAGTAAACCGACCTTAGTAGAGTAATTTTAAATTTCAAAATCAAAAGGCATTTCAGTTTGGGCACAAGGGAAGAGGTGGTCTTCTTGCTTCTTCACTGCCTCTCAAATTCATTGGAATATGTTAATTAGCTCTCCAAAGCCTGAAAGGACTTTGAATTGTCAGTGGCACATGTACTAACATGTAGAAATCTGGGAGAAGCTGATTCTTTTGTTGTTGTTGTTTTGACTGGCGCCTGCAAGGTATCATCAGCAAAGTAAAATGCGGTATATAATGCAGTATGCAACTGTGAAGAGTTTCCTCCTCCTTTTTTGTGTTCGTATTTTATTTAATATTTCTTGCTCTCAGTGCTCCATATAATCTTAAAATAAATCTAATCCTATTTGATAAGAAAACCTAATAGGTTTTTTGCTTTTCCTCTCTTCCAATCAAATCAAATACCTTATCAACCTAAATGTAATTGGGGAAAGTCTCTGGAGAATTCCCCACAGTCTTTACCTGACTTTGCCCAGAATGCTTCCTCAGCTGCCAGGGAGAAGGGAATTCCTGCGAAGAAAAAAATGGAAGAGATCTGGTTCCTAGTGGAGATCTGACTCACAAACCGGTGTTCCCTCTCTTAGGCATTTCTCCTGTGTTCAGGTGGAGCAGTTTCTAATCTGGACAGATGGAGAAGAGAGTAAGGGCACTTAGGCAATTTTCACAATGTTTTGGAATTTTACAGGACAAATTGAATTTTAAAATATTCTTAGAAGACAGCAGAAGTACAAATGGATGTTGTGAAGTTTTGCAGTGTTTGGAGCAGCTGCGTTTAGCAAACAAATGGTGCACTGGCTACCATTTCCAAATAGACGTGTTTTAGATACACAGAACACTATGGAATTGTCGTTGCTGTGTTTTCCATGGGAAATGAAGCAATCACTCAGCAAAAAACAAAACCAAACAAAAGCAGGTGGTGTGGTGGCCACTGCGAGCTGTGGAATAAATAGGATGCGTGCCAGAGAACAGCAGTCAGCAGAAAAGTTCTGTGATGTCTTAACCCAGTAATGTTGTATTGCGTGGTTAAACGTATCTAATGAAAGCAGGACATTCAAAGACCAAAAGTCCGTTCTGAAATTTTTTGAAATCTTTGCCCAAAATAACATACAGAATTCCATCTGTAGTTGTGATAGCATCATGTGTAGTGATGCACGGATGCCTGAGTGCCTGAAGTGAAGTGAATGGTCTCTTCTGTGCAGACATGTCCGGGAAGGACCGTGGAAGCTGTGGCCTGGATCTGGGTCTGTCAGCTCTGGTCATGTGCAGGGTAATGTACCTCTGCAGTGCACATTGTTGCGTTTTTTTTTTAACTTTTGTAGAATGTGATTTGCTAAAAGGTGTGAGCTGAATGCAATTTCTGGTCATTTTGATTGTGCTTGTTTCCTGGTTTGTGCTTGGCAAAAACAACTGCAAGGGCTTCATGATTTTATCAGCCTTAATGTGGTAATCTGTCTGACATTGTTTCCTCTTTGTCATTCTGGACGCAGGAAGGACTAGGAAGACGGAACTAATTACACTTGCTTTAATAATTCTCTTGTAACATGGACAA
This sequence comes from Tragopan temminckii, assembly GCA_028571105.1. NCBI lineage: Eukaryota > Metazoa > Chordata > Aves > Galliformes > Phasianidae > Tragopan > Tragopan temminckii. The sequence continues at coordinate 6,978,657 of JAOWBP010004096.1, read as the reverse complement.
GTGCAAGAGCATACCCAGCTGCGCCCTGCAGTTGAAAGGTGTTTCACAGCCAAAGGTAGCTGTGCTATGGGATGTTTAGAACAAGAGAAACTAAACGAAGCAAAATGTCATAAATGGATGGAAGGGATCTGGGAGCCCCAGCACCGAGTGAGTCTGTGGCAGAAGGGAGGTCTGGGGTACGATTGCTCCTTGGGCTAGAGGCTGCCTGGAGCTCTGCACACTTCTTGTGGGCTGGCGCTAAGAAGTCGGAGCAGAGAGATGTGGCCCTTTGTGCTCAGTGAACTGGGAGCTTGGATGCACAGCTCACGACCAACGGTATTGAAATTAATTGAGCCAAAGTGTTTGTGTACAGTCGGCATGCCTGTATTTGCGTCAGTCAGAGGAAGAGCTGGGCAGAGAGCCTTTTAGGAAGAAAAGGAAAACATATGTTATTGTATTGAGAGAATGTTTTTATGAGAAAGGGGGATGCCGCTTCATTAATAACTCTGACATGTCACACCAGTTCTGGTAGGTCTGATAGATTAAACATGAACCTCTCGTTATTCAAGCAGCTGAAATATATTGGCTGCTTTACCCACCTAATATTTATTCCTTGCACAGTATAACTACAAAATTGACATCTTCTTTTAAAATTGTTTGGCTGTAATAAATATAAAACTTTCATCGCTGATGTAAAGCATTGCTAGCTGGCATCATTTCCTATCCCTTTTTAATTATTCTTGACACTGTGGAGAAACATCTAATATAAATCTGTAATGTGCTCTGATGACAAACTACACGGTTGGAAGACCATGTAATCTCTCCACAATTAATTAAAGTGCACGGAGCTTTTTTTTCTCCTCCTTTGCTTTTTTTCAACCCCCCAGCAACCAGATGCCACCAACTGGCTCAAATAGCATTGCTGTCAACTGTAAAAAATTAAGATCCAAACCCTAAGAAAGGTACTTAAATAAAGAAACCAGATGCCAGGTTATTTTTCGATATGATGGCATACATCTTGGTGGAAGGCACTATTGTTCAACATCTGTAGCTTCACGTACTTAATTACTCACGTAACTTAGCAAATCTGTCGGCAGTTTATTTCCACAAGTATCTGTCACTTCAGCAAATCTTTTGTTAAAAATTGGACGGTGCCAATCAGTGTGAGTAGTTCACCAGTACTCCGAGAGCAGCTAAATGAAATGGGGCTCGGCTGCTGTTTGCTCTGTGGACATACATTTTGGGTTGAATAGTAGGTGTGAATCTGCTTCAGAAGAGCTCCAGCTCCATGCTAGAAACAGTCAGCAGTGCCATTAGGCTCATAGCACACATGGAATTGATCAAATGCAAATTAATAACAATTTTTAGGCCATGTAAGAGTGCTGCTGTAACATTTACGGACTGTAATAATACTGTGGATGGAAGACAGGTTAATAAAAGGTGTTTATTAAATATTACTGTGCTGCCGTAAAGCTTTTGGAGGCTGAGGCTGTAGTCACAGGAAACTGCAGGTGCAGGTTAGTTTGCAGGACAGCAGTGAAGGTTCATACATTATTAATCAATTATGTGTTAAAAAAAAAAGTATAATCACCTCAGTATTATTATTTAACGTCGATGTTTTTAGAAAAGCAGTTGAAGTAATATGTTAGTATATTTTCTGTTCTCTCTATAAAAATGGAATGAAACAGATGCGATGCGATGCTAGTGTCAGTGATTTTCCTCCCAGCCTAACAAGTATATTTAGATCCATAAAGTAAAATGGTTTGGAGTTGCACTGAGTTACTTAGGAAAACTCCACTGTGCTTCACATTTTATCAGTTGGAATTGTTTTCTTACCTAAAATGAATTTTTCAAACATCGTAATATATATTTTTGTTGGTGGTGATGGGGCCTTGTGCAACCATTTTGCCAAGCAGAGAGTTTCTACCCCTGCACAG
>JAOWBP010004096.1:6966371-6976641 GCA_028571105.1 Tragopan temminckii | reverse complement strand
TAATATATATTTTTGTTGGTGGTGATGGGGCCTTGTGCAACCATTTTGCCAAGCAGAGAGTTTCTACCCCTGCACAGCTGCCAGGTGAAGGTGGACTCACCTCCTGTTCTGCTGCATGCACAGAGCCAACTGCAGAGCACGTGTCCCAGCAGCTGAGCTGAGGAACAGCAGCTCCGTACTGCGCCGTGCACGTAAGGGTGTAACTCAAACAGCTGTCTTTGAGAAGTAGTGCTGTCGGATGGGGTGCAGCGAGAGGTTTGTGGCTCTGTCGGGTTTTGGAAAGGCTTCTTTATGAAATAGGGTTAGTATTTGTAAACTGTTCTTTACATTCCTAAGTCTGCACGTTTCACTTTGTGCCACCGTTTGCTCGCTCCTGATGAATGATATAAATCAATAAGCTTACATCACATTTCCTTGCTGCGTGATATATTTAAAATAATTTTTCTGCTCTTGCTGGAGACGGGATTGTTTTTCTCCAGCTCCTAGACGGTTGGCACAAGCACAGGTTACACTACAGTGTGCTTGTTAGCACCCTTGAGAGAAACCTCCTCTTTTTCAACAAAAAGTACTGACTCGACAGCTTTGTGAGCAATCTGATTGGCCATACGGTGTTTCCACTGAAACAGTTTTAAAATAGAACAGTGTGGACCACAGAGCAGTTCATAAATGAGGAATTTGGCTGCAGTGCGGTAGTTTAAATCCATATCAAGCTGGTATAAACAATGTATAAGCTTTTCTGTGCTAATGGTTTATTCGGTGTTTTTAGCATACTGTGAGTTCTATTAAGGGCTGTAGTGTGTTTTCACTGATTACATTTTTGGAATTATTTTATTTAGGGTTATATATAAGATAGTCATGTTATTTATACTTGCATTATGGTTGTGGGATTTCGAACAGTGTTACAAACTGCGGATCACATTTCACTATCAAGTACATCCAAGAAATCCCATTAGTTTCACTCATTTTAATGGGCTGTAACTGAGAGCGCATGCAGAGATCCATGTGAACGCCTTTACCCACAAGACACTTCTTGAAACCATTTGAGCTGCAGCCACTGCTCTGGGAGAGCATCTCAAGGTTGCAGGAGGTTGGCTTGGCAGCATAGGCTGGGCGACAGAGAAGTTCTCTCTGAAGAAATTCTTTAGAGAAGATAGGTGGCACGTAACTTGTATATTAAAGGCATTCCAGTTGGGCAAAATCAGCATTCTAATGGTACAATAAGTGCCAGGGGATTTTAATGACCACAAATGGTTAGGAACTTGGTTTTACATCTCATCTGACCAATAGTTTATGACGCGCTGTGGTTTTTGCTGTTCCGTAACAACATGTTTCTTGGATCATTTAAAGTATTTGGCTAGCAACACCTCTGAGGCATGAGTTAGCTCACAGTAATGCATACTTTGATGTGTCTTATTGTTAAATTATATAGTGCATACAATATTTCATTTTATTTAATACAAATCATTTTTATTTACTTAAAAGAAGCAAGCTGTCTTATTATATGTGTTTGGCTTAGAAACAAAGGAATTATATTCTTTTAAGAGGTGTTTTATGTTTTATGGTTACTGAGAGAATACATGGCCTTTTAATAGGCATTTATATAAGTGGGATCCATGTCTCCACTCTATTATATATTTTCAAATAATTAAAAGTGCTATACAAATGCCATACGATAGCCTTACAGAAAAGAGGGAAAACCCATGTGGCTTAAGATGTTGGGATTAAAAAAAAAAAACAACTTGTTTCTTGGGGAGGGCAGGAGGCAGAAAGGTTTATTGGGGTAATTTAATTTCTACTGATGCTACAAACATGTATGGGATGAGGACGTGGGAGTTCAAATGCAGACGCTGCTTGTACTGTTCCCCATCGTGACCTGTTCTTCATTGAGACAGTCAATTGACACAGACGCCAGTGCACTTATTACTGAGTCTACTGTAAATTAGACTTTCAGTCTTGCCAGGGATAGATATTTTTCCTGTGTTCACCGCTATCACACATCACATTTGAGGGAGGGGAAAAGGAACTTTTTAAAACAATAATATCAAACAACTTGGAAAAAAATGTTAAATATTACCATATGAAGAACTGATTAAATTTGTATGGTTTTCTTTCAGTAAAAACTGATATGTGATGAAACACAGTGCAGCTGGATAACTTGTTTTGGCTAACGTTCCAGTGTTCTCTGATCTCTTTACCCAGCTCTATATATAAAAAAGAAACCATATCAGCATTCTTGTTCCTATTGTACAAGCAGTGACTAAAATGCCCCTTTTTCATTTACCCCTTACCATCTGGACTGTAAAAACTTAACATGAGTTTGCCAACGAGGTACTTTATCTGCATGTCTTCTTCCTATTCACAGCTACTCTTGAATATCATCATTTCTGTAAGTCTTGTCAGTCTTGCCATGGCAGTTTTTGTGCATTTAATTGGAAAAACTACTGGATTTGGATATTTTCAGCACCAGCATGCCAGACTCTGGGTTTCTTTTTTATGTAGCCCAGACACAGGTACGATCTGATACCAAAGATAGGTCTCTATATTTAGAAGTTGTCTTGTTCTGTCCCTCAGAGTTTATGGAGTCTTCTGCAGGGTCATTAGTTTTACTTCTGTTTTATATATACTGGGTTTATGTTGGTATTTTTAGCGTGTTGAAGAAACTCAGGAGCAGTTCTTCTGTGGGGGTAATGTTTTCAAACAATGAACTCACTCTTTAAAAGCGTAAAAATGTTGTTGAAGGCATAAACTTAAGCGTGTCAATATTAGGGGTGATTTAAAAAAAATTATTCAGAATAAGTACCTCTGTACCTGAAATGCAGGGCTGTGAAACCAGGCTAGTTTGTTTGTTTTAAATTCTGTTCTTCAGCCAAATGTCCTTATATTGCAGGCTTTTTGGCTGGCACAGGAAGATCAGACTTCCTGCTCATTGATGTAGATAGAATTTTTCTTTTATTTTGGGAGTGGCAGGGGGTTGCTGCAAAGTTTAATTTTCCATTTTGTTAACTAAGAACATATGCCGAGGGTCTTAGACTCTCTGAAGCACTGACTGACATAAAATATAATGGCAATCCAGCATGGGCTGAGGTTGGCAAATCTTGGATGTTGTCCCACTAGATACTGGAAGACTGCAGATTTTTTTAGCTGCGATAGATAGCATGGGTAATTTGCTCTTCACTTTGGCACACTCTGTTTAATTGCAACTACAGCAGAGCAAAACCATCTGCTGAAGTGATCAAGGTCAGAGCTTTTGAGTTATGAGTGTTAGAGAAAGTCATAGAGACCGTTCTTCTTGTCATTCCTTGTGGTGGAACCCCACAGCTATATACCCAGTTCTAGGTATATCCTGGTTGTCTCTGTTGTTTGATAAGTGCCAACCATGTGTTCGTCCTACTGCCAGCCCTGTGCCGCTGCAGCTGCTGGCACACTGGGCTATGTCTGCTTGCTCTGCTTGTCACTGTTGTCCCTAACTCTTCCATATTTTTCAAGGTTGATTGATGCAATGCTGTGTTGGAAAATAGGAGAAAACTAAGAAAAGCATGACAACCAATTTACTCAATCTGAAGAGGCTCTAGGTACGGAGTACACAAACTGGAACATGTAGAGCTATCAGATTTCCCATATTTTTTTACCACCAAAGCTCTTCCTTAGCTCTTTTTCTATTATTTCTGCTATCAGACAGGACGTTTCTTTCTTGTGAGAAGTCTGTGCGTGTAATCCTTGAACCATCAGTGAAGGCCGCAGAAGGAATTGATTTCTCTATTCTTGTTTGCCACTGTGCGTCACCCCGTGATGACCTCCAAACCATTCTTCATTCTCAAACATAAGCTTGCTCTGTTGACATCTCCACAAACAATTCCTATTCAGAGTCTACATTTTTTTGCACATCTTACCTAAAAAAATTATAATCGCTCCCCTCCTCGACAGAGAAATATGTGAGAATTACCTAAATCAAGTAGAAAATATCTACAGTGCTATTAGTACTCTCATTGTACAAAACCCTTTCCATCCCTATTAATTCAATTTTCAGTAAAATTAATGAACTTTTATATTAAAATAGATAATTTTCCTGCTACAAAGGAAGAGGGGTTACTATTGTTTATCTAACATCAGGAAAGAAAAGATTGCAATGTGCCTTTTCTTCCCCAAAATACTAGTGCCAGAATTCTGGCATTCTGATGACACTCTCATCATGTTTAGTTTTCCTGAACGTGATTGTTCTACCTCCTTATTGTCACCACTAGCACCGCACAATTATGCATGTATGTTTTGTTACCACTTGGAGTTCATCCTATAGTACACAGAAGTTTTACAGAACCTGCCCTTCTTTCCAGATCCTTAAATGTAGAATTGAAGGCTGATATTTTAAAAGGAGCATTCAGTACCAACTTCTGCTCTTTGAACAGAATTCCTATCCAATTGTAGCCATTTTTTTGAACATACAAAGAAAGATCATGGCCTTTTATGCCCTTTAAAACTTGCTTCTTTCGTTTTTCTATCTTATCTTTGCTACCATAACTCTCTTTACGTTCCTATCAGTTAATGCCACATTTGTATTGGCAACTAACTTTCTAGAATGAAGAGCATCTTAGTCATAAAAATATAGAAACTTATTCAGCAATCCAGTCTGAACTGAACTGTGCCCAGTTTTGAAAGCTTAGAGGAAGAGGAGAGAGGACACTGGAAAACAAAAGCTTTTTTCCCAGATCTCAACCTTTATGCATATTTATATGAAGAAGATCTGGTCTAAGTGGAAGTTAAATTTATTAGAATACAATAGAATACTGTAAAAATGACTTAAAAATTTATTTGCAGTTATGTACTCATAATTTAATTCACAAGTGCCTGTACTAATTCTGATTTTAGCACGGCCTGATATACGTGCTAAGGCCTGACTGACAGCCTAGAAGTAGAATTTCAGTTTCTACAAATAAAAACAAATGAGTTAATAGACGTTCAGAACTGAGTAGTCAATTATGTATGCACTGTGATACCTTTAGTCACACAAGAGGAATGCTTTGTTATGTACCTTATCGTAAGGTTCATTGTTTAGATTTATAGGATAAGTAATGAATTTCATAAAGTCAGTAACTTTTTCAAGGCTCAATAGCTTTCTTCTATAAGGACATTGTCCGCCCTGTAAACATTGGAATATAAAAGAATAATAATAATCTTCAGAATTACTGACACCCCAAAAATACATTAGATTGCAGCACAGTCCCTCCAAGCAAAGTGCTGTGTGTATGGGATGATAGGTTTCCATTGGAAAAATTGTTTGAATTTTAGACTATTTTAGAATGTCTTTTACTTGCATTCCTTTAAAATAACATTTGTTCTGTGACTCATTGAAAGGAACGTGTTTGAAAATGCTATCTGTGATACTTAACTTCTGAGAAGTGGTTACTGCCTGAGCTTTGTGTCTACTATCTTTTTTATTATTCTTTTAGTATTTTTAAAATTCTGTTTCTGACATGATACAGAGCGACCCAGAGAGGGTATGAATCAGCTGAAACAAAGGAAAGCAAGTGCAAGGAAACAGTAAAAGAAGTATTCTTCTATCAGTTCAAAGTCATGTCCATCTGCTCTTAATTTATCCTCATGCAGAGGTTGGATATTTCACTATTGTTAGGCCACACAGTGAATCAAATCCTGTTTCCTAATTGCCACCACTCTAAGTTATAGTTCTAGGAAATGGAATTCTCTTCCTGGCAGCTGAGAGAAAGCAATGATGTGAGGAGAGGAAGAGGCAGCTTAGACCTCTTTCATGAGACATACCTAGGTCCCTAACTTGGCTTACAGAAGCACTGACATTCATATTTTTGACAATCTGTAGATAAGGACTTCTCTAGCCATTGTGTACCGTCTTTATTTGGATATAACAGAGAGTAATCTGCCTCTATTTTTGCTGGATGCCATCTAGTCCTTTAATGATATTTCTTAGAAATTAGAGTGAAAGTGGTCTACTTCTGGATACAAAAGAAAAACCAGACGGCTTGCTTCGTACATTACTTAGCTGCCCTCTTCCAACCAAGTCAAGATATATGAAAACCTCAAAGTATCCCATCTCAGGTTTTATTTGATGATTTCAGTATGTTCTATTTCTGTATTTAGATGGTTTAGTATTGCAGGAATAGTATAGTTTTGCAGGAATTTAAAATAAATTTTGGGTTCAAAAAGTCTGGAAACGAAGTTCACGGATCTGCCTGAAGATGAACTGCTTCTCCCAAGATGTGAGAGCAGTTTGGTGCATTAAGCCTTACTGAAAGGTAAGAGGCCTGATGCTCTACTGTGTTCCCTGCGTGTCTGTACACCAGTCAGGACAGGAAACGCATGTAATGCTTGTGTTTGGTTTTAGCCTATAACTGCTGAAATCCATGTCTGATACCTTTAGTTTCACCAACCATGTTTTAAAATACAGATAGCATGTTGGCCCAAAATCTGGACCACAGGGCACTCTGCAGCCCAATCCCATTTGAAGGAAAAGAACAGCTGCACAACCAGGAAGGGCTCTGAGCCCATGCATCATGTTTTGTAGTAAAACAGCAGCCATTGCAGAATTACCTTTATTTATTGTGTTGAATGTCTGCAGCAGACCTCCCTCCTCCAAAAAGCATGTTAAGAAGATGCAGTTGTCTCAACTCTCAGAAGAGCCTTCCAAATTAATTTTTAAAATTTGAGTAATTAATTTACTTAAAACATTAAATTTAATGTAAGCTGTTAAATGTAAATGCTTCCCTTTCAAGGGGAACCTAAATCACTGGCACGTTGGGGTGCACGCCTGCTCTGCCCGACACAGCGCTCTGCAGGCAGCATGGCCCCTTTCCTTACCCACCCCGGTGTGGGTTTTTTCCGTGAACACTTTTTGCTCTTTGGTTATTTGTTGTAATTATCAAGTTCATTTTTCTCTAATAGATGTGATTAAGTATATTTAGCACTGTGTAATGAGTTTTCTGCCTGGTTGCGTTCTGGCTAATAAGGAATTCCTCAGAGTCCCTCTGACAGCTGCTGAGGATCCCAGGTTTGGGCTGCCACCAGAGACCTCTTCCCTGAATTGCTACCATTAGAGAAATTAACTCGGTTAGCCTAACCATAAAATCTGGGCTGAAATTTGATTACTAATAGATCTCACGGTAACTTTCAGCAGCACAGATACCGTGTGTTTTTTCTTGCACAGAAAGTCCTATAAAAATCACAAAAATTGAAAACTGACGCACAGTGGATACACAAAGTTCTGATTAAAAATACTGATGAAAAGCAATGAAGATGAAAAGTAGCCACAATAAAGCTACTATTACAGCAGTCCTTTTCTAATTCTTGCAATCCCTGTGCCGACTTTCCAGCTGCTGGGTAGCACTCCCTGCTGTTATCGCACTGGCCCCAGATCTGTGGGGCTGGAGGGAGGCAGCGCCGTGCAGCTGGGATGCGGTGCTGTGCAGCAGTCGCTTAGCAACAGCCACTGCCTCTTCACAGACCCTCCAGAAGGGGGATGCAGAGACGGGAGGATGGAGTGGGGATGCAGAGATGGGAGGATGCAATGGAGGATGTAATGGGAATGCGGAGACGGGAGGACGGAGAGATGGGAGGATGGAATGGGCCAGGAGGTGTTGCGCCTTTGGCAGAGCCAAGAATCTGATCTTCCTGCTGAGAGCAGTGACTGTGAGAATAGTCTTCTGCCAAAGGTCCTTGCAAAAATGGAGAAGGATCGGAAAGTGGTCACTTGGCTTTGTGAATTACGGGAACAGAATGCAAATAAACTGTTTTCTTGCTAACTGCGAGCCTGTGTTACATTAGGAGGTATTTGCTGCTGCTGCACATAACGGTTACAGAAAATGCATAATCATAGCCATGTGTCTTCTATTTATCACTACAGTTGAGTACCAAATTCACAGAGAATAGGGATTGAAAATTAATGCCAAGTACCTCTTAAATTCCCTGCTGGTATGTTAATTACATAAAGACTGCTCATAGTAGGGTTAGTGGTAAAGTAATAATTACGGATGGGCCTACAATTTTAAATTCTTTCAAGATCTGAACAACTCTGTTTAGGATCACGCAGTATTAATTGCTAGGCACTGTATTTCAACCCCGTTTTATTTCATCCGGAGAAATACTTTACAAAGGCTCGAGGGGCTGCTGAAGTAAACCAAGTGGTACTTTCAGCACCTTGCACCCACTCCCTGAATCCCTTGCAATGCTCTGTGTTTGAGCCTCTCCAGTGAGCGAGGTGTCACCGTTTGCTGTGTCATTTATTGCAACATCTGAGCCTTTAGAAAGCACAAAACGCAAAAGGGAGTAGGGAGGAAGCCGTTGATGCAAATATAACCAACTTTGTGAAGGGGCTCTTATCTACAGCAACCAGCGGCGTGCTGGGTGTTTCCAAGCACTGGTTATTGCTGCTCAGCAGCACTGCTCTGCAATTAATGTTGGAGCACCCCGATAAGGCGGATATATAGGAATTAAAAACAGATAACATTAATGCAAACAAAGAAATTTAAACCTTTCGACCTCCTTTGTACTTGTTTATTTCTGAGCTGAACCTTAGCAGAAGAGCAAAAAGAGGCTGCATTTCAGTGTGGTTTTATTTGGGGGGAAAAATACATTTAGAAATTTGGAAAGGAACACCTAATTGTACTGCTTCTCTTTCTACACTGATGTAGTTTGCAAATGATGCCGCGTTATTCTCATAAGCCTGCTCCTGAAAATCGCCGTAAAAAACAACAGTGCATATCATAAAAGCAAAGAGGGCTTGATCCAAGCAGGAGTCTGCCTGCTCATTTTTAGAAGGTCAGATTGATAGACAATATCTCACGGGCTAGATAGTGACTCTATCAAACTAATTCTTAAACACATAGTAGTACAATGAATTATTCCTCTCTTCGAAGTATGGTTTATGACCTTTCTGCCCCAGGTATTATTGCTGATTATTATCTGAGAATGAGTGGTAGCATGCTTTTTGTTTTGGTGTTTTTTGTGGGTTTTGTTTCCTTTTGTTTTTAACCCGTGTTGTTTTTTTTAAGCAAATATGGTTTGTGAAGCATTTAGTACAACAGATTTCTGATGAAATAATTTTCTCTTGTGGTATGGTAATAAAGAATCGCTCTTCACTTTGTTTTCATTCTAGAGGTTATTGCTTAAAGTAATATCTCAGGTTGTACAGATAAGTATTCCTGTGACCTTTTCTGTTATTTTCGCTCTGATTTGCAGAGAAGTGTGAGCATTTTAGAATATTTTAATTTATTTTGCAAAATCGTCTCTTACTAATTGCCAGCTTTTCAAAACGAAAATGGTAGAATTCGTCATATGAAGCTGCATAAAAGATGGACCTATTTTGTATATAGAATATTGCCTGTCCTTTAGATCTATGTGTTTTGCTTATGGAATAAACCAAAGTAGGAGAGATAAACTAATATTTTGTATAAGCTCAGCCAGACAATACACATGATAAAGATGTTTCATCTTCTTATGTATGCAGAAAATATGAAAAATTGTAGTTTACACATATTTTCTCAATTCAAGTGTAAAATTGGGCCCCTAGATTGCCCTGGGCCACGGTGGTTGTGTTAAAGAAGCACTATTTACCTAGCAGCTGAGTGAAAAATGATCAGAATATTAGACTCATCTAGGCCACATTAAGGAGCCATTGCATTTCCCGACAATTTTATGCTATCTCAATATGAAAACAGAGCAATTTCAGCTCATATCAGGTTATGATCGGCAATTACAGTTGCATAATTCACCTAGTCGTCTCTTTTCAGGGCCTTTATTTTCCCTCTTGGTGACATTCCTGAGAAAGTGCCTGATAAAAATGTCATATATCATCCTGGCTTTAAAACTCGTAAGGGGGTAATCTGCTATGCCTTGCTGAGCCTATATTCATCACTAGATTTTTGACTTGGAGGGGTCATGACACTCATAATTTCCTTTTTGATATTGTCCTCACTAGATATGACAAGGGCTGTAAAGGCTCGGATGTATGCTGTGGTTAAGAGCCGTTCCAGTGGGGCTCATCACTAGCAATAACAGTGCATTACTGTGCATTGGGCAGGAGTTGGCCGTTTCGAAGATAATTAGATTTGATGTCAACATTTCTTTATCACCTGCATCCTTTTGTGCATCTGCGTGTCAAGTTGTTATTTCCGGATTTATTAGCACCCTCAGAGCTACTATCTATCTGTCAGCCTGCATGGTGTTTGTGTTGACAGTTGTAAAGTTAATTACTAGTACTAATGAGCATCGGGCTTTTGGTGGACATGGCATTTTGGGCATTTAAAGC
>JAOWBP010004096.1:6921238-6966271 GCA_028571105.1 Tragopan temminckii | reverse complement strand
TGACAGTTGTAAAGTTAATTACTAGTACTAATGAGCATCGGGCTTTTGGTGGACATGGCATTTTGGGCATTTAAAGCTGTAATTAGATTTTTTTTCCTTTGTGTACAGCCACAGGAAAAATGCATAATAAGAAAAAGAAACCCAACCCGAGCACCCTGACCTCAAATCTCTCTCTCTCCAATTTGACATTGTTTACAGTACCGTGAATTCAGAAAACTCCGAGAGGTGCCTTGTGTTGCTTTTTTACTGTTTTTTTTTTCCCTCACCATTAACTCAATGAATATTTGTTTTATCATGTCATCCAAACTCAGATCTTTAATAAATAAATAAACACGTTTTATTTTCAGATGGTTATAATGCAGAACATGTCCGGATAGTACACGTATCGGTATTTCCCTGTTCTGTAAGTGCCCTGTATTTTAGTACACACCGTGAATGTGGCTGTTGTTAAAAATAAATTTTCAAGGACAGCAAAATTAGTCCACCTCCTGGATCCCTCCCATTTTAACGCAGTAATATATTAAAAATACAGAGTACAGAGACACTTACTGCTTTTTACTCAACTGTAAATCCAGAGTAATTTCAGTGAAGTGGGATTAACGCAGGTGGAACAGAAAGGAGAATTTTCATACGTATTTGCCTCGCGTGCATCCTAAATTCCCTATCCTGTAAATCCCATTACCAGGTCTGCTGTATGATGTTCCGAGTAACATATAACTCATGGAATTTAGAATAATGGCACTTATATGTGACATATACTTTATGTAAGTATATTGTTTATTCTACTGCTGCAACTAAGAACCACTCCCTTGCTGCTGTTTCTATTTACTTTCTATTTATCATTATCTGCCATTTTGCTAAACAACTGCCCTGCGCAGGCATCAATCATCTATAAAAATACTCCGGCTCCGAGAAAATTTCACCCCAGCACTGAAATGATGAGCTAACCATTTTCATCTCTTGTTGAAGCATTGAGATTTATTGGGCTTTGATGGGCTGCGGCCCAGCCATCGCTCTCTGCTAGCAGCCTCCCACTTGCATTTATTCTTATTGCTTTTAGCAATGCAAAATGGAGCTCCCTCGTCCCCGAGCCCTGCCCGGCGAGGTGGGGCGCGGAGCCGCCGTGTTATTGCTTTCTATTAGATAAGGAGAGGACACACAGCAGCGCGTGGTGATTCAGATGATTTTCTTATTTCCGTTTAGCGGCGATGACAGAATGTCATAGTGAAATGACTTCAAAAGTCATTTTTCCCTCTGCCCTGGTTCTGCAGCCCTGTCCCTCGAGGGCACTTCCATTGTACAGTTATATTAATTCTGCTAACTTTCAGACTTCATTGCTGACAATAGGCCTTTTGGCTTTCTCAGACTATTACATTAAATTTCCCATCAAACCATGTCAGCCTCTGAGGTCAAAGATTCCGGGAGATGCTTCAGATATTTTGCCTTTTGACTCTGTGGGCAGGTATTTCTAAATTGCTTCTGGCTTTGTTTCTCCAGTGCCGGAGCGCTCCTGACCCCACCTGCAAGCTTGGGGCAGCAGGCTGGGCTTCACCCCACAGCATGCACTGGTCCTTTGGGGGAGCTTCATCCTCCGTGCTGAAGGCATCTAGTCTTGTCCCAGGCTGCATGTCATGGTAACTTGTGCTGCACTTTGCTCAGCGTCTGTATACAAGATGGGAATAATAGTCTGTAGCTTCCAGTTAGGGTAACTGGGGCACAAGGTGTTGTAGCAAGATGCAGGAAGGTCTGGAGCACAGTGGGTACTGCCTAGGGCCACTCCTGGGGGTGTATGGAGGAACTGGAGAACGGTGCACTTAAAGCAAAATGTAAATAAACGTGGCTTGTGTGGGAACCATCAGAATCCTGCACTGCTATGCGTGACCACAGAATGGCTTTCAGGCTGCCGAGCAAGGTGTCTTGTTAAAGCATTCTTTTTTATTTATTCGTCAAGGTTCTCAGCCTTTTCCGATTGTGTAAATTGTTTTAACCTGATGGACTATTATTTTTTTTCTCTCTTTGGAATGATTTTGCATTATGGGAAAATAATATTTAAAGCAGCACTTGTCTGATGAGGATTTTAATTCAGCAGAGATTTACACCCAGCGCTGAACTGGAGAAAATGCTGTAAGAAAAGATGTTAGTGCATGCAGAATACAATTAGGAGAGACGTGCAACAAAATGATAGGCAGGAAGGTAAAAAGTAGGCTTTGTGTGATAGAAAAATTTCAAGAAACCGAAGAGCTCTGATGGCATGGAGAATTCTACAAATGCAGTACATACAGCTATCTTACTCAGCACTGGGAATTCATAGTCACAGTTTCTGTATTGAGAAAACAGGAATTTTGCAGCGTTCTTTTCCCCTAAAAAACTGTTATTTAAAAATAGGGCAGAGGAACAGACGTTCCCGAGAGAAAGATTTCCCCTGGAAACAAACTGTGCCTGGTTTTTGTGGTCCTGCTAGAGGAACGGATCAGAGGGGCTGGGTGCTTGCAGTGCGTTCTGCCCGTGTGCAGGAATGCCTGCGTGTGTTCGCAGCAACGGGCAGCTGGCAGGGCTGGAGAAAGATGAGCTTGGAAAGGCAGTGTCGATGTGTTACTACCTGCTTGCAGCCATAAGGATGGGGAATCATTTGTGACACTCTGGGGACAATTTTGTCACCCTGACAGTAATGCTGTTATGCACCAACTTGACACACAGGAAGAATCCATAAAGACAGATAAGTAACTGTGAAAGTGGCTGGGGATCAGCCGGAGTGCCACCACTCACCTGCAGTGACAAATAGATAGTCATGAAGGATTGAAAATCCTGCCCGGCGCAGAGATATGTCAGTCCAAAGGCAGCGTGCTGCGTGCTTACACGAGGGCTGGGGTAAAAATACACATAGGGCACACACACACCAGAGCCGCAGGCGTACATACGCGGAGGTTAACTTGGAGGTTAAAAAAGTGCCCTCTTCTGCTTCGTAGCCTCTTTATTTAAATACTTATTTGAAGTCTTTCACGATCGGGCAAGATTCTTACACTAATTACACTGGGTTGTAAGCTGATTCCTGCCATCTTAATTGAAATCAGCGTAGGTTAACATTGACGTAATGAAAATAAGAATTTGGCCCCTGTGATTTTAGTGGGAGCCAATAAATCCTTTTCCAGGTGTCATTTTTTTTAGTAATTGTTTTATACCAATAGAGGTCCCCATCTGCAAATCAAATGGAGAAAATTGGGACTGTTCACAAATACGTTCTGCCTTTTATAAACGTTGTACTTTAGCTGTTGATGTCAACCATGAGTCCTAAAGCTCAGTATCCAACCTTTTCCTGTTTATTATGTTGAAGAGTGTTTTAGTTCCTACTGCACTGCCTTTCCCTTTGGAAGAAAGTGCTGACCAGCCATTTTCAAAATATTCTTTTGAAATGATAGTTCTGGTGCTTTTTTTGTTTGTTTAAGACAAAGAGGGGTAAACTACCCTCGAAGGCTACCTCTGAATTCAGTCACTCTTCGTGACCTTGTTTTCGTTACTCTTATTAGATAATCTGAAGTTTATTTCTCAGGGAAGAAGTGAGCAGGCAGAAGTTGTGTTTGGGGTTTTGCTTTGTTTAGTTTACAAACTCAGCTTTCTCCCTTTTTTTTCAACCTAGCCACTGCCTTTTGCTTACAAGAAACTGTCCTTTTTGAGACAATCTCTGTAGCTCATTCAGTCCCCAGGCTGGCAAGCAAAAAGAGCTGCCACCCTTAGCCTTTCCCACAGCCAATGTGCTCAAGGTTATTTTTTTTCCATCTTTTTAATTTTTTTCTTCCCAAGTGAAAGTTCACTGTCAAGCCCAGAATTCCCTTCACACTGCCAGTATCTGGGCAACTTCTGCAGTGCTCGGAACAGGTACTGATCCCCCAGCAAGTGCCTGCACCTCGCCTGGGGTGCAACACTCTGACAGCCCCAAGGGCCAACCCCAGCTCCCTTGCTGGGCGTTTCTAGTTTCCTTTTTTGCCTCTTTGACTTGGTCTTGGGCACAGATTTTCTGAATGATTTACGTAAGGTGGTGGCTGAGGTGAAGATTTATATGTTATTCCAAGCCCAGGAGTTTCTTAAGGTGCAGAAAATAATTGAAACGTGCATAAATTCTAAGAATTAACAAAACAGTGTCTAAATCTTTTCCCATTTTATCATATTTTTGCAGAGAAACAGTTATTTGAGCTAATCACAATATGTCACGTTTTTTCATCAAAAAATGCATTTTTTACAAAGCTAAAACTTTTCATGGAAAATATCTGTTAATTTTATATGAATTTGATCCGACATATAGTAGTTCAAGTTTCTGACTATTCAAAAACATTTCACTGTATGTGATTAAAAATAGTCTCCCATTTTGTTCTATTTGTCCAGCTTTTTGGCAACAGCACTGTGCCTCTGATGCATTTTGGACTTTGTGTGATAAAGCCATGCAGTGGCGTGTAGGAATTAAATGACTGTGAGAAAAAGAGAGGAGATGCAGTCTCCTGTGAGGAATGTTGACTGCAGTGTGAATGTGAGCATCAGGCTCACCTGCCGTGGTTCCCATTAAGCCGTGTGTCACCATAAGTAATACTGTTCTGTGGTTCAGTATTTCGCTGACTGAACACCAAGGGTTTGTACTCAATTCCACAAATCAGAGTGAACACTGCAATTTGGAATTATTTGGGCATTATTTGATTAAAAAGTGCAATATGTAAAAAAGCAATGGAAATCTGAAGTTTTCCTCTGGCATAGAGATTTGCGTTTTCATTCAGCTCTGTGCAATATGCCATTGGCAAAGCAATTCTCTTCTGTACTCGATTGCTCTTGTTGGTTGAACTGAATGCTAATGGAGGAGCTTTTATCTCATTCAGAACATATTAGTTAAAACCCGGAGAGCAAGAGGATACTGCCAAAAGGTCTCTTGCATTGACAGTAAAACTTCCAGCTCTAGAGCTCATCTCTTCCATTTCCATCCTAATCTTGGCTCTGAGTCTGGGAGGGGAAATGCAGTTATTTCCTGTCACCTCTTAGAAATATGAAGAAAAGAAAATATTTGTTTCCCCTTTTCTGTTCATAGTGCTTTTCAGAAGGTACATAATGACTGCAATTCTTGTGCCTTAAATGGTGCTTAAGCAATAGTTGTGCTTTACTGCTTCGTGGATTTGCAAAGGGAATTGGAGATACTTTATACTTTTATCCTCTCTTCTGTAAACTCATGAAAAAAATTGAGTGTGATCATTTATTTATTTTATATATTAGCTACAGAAATATATTAGGGGCATTTAATAATATATTTTAGAAAGCTGGTAGTGGGATATTTTTGGTTTTAAATCCCATGTTTATTTAGATTACTGTTCATTTTGTATGAATGTTTTCTGTTTGCGTGTCCATATCTTTCAAATGGAAAAAAAAAAAAAAGCTGTGTTGTTCTGTCCCAGGTAGGTGTCTAATATATGTCTGTATAAAAGAGGTGTGTGATACACAGTCAATACATTGGTAGTAATTAACTATTTACGTTTTTAGTTGTCTGTTATCTTAAAACAGAATGATGTAATAGAAAAAAAAAAATTAAGACCTTAGACATTTTGCTCTTTAATTGATCTTAGTCAACGCTATAGATTTTGCTATTAAATGCATTCTTAATTAATGATAAATATTTTCACACCGTGTTCTCCAATGAAAGTCATAGTCTGACCAAACTTCTTTCTGCAGCCTGAAATCCAGCCCTGTTTTAGTTTCTACTGAATTGTTTTGTTTAGTCAAGGAGTATGAATCCCACACTGAATACCTCTTCAGTTTAGACTGGAAATGACCAGAATGCTGTGGTCATTTGCCATCAATAGATTTAAAATGATAGCTTATGTGACATGTCAGTTATTGCAGCACTTCGTGATTAGTCACCTGTGGAAAGTTTTTACTGAGAAAGCCCATGGAAAGCCAGTATTGTCATGGTACTGTACTTCAGTATGAACTTCAACCAATAAGCCAAGCACTGGTATGACAGCAAGTTAAAGTGTTTCTGTATTACGTTTCACAGTAGTTGGACATTTATTCCATAAATCTTTATATATACATGCAGAAGATGTGTATGAGTCCATCTAGCTGAGTACCCCTCTCCAAAAGTGACCACAAACAGATGGGTAGTGAAAAGTAAGGCAGGACAATTATTTATGTTATTATATTGTTTATGATATTTATTTCCTCAAGGATCCTCTCTAATAGTTAAATTCTTCTTTCAAGTCTTCAGACTTACGCACCATAAGCAGTTCTCTTTCCTGGACTGTTACCCAAGTTGTGGCTGCTGCTCTTGGAATCATATAGGTGCAGTTGGGGTAGAAGGAGGGAGGGAAGGGTGAGACTTGATCCTTGTCATGGGATGGTGAAGTGGAATTTTTTTGAGAAGCATTGGGCAGCAACGTGTAACATAGGAGAGGGGAAGAATGGAGAATCCTGGACAAGAGGTGGCAGCATGTGGGCAGGGCTCAGCTTTACCCAGGTCCTGATCACGGGCAGGTGGCATACCATAGGCAGAGCTACTTACACTTAGACGTGTTATCAGGGCATTCTCACAACATCTGTGTTACTTCATTAATCCTATGTGTAGTGAAAACCAGGTGCAGCTTCTAGTGCCTCTTGCCTTCGGCTCTCTTTGTCTGCTGTGCAGTTATGCACTTCTCAAGCCCTACAGCATTCTTCGACAACTCACTTTACAGTTTCTGCACTCCTTTTCCCTGTGTTTTTACTGCTGTCTTCCACAGCCTTTATTGTTCCTCTCTGTGGAGAAGGCCACCCAGCTGAAAAACCCAGTTAAACCTGAAATAATCTTTCATTAAATTGATTCCTGGAAGGAAATGGACTCTTCCCACTCAGACACAAAGGGCTGAGTGTTTGCTCTCAGAAGGCCGTGACAAGTCTCCTCGCTCATTGTACCAGTGAGAAGCACAATGTGCTATGGTATATCTGTGCTCCTTCCTGTGAAGCCCTGGTGAGGAGTGGTCTGCTTGGCTATTGGCTTCCTGGCATCTGCTTCATCCTTGGTATGCTCTTGGTTTGCCTTCTGTGAGGCAAAATTCCTGCCTCTTTCTTTAGGAGCGATGATATTGGATGTCCATGTAACTACTAAACCAGCACTATATAACCTGTCCAGGGGAAGGGAGTGGAAGGAAAACTGGCTCTGTGGATGCATTTCCAACCTGTGGCTGAAAGCTTGGGAAGAGAGCTTTCCCCTGAATCTGCTGTGCAGACACAAATAATCGTTTCACAGGAATTATTAATAGGAGCTGAAGTAACAGGACACCATACAGTTTCTTCTGCAAAGGAGCTTTGGGCTATGCACAAAAGGAGCAAAGGCAGCGTTACTGGCAGGGCTCACAGAGGTCAAACCCTCAAACAGAGGTCAAACATTACAAACTGAGTAGATTGTAAATAACACGCATTGATCACAGGCATGTATATTTTTCCTATAATGAATTATGCAAATCCAGTATTCTATCTCAGGTCGTATCTATGACCATACAGTGCATTCCTTTTCTGTGGAAAATTCCCATATTCTGTTCTCTCTTCCCAAAATGAGCTTTTTAGCAGAGTTTCAGAACTTCCAAACTGTGTTTTTTGCTAATTTATTTCAAGAAAGTGCATTTTATGGTCTCATCTACTAATTCTTTTGATGAAAACACAAGCGAAACTCAACCAACTTGAACAGGTTGAGTGCCACATCTGTGCAGAAGATAGCAGCACACTTATTTATGGCTCAGAGAAACAGAGTCTAAATTAAGGCAGCTATTGCTAGAGTGTGGATAAGCAGCCATTATGAATTATCCTTAATTATAGCGATTTCCTAAACTAATAAACCTGCTAAATCTTTATTGCAAAGGTTAGTTTACACAGTGCATATAAAATCCGCATGTGCTACGCATCAACCACCAGCTGTCTGACAGTGTGTTGCTATTGCAGTGAGTGTTCACATAAATTTTATGTTGGTTATATTAACAGTCAGTCCATATCACTACCCACAGATGCCAGTAGACATAAAAATTGCTCTCCAGTGAGCCTAAATATCCCTAGAAGCTAGTTGTGTCTAATGTTCCATGTAGTATTTGTACGTGAAAGCAGCAGATTGAAAAGTTATTTACAGATGAATATTTCAATCCAGTTAGTTCATACTGGCCTACTTAGCCTCCTTTGCTGGTTTATTTGTATGCTAAATAATTCACTAAAGGTTCTTGTTTACTTTCAAAAGTATTTTCTATGAAATGCAAACAGCAGAACCAACTTCAGGTGCTCGAAAGGCTAAACAGCCCTATTTTCAAATGCTGGTCAGGACCACAGGCAGAATCTTGCAGATGGGCTGTCACTCACAGTTTTACCCGTTTAATTGCTGGTTTGGGGTTGTTTTTTTTTTTAAAGAATTTGCTGAGATTTGATGTTTTCATATGAATTTTTGGCAACATTATTTCTTCTTAATTTATCCTTTTTCACGGACAAATGGGAAGTCCTTCAGCGTCTTCCAATTAACCAGACAGTGCTGGCAGCACACAGCACATTTTGGACTATTAGAGGGCTCCTTGACAGTGTGCAGGACCAGCAGGTGCAGTAGATACATGCTTTCCCCTGCTGAACAACATAAACACTTTTTTTTTTTCTTTTTTTCTGTATCAATTTCTGTAATAGTAGGTCAGTTGCTTTGGTTGTGTGGTGCAACACTGTGCATTTGGTTTCTTTGAATCAGAGCATTGGAGAAACCCAACCACCATTCCCTTACTGGTACCCAGGGACCAGGAACTTAGCACTGTCCAGACCCCAGAGTTCATTCATGTGCTAACTTTTTTATTTTATGATATTGATTTTATCATTTTTGCTCTTTGTAATAGGAGTTGCTTTATTGATATTTACTCAGCTCCTCTTTGTACAAGTGCTGTATAGTACTTTGTTGCAAGTATTGACATACATCTGCTGGTTGCATCACCACCATCAGCTTATTTCACCCAAATGGTATTCAGATGCTGTAATTGTTTCTTGGTATTGATTTTAGATTGCCTTTATAACGTGCTTCCGAAGACCATAGCAGACATGGTGAGTCTGGCTGGAGTTTCAATTCAACCGTTACAACAATATGAATCACACCTATTAAAAGTGCAGTAGCTTAATATTTTAAGTCCAGATTTGCTTTACAAAGATCTCCCCAGCACGACTGAGACCAGACAGCTCTTGGGAGATCATGAAAGGGTATCTTAATGCTTTCTAAAGACTAGTTAGTTATTTTTGGAGGAGTTCTGAGCTATTAATGAATATTCTAGCACAATATTAGGGATGCTATGTTGTCAGTGGTGACCTATTTTTTAATAAGATATATAGTTGCTCAGGCTGAAGTTCACATCAGTATTTAAGATCCTGATATGTTGTTGCCTGCATACCTTTTGTTAAATGAGGCCTTTGGGGCAAATTTCGTCTTGAACAATTGCTAGAAATGGATGAATAGTGCAAAATACCTTCTGCAACCATTTCACATCACCTTAGGAAAAATTAGAGTAAAGTAGTTGATATAAAGAGTAGGAAAATTTCTTCTTTTGCCACCAAAATGTGAGCTGCTGAATTATTATTGATTGAACTGCTAGTGCATTTTCTGCAGCAAATGCTGTGTTACCATAATGGTGATAGAATTAGACACCTATGGTTAACATCTCCTGGATGAACTGAATGATAGTTTCTAAAATTTATGTATTATGTTACTTTTTGAAAGCTGAGTTGCGTTTTGCATTTAAAAAAAAAAAAAAAAAAAGGAGCAGTAGATAAAATACAGTGAAATACAGAATCCCTAAGAAGAAGGTTAATGAGGCTTTGCTCCAACAGCACTTGGGCAATTTTGAAAATTCCACTTTGCATTAAGGAGAATAAAAAAATAATAATAATAGTAAAATATTTCATAAACTTGCAAGAGTGTACATTTATGGTCCATAGGGAACTAGTTTTCCCAAAAGGAGCCAAATTGAGCATTGCTAGTATTAAAATACAAAACCCATCTACATTTGCCAAAATATCAGCAATCAAATTCAGTCCTCATGTGACTGCATCAGATAGAAAATGTTAGCTGGCAGTAAAGGCAAATCAGCAGTGCTTTGACAACAGACAGGGAAAAAATGCCTGTATGAAATATTACTGTACTTGGTGGGAGATATCATTATTTGTCAGAAGCTGTCCTGTATGTCACTACTGTCCTAGTTCCTAACGAATGCATGAATTTAAGGAAATTTTTCTGTGTTATTTTTATATGGGGAAAAGAAAAAATTGATTTCTCTGGTGTAGCACTAAGACACAAAGCTCATGGGGAGCTACCTTACGTGCTTTATGCTACCTTGTATTTTGATGAGTGAGGCTCGGCGTTCACAAGTCTGTTCAGTGCGTGGGATGCTGTGGTTTGCAGTGAGGGACGCAGCACCTTCCCACCAATGCTCAGCTCCCTGCTCCACAAGGACACTGCCTGAATTCCGAGGATGTTTCCTCCTGTGCTAGGAGCTTGGGCTGGGCGCCGGCATCGCCAGCTAATTGGGCAGAAACCTGCACTAGGAACTGTGAGACGCATCTGAATGGAGGCAGACAGGCATCCTGCATCAACTAATTCACCCACATAACACATCTTTGAACTGTCTAAGGCATACCTAACTGTTTACATGCTACCAACAAGAGTAAATAGTCTGAACAGAAGGAAGAGACAGAGTTGCTGTGAATAAAGAAAAAGATTACAAGACAGCCCATCTGCTAGCGAGTACCTGTCACCTCCAGTTACAAACCCAGGCAGCCCTACCTCAGAGCAGCCAGAGACCAGTTTGTTATTCAAACACGAGAGAGAGAACGAAGCTAACTTAGCCCTCCGCTCTCTGTCTGATATGGTGTCAAAACATCACTTCCAGGGAATCTCGTGGACAGAATAGTGAGGATGAGTTGAGTCTTAAATGCTAACAAGAAAATAGCTAAAAGAATGTACAGCTTCAGCAAAGCTAAGTGGCTATCCTCGCTAATAGCTGGGGAAGGGATTGAGCACGCTGGCTGTCGGGTGCAGATGAGAGTGCTGCCAAGGCAAACACTACTGACAGAGGGAGAAAGAATTATATTAATAGCTAAGGTAATCTTGTTATCCTTAAGAATCCTGATTATAGTCTTTTTAAAAAAACAACCACCTGTTTATTTTGTCATTGCAATGTAAGGCTGACAAAGGCACTTTCAGAGGGCCTTAAATTAAATAATTTTCTGTTCGTACTACCTATTGTTTTGTATGAATGTGCATAATAGGCCTTGGAATGCCTGTTGTCTTTGGAAACCTTTCGTTGTGCCATCAGCCAGGTGAAGTTTCTGTCCTGTCATTAACGTCTTCAAGGTCAGGTAGAGTGGTCACAGTCAGTTTTCACTGCTTTTATAACGTTTTTGTTTTATCAAGCATCCCTTGGAGAACAGACAAATTGGGTGCATGCATGTAGCAAGCCATCTTGACATTGATTTTTGAAGCTTCATTAGATAAATGCTGACATCATAGATTGATGTCTTTTTAAAACAGTGCCTAGCACAGAACCATTGGGGGAATCAAAAATATTGACTTGCTGTGTTTGTGCAGAAGGTCTGCTGGAGATCTCCTGCGTTAATGGGTCCATCAATTTAGGTGTTCTTTAATTATTCTAATTGTACACCTTGCAGCTGGAATGTGACTTTGTTAGCACTTCTGTCTAGGTAGTCGCACCTTTAACAGAGAAGAAATAACATTGGGTAGCAGTGACTTTTATCTACTTTGTCATCACATCTTGAATTCCTCAGTGATTCTTTTTCCTTTTTTTTTTTTTTTTTTTGCTTTGTTATGGGCTAATATGCCTGGGCAACATGGTGGTAAAAATGAATAGGGATGCAGTGCTGGACCAATGCAAAGGCCAAGAAGCTATATGGTACTTCAGAGAAATACATGCTGGTAAAATAAACTTGATGGTTTTGTTCGTGTTTAACCCCTCACCCTGTTACCATCAATAGATTGAAGACATCATTTGTATCTGCAAGTGTTTGTTTAATTAAGACCTCCTAAAAATCTTTGCTATTGATTCATTCCATTATCTTATTGATTAACTGCACTGGATCATGTACTTGCTCTTTAGTGGAAGGCAACAGTTTCAGGCTGCTGTCATTTACCCACAGATGTGAACAGTAAGCAATGTTCAGCATCCATGTCTGCCAAAGTGTCTTGTGTTTTAATGAAGCACTGGCTGCAATTCCCTGTATTACATGAGAAAAGCCAGTTGTCTCCTGCTGGTGGTGTGACCAAGCATAAAGGTTTTCTTCTAGTTATTCATAAAGCAGCTGCTTACCAGGGAATGTTAGGAAGTGGTGTTTTGCATTTGTATGTTACTTTCTAGAAGGTTGAAGTCAGAGCAGAAAATTAACACTGGTGACTTGTGTATTTCATTGCCATGCTTCTGTATTTTGTTTTTCCCATCCTGAAAAATAGAGCAAAGTGGGACTTTGCTGTGATATGATGATGTATTTGTAACTTGCAGCCTCACCTAGGGGAGTTTGCAGCATGACCTAGTATTAATGTATGTGTGTATCTGATAAAAGCATCACACCACGACCTCTCTGAAGACTTTTCTCAGGAAAATAATTCAGTCGGCACCATTCAGACCACTCAAGACTTGGGCTCTCTTTCTACACAAGTGTAGCTGCCTGCATGTCTTGTTTATTAGCTGTTTGCTGTCTTTTTATAGGGCAGAATCCCTTTCCTACACAGCATGATGGCAATGAGGCATGCAGCACCTTATTTTAGAATTCTAGAAATGCATTTCCATGTTGGGAATGGGAATCTGAGTAGGCTGAGTAGTGGTCTTAGAAATGCTCCTGCCACCTCTCAGAATTGTAGGAGCTGCCATTAGTAGCAAGAGGGAGGGTGGTGACTGACAGTAAAAATATGGGTAAGTTTAAAGCAAAGGAAAAAATCCTAGCCCTGTATTTTCTCCTTCTGTCTTGACATTTGAGTGACAATCCAGATTGGTCCAGAGTAACTGCCAATATGTCAGTGGAAAATTTAAAACATTATGCATGCCATATTGAAGTGTTTCATAGGAAGTAGGGCGCATAGTCTTTATTTTCACATGCAGCTCTTTCTTGACATTTCCAACGTCCTGTATGTTCTGTGGGTGGTCTTTTGGTGAATGCCAGCAGGTTCTTTGTTGCCATTGTGAAGGGAGGTCTCAGAGCCCACCCCCTACCCCCCGTGACAAAATAGCTACCTTCTTCCTCCCTTTTATATATATATATATATATATAAATGAAAAATCCTCTTGGACTGTTTTAAAATTCTAGTTCAACTGAGACTTTTGTGTTTAGTTAAGTTTATATATCTGCTGGCATGCGCTGTTAATTTAAGCCAAACCCTCAGCTTTACCTTGGCAGAGAGACTGATTTTGTTGGGTTCCCTGTACCCTGTTAAACGAGCTAGTACCAAAACAACATCTAAAGGACAAATGGCTGTGTTCTGATCGTTTTTCAGGATCTTTGATGGCAGCAGTAAGTCCTGACTCAGCTTTTAAGATACCTAAGCGTGGTAATTTTGTATGCTTCATGCTATTTCTAACTGCATAAATGCTAAAATTAAATAACAGAGTTCTTTAGGGCCTTGTTCTTAAAGCCACCTCAGAGAGCATTCTTGCATTTTTATTTTTTTGTAGGTTACATTTATTTGCAAATAATACCTTCTTCTGTTTGTTCGTGTGTGTAATCGTAATATTTTTGACTTTAATATGTTATTTATCGTATTCAAGAACTTGCCAAATTCTGGAATTGTACAGAACAGAGTAGAAAGGACTACACTGTTGCATGAATCATCTCATTTTTCTCCCTTCTGGTCCAAAATGGTGAATCTATTTAACTCCATTAGCTTCATCACTTTGGGTCTGGGAATCTGGTAATATCCTGGAGGATTTGTCTCAGCGTAGGCCTAGGAATGAATTCTGTCTTCTGTGGGGAAGCGTAGCAGAACATAAATGCTTGCTGACAGGTCCATGGAAGATTGAATGACTAGGAAAGCAGACTGCTAAAGTTTTTAGCACCAGATCAAGGTGGGGTGTTGTTCCTTCGCTTGATAGAACTTTCTCAATTTGCAGTCTTGGCAACTGTGTAAGTATTCTTTCTGTTCCATTTCTAGCTTGGATTTTTTGCTTAGCTTTGGTCTACTCTTTTTTCTTGGTTCTAAGCACTTTCTGTGATTAGAGAACAGAGCAAATACTGAGCCAGAGTGGGCTTTGTCCAATCCTTTAGCAGTAATTGAAATGTTGAGAGAAAAGCTCCATGATGCCCTTCTTTCTTCATCTACAGATGAGCTGATTGAACTCAATATTTGTAAATTACAATGCAGTACTGTAAGTTTACTTTGCACAGTCATACCCTAGATGGCTTTAAATTAACTGCAGCTGGGTACTACTGAGGACCTTGTTTTGATCCCAGTTTTGCAAGATCATGCACTTATTCTATATACATCAGTTAGGTGTCTTGCCCAGGGATGCTTATAGGAACTGCATGGCAGTGTTGAATTAGACTTTATTAGCTTTTATTTGTGGAAGTAAGGAACAAAGCAGCTTCAGCATATTGTCAGAAAACAGAGCGGTTTGGTTTCTCACTCTTCTAAAATGCAATTACTTTGTCATCTGAAGTAGTTCATATATATCTCTGCAACAGAATGTAAATAGAAGTAATCAGTGTCAATGTAAAGGGCAGGTGCGAGTCTCAGGAAAAATATCAAGGACAAAAAGTCAAACTCTGAAAACTTATAGCAACCTCCAGCTCTAAAGACACTTGAGCACAGGCTTGTGAATGTGTCTTCTGTTCCCAAAAACATATTGGTGTTTTTGGTATATATTCAGATGAAATTTCCAAATGGATGTTACTTCTTTTGAATGTATTAAAATGATTTTACTTTTTTTTTAATTTGGAAATGTCTTTCCAAAAAATCTTTGAAATGTTTAATAAGTTGAAACTGACCTTTTCCACCAACTTTTATGGCTTCAATAAATTAGGATTTTCTGGGGAAAACATGTTTCATTGAAAAGATCCCAGCTAAATCTAGTGAAGATTTATTATTTATCATGGACCAAATCTTGTTTTCTGTACCTACATAAATAGTTAATGAAAGTGCTTCCAAGCATAAAGCATGAACTATTTGGACCAATGTTATAAAGTGCTTTGAGCTGGGAGGAATAGGAGCTGGAACATGGAAGTTACATTATAAGCAGGGTTATTTTTGTTCTGTAGAAAAACTTCTAGTTGTCAAAGACTGTAAAAAGAAATTCTTTCTTTTCCTTTTGAATCCTGCAAGAGTTAACTTCAACACACATTACTCATGTCTCATTGCAGTTGTCAGAGGCTCGGTGACTATTTTGATTATTGAATTTAGGCAGAGATCAGTTGAACAATTAAAATCTACAAATAAAATCTCCCAAATTGTCAAACTGAGTGTGAGCTCCCACTGGAAAGGACTTATTTTTGAAGTTGACATTTCTGTGTATAGTATCTTGCCAATTTACAGCTCTTTTGACTGGAGTATACTAAAGGATTTCACTAAGCAAGATGTCCTTTTCTTTCATGGACAAGCTGAAAGTTGTCTCGTTAAGAATGTTTGAAAAAAAATAAACCAAAGCTACGTTGAACTTTCTTTTTAAGCATATTTAGTGGAAATGTGTACGAGATAACTTAATAAATGGGGATCACAGTAAATGTAAGAACCTGGGTAAGTACTTGGGAAGTAATCCTATGCTGGGCCCCTGGCTGCTCTCAGTACTAGCAATTTCCAGATTAATTTTCAGGTGGAATGCTGCAGAGTAGAGTGGAACTATCCTAAAATAAATATTCCATATCCACCTATTCCTTGACTTTCAGTGCTTCCTTGACTTCCAACTTTGACTATCCTTGTATCAAATATGTTAGCTAAAAAATGACATAGAAATCTTTTCTTCATATTAGATTAAGTCAGAATTTTTGTTGATGTGAATAGGCTTTTGTTTGCATCTGCTTACATTATTGCTGAACTTGGTGCAAATAATGTGGTAGTTCATTTCATACCAGTGAGGGAAAAACATACACAATAGTAAATCTAGAAGTAAATAAACAAAAGACTGTAGAACTTCGCCTCTGTAAAGCACTGTCTTGTGGAAAATTCTTTTTAATTTCATTTGTTTATGCTCCATCTGAGTGCAGGTATCTTCCCATTAGGATTTCTTGGAGACCATAGCAAGCTAAAATGGTCATTGCTGTGGTTGCTGATGCACACATGGGGGTTCTGTCCTTTTCTTTCCAGAAGCATACATTTCTTATGACTTTTTAAGGTCTAATCCTGTAGCCTTTCATTAATGGGAGGTGCAGACTCTGGAAAAAGGATCCAAAGGCATGAGAATGCACGTTGATTTTCATTTTATCCAAAAGATGGGACTATCTGTACTTTTCCCCTTAGAATTATGCCATCTCTTTATAGCTGGGCAGATATATTTTCACCTGAAGATGCAGCAAGAGCAAACTTGTATGAATTGCCTTTGTTTCCTGGCCACTTATTGCTAAAATGCAAAAGTTTACTTTTAATCTTGTCTATACTTCTACAAAATCCCTTGGGTGAAGAAGCTGATTTATGTACAGCTTAGCCTGAAGCACTTGCGTCACTGTACGATTTTGTATTGCTTGCTTAATAGACCACAAAAGTCAACATCTCTTTGGAAGAACAATTTGTGCTTAAAGTAGTCACAAATTCCAAGAGATCCTGTTAAGGCAGGATGTTGTGAGAAACCCAGAGCTGGAACAAAAACTCTTGTTTCCTAATTATAATGTTAATACTTGGGAAACCTGAAGCCACTCTGTCTTGGTTTATGTCAATAAGGGTTTGGGTTTTCTTCTCTCTTGCACGTCCTGCTTTGGGAAGTTGGAATTAAGCCAACAAATTTAGCTGCAACATAAGAAAATTCCAGTTGTCTGTTATTATGGAAGCATATATTTAATGATATGAACTCATAAACTTCACTTCTTGGGTTTATAGGATAAATGAGATTGGAATGGACTTCAGGAGTTTACTGTGCCAGATTCTTGCTTAAAGCATTGTCATCAGTGAGGTTGGATCAGATTGTGCAGGGTTTTAAGTGGGCAGAGTTCAAAAACCCCGAAGGACGGAGACTGTGCAATTTCTCTCAGCAACCTGTTCCACTACTTGGCTGTCCTCATGGAAAGAGAGTATTTTCTTATATCTGGTCAGAATCTCTCAGTTTGTCTCTTCTGTGTTGTCCTCCTAATGTTCTCGGCTACGTTTTCTGCAGAACTACACCACAGCCTGAACTATATCTTTATTTCTTCCCACTCTTCTTTTCCTATGTTGAATCCCATGAGGTTCCTGTTGACCCATTCATTCCTCCAGTCACTCTTGTATGGCTGTCCTACCCTTGAATATGTTGACTAGCTCCCTCTTTTCACCTCCAGTTTGGTGTCATCAGCAAGAAGGATAAGTGTGCCTGTCCCAGGTTACTCCTAGTATAGAATTCTGTGGTATTTTCTTGTTTGCAGGAATCCAGGGCAAGTGCTAGCTGCTAACCACTACCCCCTGGTTGTCCAGTCATCCAGACAGATTTTTATCTTTCTAGGTGTCCATTCAACTTGGGATGATCTTTTTTCCTACAGTGCTTGTTTGTAAGTGCCTATGTAACCAAGACAAGTCTTGCAGACTCACATGCACAGAACGTTTGGTTGTTCATTGTCTTAATTAAGTTGAATGTAGGTATATGCAATTAAATCATTAGTCTTACAGGAGCATAAAAGTGATGTATAGCCGTATTCATGCCAATTTTTAAGTAGCACTTTGAAGTTTTCATATTTGAAAGATTAAAATAATAGCAATTCTGTACCACGTCTGCATGGACTGCAGCATGAATGTGATAATCACTATTAAGAGCTGGCTAGTTCACACTTTATGTCAGTCAAGATTCCATGTTCCATGGACCTAGAATAGGAGATCTGCTAGGTTCAGTTCTGAACAGATTTGTTTAATATGAGTCATTAAAATTGTTGGGTTTTTTTCTCCCCAAACATTAGTTATGTGAAAGAAGTCTGGTATAATATTGCTTATCCGTGTTACTTCACTCACGCTACCTTCACTAATTTTCATATAATGTGGCTTGTATGTACTCTTTCCAAAGAGTATATACTCTTAGCAAAGTGCACAGTATACATTTACACAGGAAATTAAGCACTGAAGCTAATGGAAGATAGCTGAGAAAAAACTCATTGTCAGCATGTCATGGTATTGCAAGCTGTATCAAACTCATGCATCCAGCATTAGAGGGTTTAGAGGAAGTGCTTGAAATACTAATACTAATGTATGGTTGCTTGGTTTCCTCTTGTTTATCAAATACAAAGCCACACATGACCAGTTCTGAGAGATGAATGTAACCCCCAGATGCTATCAAACTCTTGAGTTCTTCTGACAGCCACAGATAAAGCCAGCTGATCTGTAGAATAACACTTGGTCTATTCCTTCACACAGTTGAGACTGCTGTTCTCACCTGGTCGTATTGAAATGAGTTAATTTTATTTCTGGAAAATCCATATCTAATAACTTACATAGATTCTTAGCTGTTTCTGTTGTGGTGAATAAATTTATTGATTTTAGGCAGGAACTAAAGCTCCTAGCATCCTTCTGGAGAAGTCATGAATCATTCCTTGTATACGTTCATTCCCATATTACATATATATTTCACTCCACAGATTGCTAGTAATGCAGGCTGCCTTACATAGGCTGTATGGATCTCTGTAAGAGAACCAGTAGTTCTGTTGAGAGGCGTATCTGAAGATGAATGCATGTTTATTGACTTTGTTGAGCCAGAAACAGTATAAAAATTTGGGGGGCATTGAGTTAACAGCCTTACTGAGGTTCAGGGTAGATAAAATAGTAATATATGGCTAGGTAAAATGTCTTGATTTCATTTTAATCTCCACCTTTCCGTCAAAAAATGTTTCTGCAGTTATGTTTTCAATATTTTTAAAGAGGAAGAGAAATTTTCCAGCTTTTAAGAGACAGCATGACCAAGTGCCTGAACGCATTTTCAGAAATTGTGTAGGCAACTTTTCTGTACAGCTGCTGAGGAAAATCTACACGTTGCCACCTTTCTGTATGATAGCCATCTGAACTGCAGTTAATCTGCTTACAATTGTGTCTTGAAATAATAACTGTGTGGTTAATCTGAACAAAATTAAACCCCTTCTGCTCTTTCATAGTCCCACTTGAATATTCATGACCTAAGTATATAGTATTCTAAATGAGCATACTTTATATTTTTTATTTAAATGATTTTTGACAACATCACTTAAATAAGCTTGTTGCAGGTGATTTTACATTGTTTCTTTTTCTGTATTAGCATTATCATCGTGGGGGTTAATGTGAGCATTTGGAAGACTCTCATGTATCAGTTTAACTTCTTCATTAAAATTATACCATTCTTCAGCACAACATGTATTTTGATGAAGTTGGTGCTATGATGTTTTCCTTTTATTCCCAAACAGCAAATTCATTCACTGATCATTACGAAGCTATTAACTCCTGAATGCATAGTGTCACTTACCATTTACTATCTTCAAGCCTCTTCTCCTCTGTAAAAGAGAGTAGATTTACCAAGACAGTGATCTGCTTGCCAGCTATTTTGTGTCTTGCAAGACATTGCTGTTTGCATGTAAGACTTCTTCAGTCATTTCATCAGTTTAGCCAGGGTGTCTGATCAGCATAAGCTCAAAGTATGTCATGTTCCCAGTCCATACTCCTTGGTGAGAGTAAAGTGCTGAATGAAACAGATTCAAAATAAACTCTTATACTAAGCAGAAAAGAACAGCAATCCTATTATTAAAAAAAGAAAATTTAAAATTCCGCCATAAATTCTTTTTGTTATTTCCTGTCAGCCTGGGGCTTGGGAAAAGGAGGCATAAGTGCCCTTCACCTCTTTTGGACAAGTTCTGGTCTTAATATTGTAGGTAGGCAAAAATGGCAAGTATTGTCCAAATCAACAACTGAACCGGTTTAATCATACAAGATAACATACGTGCCCAGAAAAGCTAACAAACAATTTGATGTGTAACACTAATCATGCTATATGTTTTCTGTACCTAGAAGCATTAATTACTAATAACAACATAAGGAGAAGAAAATAAGGCCCAACACAAGCAGCAGTGTCTGCCTCTCACTTTTCTCTCAAATTGAGAATTTTTAGTCTCAATTACCAAAGTAAAACAAGCTGAATATAAACAAAAATAATGGAAAGCAAAACCACAAAAATTGCTGTTTTATATGTGTGTGAGGCCTCAACACTTCTAGTAAAGGAAACAGGGCAATCATGTTTTGGGTGGAGGAGAGTGACTGATGTACTAAAGCTGTAATGAGGAACTGTGGGAGGTTGGTAAAGAAGGAAGTGAATGAAGATGGAACCAAGCATAGTCAGAGGCCAGAAGAGGTAGCTAAAAGGTCAGGGAGCCCAGTTAAGTGTCTTTTGGAAGCTCATTCTTTTAGGGCTTCATCCTATGCCAGCCAAGAAGGGGGAGCAGTAACTGAATGAGCCCTAAGATACTTAGTGCGAATTAAATAATATGCAAAGGATACTGCTGACATAAAGTGGAGCGAATTATAAGTGCAGCTAAAGACCTTATGGTTCTTTTTTCCACCAACATTTAATTAAATCCACTGTTGATGTTATTACGGGGTGCACAGAGATCTGCGTAGAAACTCTAGGAACAATTTCATCTCAAATAGCGCCCTGGAGGTGTCCAAGAGAAGGGTAGGTGTCACACTGGGGGATGTGCT
Organism: Tragopan temminckii; assembly: GCA_028571105.1. Classification (NCBI taxonomy): domain Eukaryota; kingdom Metazoa; phylum Chordata; class Aves; order Galliformes; family Phasianidae; genus Tragopan; species Tragopan temminckii. The sequence goes on along the minus strand of JAOWBP010004096.1, from coordinate 6,945,444 downwards.
CTAAAGTGGTCGTGGGTTGCTGGTTGGACTAGGTGATCTTAGTGGTCTTTACAACCGTAATGATTCTAGGATTTTACAGCAGAAATTACTTACGTGGTCATTCAGAAAATGTGGTATCAAATTTGCAAGCAGTATCCAGCTCAGATTTCTCTTGCATGCCACAATGCTCTAGCCTTCATAAAAGCTGCCTGTGATTCCTACCTGTGATAGTTTGTGACAATATGCCTCCTGTTTAAGGTTACTTGCATTGCTCAACCATTAATTAATTTCTTTGCAGGCATAATCTCTGATCTCATTATGTTGTCTTTAAAACTGAAGGCCTCAGATTTTCTTTTCGACTTTGATATCACCGTGTATTTTTTAACTTAAAGTGCTGTGTCTCTGGGGGCTGATTTGGTTGTCTTTGAAAAACGGGCACTTTGGCAATCATAAAGCAATATTCACATTTTTATTTTAAACTCGCAGAATTCATTGACTTGTTGTAGAATAACATTCACGTCCCTAATATAACCTGTGCTCCATGGATTGCCTTGCAGTGGTACACAGAAAAATGATTCTCACGGGCAGCCTGGTCCCGTGGCTAAACACACAATCAAGTCAGTGATAACATGACAAAATCATTTTCCTTGCCCTGTGAGATGTGATTCGTCTTCTAGGGGATATGTGCATATTTTAGCTAATAGCTCTGACTCTCCTTGTTGTTCTCCTTTATGGTTTTTGTAGCAGCCACATGTGTAAAAGTTTGTATACTGATCTGTGACTCCTGTGTTGTGCATTCGTGCTCTGGGATATTTCTTTTCAGAATAGGTTGATTTTTTATTATTTTTTTCGAGATAGATGGCCATTACCGTTACATGGGAACAAAAGTCACACTTGATATGTTGCATATACTATGAGTTTAATGTTTTTTTTCCATTGCACTTCGTTTCCCTAATGCTACCTGCGTTATTTTGAGACATACGCATCCCTGTCTTCTGTCTTTCAGAGTTAGCTTCAACTTGAGCAATAAAATCTGGGTGCTTTTTAGAGCGTTAAATCTGGCGAGTGGAAATTTGTCGTGATGTCTTTCAGGACCACCAGGTGTATGTCAGATAGCGGGAAAGTTGCTCCGCAGGTAACTCAAGTCTCTGTGAGCAAGCCTGGTACACGAAGAAGCCATTTGTATCCCACTGAGTCCTGCGATGCTGAGCAGAGTGCTGAGATTTACACAAGTCCGATCTCTGCAACTGATAAGATGGCTGCAGCAGGGTAGCAGCCGTGACCCAGGGCAGCGCTTCTCTTGCCTCAGCGCCAGTGGCACTGGTGGGGTTCTGGGGGTGGGCTTTTACCTTTTATGTTTTTCTTCTTTTGTTTTTTTTTAAAGCTGGGTCAAAGCTACGGTGAAGGGTGCATTTTATTAAACTAGGCAGCTGGAAATCCTCTAGGTGGAAAAGCTCAGGGAAGGAAACCAAGTTTCCTCTTGGGCATGCAGTGGAAACGCTGGGTCAAAGGTAATCTATTGGCGAAGGTCCTGAACGTCTGTTCCCGTATATTGCTTAGGGTTGCCCCAATGCTTTTAGACAGAATTATTGTCAATGGTATTGATTAGATGTTCTGATAATCTAGCAAGCTTCCTGATGTGTTAAATTTCCTTCTTTCATATGGCTTTAAGTGTGGAAGAAGTATATGTAACTGCAGAAGTAACTCTCAGTGGACACTTCCAAAGTCTGACTGCTTGCCATCAGCTTGCGCTGTGCGTGCCAATTCCAATTAGTCAGCTGCCAGTCACTCTTAATACTTCCTAGCGATTCATCAAATCTGGATACCCCTGCTAATACACTGTGTGCTTCTGGAGTTTTAACTTATGTATTTATCTGATGAGATTACACAGCTTGGTATGAAAATAAAAAGTGCCTGGATTAAAATTCTGCTGCTCTTAATTGTACGTTCAAACTCAAAAGCGGGTAAAGAAAACATGGACTCCGAGATTGCAAATTTATCTCTAATTTGTCAGCACAAATGCAGAAGTACCATTTGAACCTAGAAGTTAAAATTTAAAATGCACTTTGAAGAAGACCTGACTTCACATAACCTGATTTCTTATGCATAGGCATGTTGGTAATAGTTTACATATAAATTCCTACAATGGAAGATATTTTCGAGATTTAAATCTACTTTAGCTTCTGTTCTGAAGCAGTGACAATGTGAGAGGGACAGTGTGATTTTACAGGACATCTACCTTTTACAGCTGTGTTTATTACACATGTGCAGTAATTTTGAGATATTCCCATTTTCCATCACCATGAGCATACAGGAGTTGCTGTGGGTGAGCTCAGATGTCATTAATTGTGTCCAGAAGACCTCATGTGACATCATACCTGACCAGCATCCTGTGCCATCGTGGGAGCAGTGCTGGGCAGCCTGGGAGCTCTGTGACAGTCAGACAAAATGAGGCATTGCAGCAGGAAATGCGTTAATGATTGTATTTCTACATCAGCAAATGCACAATAAAGAGCTAGATTAGTAGAGATGAAAATTTTATTGCAAAACTGCCACAGTATTATGAAAAACAAAATGATTTCATTGAGCAGTATTTCTGTAACCATAATCCTAACGATAAACTCCGTTACAATAATAATAGGAGAAAAACTAATTGCAGTGAGGACAGGACAAATCTTTTTTAATCCTCGTTGTCATCTCAACTAAATCCAAACCCATTTGTATTAACCTTTGCTGACAGAGTCACATGATGGACATAATTTCTTGTAATTTACCAGCCGTAGATCTAACCTTTCTTCATCAAATACTCATAAAGGCATGATTCTCAATGATTTTCTGTCTCTTTTCATATTTACAGCTTGTTGTCTTCTTCCTTTTTACTATAATTTGAACACAATTGAAGTCAGATGGAATTAAAGTTAAGTTGCTTTAGTGGCTACAGTACCTGAAATAAAAGAATAACTAATTGAAGTTTCTAACAAGTAGAGATCATGTTTTACTCTGATGTGACTACACTAAGCAGTCCAAATGTCCTTTCAAGACAGTGAAAAAAATAAATGGCATCATTTCTTGTCACTTCTATAATCATTTAAATCATGTGTATGTGTCCTGTAGACACATAAAAACACACATGGAACTGGAAGTCTTATTGGATCCTTGCATAATGTATTAGAGTCATGAAAGATAATCTGTGGACTTGATTTCTTATTTAGGTGTCAATAAGAATTACCGCTGAAATCAATCTAATTATGCTAGTGTAAAACTGATATGAAAGGTTCAAGCTAAATCAACTTGATTAAGACAGTGTAGAAGTGGTATGAGACTTGGACCATATGTTTTAAATCCATTTCATCACTGAATTACATCTCTGCACACCTGAATCTATATTCCCTAGGGCTTTCCATCTACCTATGGCATCCACTGTGGGTTAGATTCTGATTTGAAAGTGCAGAATCTGTTATTGACAAATAGAGGGAAGTTAGCCTGATAGAAAGGAAGGAAGATTTGAAACCAAACAATTGTGTGTGGAAGAAGGGATCACAACCTAGAGATTTTTTTCTTTTCCTTTTCCATTTCACTGTATTTTTTTAGATGCCTTCACTCTGGAAGATAAATGTAACCTCTAGTCAAGACAGTGGAAGGTTCTGCAGGATTCTAACGTCTCTGACTTCTCAAACATGTAAAGATTTAGAAGGAAACCACATTGGGTTTTCCACATTTTATACCATGCATGTGATTTGTTTATTGTAGTCAACTGGTTATGTTTTAACAGGTCAAACCTCTTGCTCTTTTGGGAGCATCATGGAGGACGCTGTATAGAGAAAATTCACAGATGTGTGTGTGCTTGGTTTTAGTCTGTTTGTGCTCTAAAGAGAGATCCAGCTTACTTCCTGCCAGTGCATTGCTATTACCTTTTTACAGCTGTCAAGGGCTACAAGATAAGTTTTGCACAATAACTTTTAATTATATTCTTCAGCAGGCATGAGTCTTGACAAAAACTTCGAGCTGACAGTCTTTGCATTTAAAGTTGTGATTATCAATGCAATTGTAATGATGCTTGCAATAATTCCAGTCATCAGTTGGTGCTTCAGATGAATCTCAAGCACTCGAACCTGCAGAACTGTTCATCTAAGAAGTGTGAACAGCAAGTTAACAGCCTGCTGGGAAACTTATCTTTACATCAGTCCCTTAGCAAGGGCAGGAGGTTATTGGGACTAATCAAGTTGTTCTTCTGTCTTGTGGGCATCCATTGAGGCCTTAAGGTATCCCAAATGACCTTGGTCCTGTAATGCACTGCAAAGGAGTGACTTTCTCCATTAACAGTTTGTTTGTGAGAGCTGGAAAGGTGACTTGTAATACAGCTGCTTTTTCCTGGTTCTTCCATAATGATATTTTGAACAAACAGATGATGTCCTTTGATTTGATTTGACCTTGTATGGTCATTCCAGGAAACTGTAAGAGGAACAAAGTAAATGAAATAATAAACATACTGTGGAATTATGTTTTCTTATGAATATTATTTTGAGAAATTACATGACAAGTCATAATTTCAGTTAAATATATGGTTACATGTATCTTTCAGCCAATTCTCATTTCAGTTTCAAAATAGTTCTTTTATTAAATAGTTAAATTTGTATCAATCTGAAAAAGGAATAAGAGAATGGAGAATAAGTATGGATGTTTGTACACACTACTGTTCCCCACATCAGAGTCTCAGTGTAGAGGTATTGTGTTCAAAGACTAAACTGGTATTTGGGACTTTGACAATAGAAGTCATGTTTCATTCTGCTGGAATACCCATTCCAATTAGAATGTGTAATTTTACAGCAAGATGAATTACAAGGAGTTTTCAAAGCAAGCTCATTAAAGAATGGATGCATAAAAGTTTGAGCATCACTGTATTTAAGATTTTTCTGTCAGCTGTTTTGACTTCTATCACAAGTTACTAAATTTCAGCTTTTTATCCCTATGTTAACTGTGTAACTGCATGGTTTCCAGGCAGGAATCTTTTCTTGATTTGGAGATGTCAGAAATGAAGAATATTCTATTTCTTAAATAGCTTATCCCATTGTGTGATTGACCCCATTGTAAAAAAACAAACATACTTTAATTTCTCTGGGTTCTGTATCAAATTCCAGCTTCTTCTTCCAGACTAGAGCGCTTTTTCACACAAGATATTTTCCTTCCATCAATCAGTTTTAAATCTGGTAAGTGAAGCAAATTGAGTTAATCATTATCACCTATTTTCTACCTATCTCCACAGTCGCTTTTCTGTGCTCTCTTCAACATACTTCTGAAATGCTGGAAACAAGGTTATTCCTTTTTACTGTCATTTAGTCTATGTAGTGAAAGGCAGAAGGATTAGGTACGATACTAGGAATTAATTTTGAACTGTCTGGAGTACCTGCATTGTTTTGAGATGCAATGGTTTTAGCATTGTCTCATCCATTTTCCAGTCATATTCTCTCAGTCTGTGTCTGTAGTTCTGAAAGGCTTTCAGTCCTGATCACTGGCAACTTGTCAGCACTAAGTCCTTTCTTCATATTTTTTAACCATTCTGTCAGTGTCTGTGCTATCTGCAGAAATTATCAGGCATTGGATCATTCACATTTACTTTGAGAATACTGATTAAAGGGGACTAATACTGGCCCCTGTGTCAGTCTCTGGAGGAATCCCTTATGAGGGACACAATTCAATAATGATCTGCCATTGATGTTTATCATCGTGTTAATTGGTAACCATTACTTACTTCTTGTAGTCTGTGTTCACTTCACGTTCACTGCTACTTGACAAACAAAAAAGATCATTCAAAGCTGAAATAACTCACGCTATTTCTCCGTAGTTTCTCCTGGTAAGTGAACTTGTTGTCTTAAATGGTTTATCCAACAAGATTGTTTTCCAGACAAAAACGCTGATGATTGGCATGCTTTATATCTTCATATTTTCTGTCCAAGGAACCCTAGAACAATGTTTCTACTGCCCAGTTATCTGCTGCAGGGCCTGTAGGTACCTGGGTAGCTCACACCTTTGTCATTACGGTAGCTCTCTACCAGGCTTCATGATTTCTAGGATTCTGTTTAAAATCAGCATTGGGCCATAGAGTTCTTCAGTTTGTTAGTAAGTTAATAACATAGCACAGTGCTGGGCATTAGTATCTCTTAGAGGCCTGGCTTCAGGCAAAGATGAATATTCTTTATTTTTGCTTTGGAGCACGTTGAGAAAAAAAATGGCCTGAACTGTGCTAAAAGCATCATAGCACAACCCCTGGTGACTTCCACCAAGAGATTTTTTTTTTTTTTTACACTGATAGAAGATTATTTGATTATTAAAATCTGAAGATGCAGAGAAAAACTTGTTGTTTCTGGATAAAAAATATGAAGAGTAGAACTGGAAAACAAGACATTTTGACCTCTGAAATGTCCATAATGCGAAGTTGCCTTATTGAAAGTATTCTATCCTTCCAGTTATATCACAGGTATCTTAAGAAGGTTAGTACCTGGCTAAAATTATGAGACAAATGTAAATGAACAGTAATTTTCTAACATCTTGTCTGAACGGGTGGGGGGAAGAAGTGCATGGAGCAGGTCTCAAGCACTGAAGAAAAGCTTGTGGTTACTGTTTGATTTCACCAGTGTTTCATTCTGGCTAGAACACTGGTTAAGTCATTAAGGCTCAGAAAAGGTGATCAAATTGATATATTTGCAAAGAAAATAGCTAACCTGTCACTGTTTGTGCAGAGTAAGTATGAAAAGATTATGTTTAAATGTTTCCAAGGAGAAACTAAAGGAAAGCAGCAGTATTCTAGAGGCTCAATACTGATGAAAAGCTAGACAAACTAATGAAAGTGGAAATCATAAACTCTGTAACAGGTGGTCTAAGAAAATGGACTTTTCCTAGTGCTAAGGAATGTCCTTTTCCCTAAATGCTCTTACAACAGGACAGTGTGAATTTTCCTTGTAAAACTGCATATATCTGTGAAATAGAAACTACAAATTAATAACAACTCAGATGTGCTTTAGAAAGAAAACAGAAATAAAGGATATAGGTTCACACCAAAAAGGGAGATGGTGTAGCTATTGCCAAATCCCCTAAAGTTTAAGTTAGTAGGCAAGGAAGTGATGGGTTGATGGTTGGACTAGATGATCTTAGTGGTCTTTTCCAACCTTAATGATTATATTATTAATTCCTTGGCATTAAGAGAGGATAGAGTACAGCATTTCAGTAAAGAAGAAAAGTGAATATATACTTTGCATTTTAGATTAATGCAATCACAGTATTATTTGAAAAAGCAAACTAAATAGGAGGTATACTAGGTCTGTTGCAGGCTCAGAGAAGTAGTGTTTTGTGTAACTCAGGAAAAGGAGATTTCATCAGCAGTTCATTGAAGGGAATGATGAATGTTGTTCAGCTGGCAAACAATAAACCAGGAAAATGGAGTCTGGAAAACAATGCTCATAGACAAAACAGAACATGAGGAAGGACAAGACAATCCACTTTTCATGAAGTTCAAATAACTGTTGTCTAGCAGGCACAGAACGAAGGAAGACAGAACAGTAGGTCTCTCGTGAGAATAGTGAAATGGGCACTCTTCATTAAGTAGGTCTTTATTTTCCATGAATCTGCCCAAAGCACAGACAAACGGACTGCTTATGGCACCTAACAAGAGAAGATTTCTCTTTACTCAGGCTCAAAAAATGATACCATTATCCTCAGAATTCAGACCTGACAATGTGGCTACTGTGCTGGTTACTTGACAGAAATCTGTGAAAAATGCTGTTAGTACATGGCTGGGTAGGTATGGGATAGCTACCTCAGGTTCTTAAAGAAAGTTGCAGTTAATCATGTATGTACATGAGGTAGTGCATGAAGCAGTGATGTTGAGACCACCTTAGGGACCCTGCACAGTGAAGCTTTTAAGCTTGGTCTGAACTTGAAATAAAATAATTTGAAACTTACACAGAGCTAAATGAGATTTAAATGTACGTCTGTGCATTTTGCTCAGAAGATCAAATCAGATCCTTAATTAACTAATGTAACAAGTCTTTAGATCTTGATAAACATTTTAAGAGGAATTATGTGACACAATAAACATTGCAGGTCAGTTGGCATAGCAGATACCAGCTTTCCTCATTAATAAACTTCAGTTTTTGAACACATTTTATAATAAAGGATTAATCAAGAGAAAGCACATAAATGTTTGAGGACAGTTTTGAATTGTGCCGTGCAAACGCTCACAAAAGAACCCATCTGAACTTCTCTTAGGGCACTGGCACCGTATACTTTATTACCATTACAGTGTTCCCTATGGTAATAACTTCATCCAGGGAGAATTTGAAGAGTAGTTGCATTATCTATTGAAAAGCAATTTTTCAGTTTCTACTCAGGCAAGATAGTTTTAAGAATAACTCTGAAGTTTACTCCGAAGGCCATTTCAATCGTCCATAGATCTTATGATATTATGTTACCTTCTTTCATTTTGAATTCACAGCATAAGAAAGAAATAGAATGACATAAATTGGATGTTAGCAGAGTTTTGAAGACAGACATCAGAAGAATTCAAGAGAACTCAGCATTATTTGTTTTTTTCTATCCTAAAGTAAAAAGAGAACAAAGCATCAAAAGCATCAGTTAGTGAGAGATAGCTCAAAGCCAGGACTATCATAACATACAAAACAAGTGAGCTGGCACCACCAAAAGGCCTAAAGTCTGAGTCTGTGTTTTAAAGTCACTGATATTGCAATCAGAAAGATTCTTTACACCGTAGAAAAATGACATGAAGAGCTGCATGCATTCGTTGTAATAGACATTTTAGATTTTACCTACTATTAGCATTTTGATACTAATCATAGAATCATGATACTAATTTGGATTTGAGTGAAAAAGTCTTTATGATGCTGAGAGAATTGAGCTCCACTAAAAGGATGTTATGGATCAATATCCTGTGCTTTTTTTTGTTAGTACTCATGGCAGTAATGCCTGTGAAAATGGGGCATATGGTTTGACTGCAGTCATATTCTACATAGGAAAGTGTGCTCCTGTCTAACATCTTTAAGTCATCATTCAGTCTATACTGGAACTTTAGTTGGTGTTAAAAATACTGCAGAATTCTAAAAACTGCATAATTTTGAGGTAGATTCTGATGCTGAACTTTCATAGAGAATTTCTGCCCTTAGTGCAGTTGGATTTATTTACCTTGTACTTTGAAAATGATAATCATATACAAGTTAAATTAGAGAAAGATATTTGACACCTCTGTATAATGTTTTCAGTTATAAAGGGTAAGCAGAAAAAAATCCAGAGGTGTTGTTAGTACTGAGCATATAGTCAGTATAATGACTACTGAACAAAGTCCGAAGGTGAGATTTTACTGTTTGTAAAATACCACATACAATTCATCTCACAGATCGGTAAGATTATAGCCTAAAAGTTCCTTGCTGTTTTCTATTACACTGAAGTAGGCTTGAGACATACACCAAGAATATATAGACTTGTCTCCTACTTCATAATACACTCCAAGGAGAAACATCCTAAATGCTCCCAAGCTCTTTGACATCCCACTTAGAATGAAACCATCAGCAAACTTTGGTGATAATGAGACTCTCAGCTGAGTTGGGAATTAATTATTTTTTCTGCATCTTGTTGATCTCACTGATTATAATTTGCACATTAGCAACAGCTCTCATTTCTCTGCGTGATCACTAGTTACTAATCATTTGCATTGATTTCAGTAGAAGTTACAAAGTTTGGGTAAGGTTTTACTAATAGACTCCTTTTATCCTTTGTTGTTTCCATATGATTTTTATTTGTCTCTGGGTGTACTGTAACATTTTGTGAGTCATCTCTGCCAGGATTGGAATTTTCTTGATGGTATATTTGATAGTAATTTATCCATAATCACTGGAACAGGTTGCCCAAGGAGGCTGTGGATGCCCCATCTCTGAAGGCATTCAAGGCCAGGCTGGATGTGGCTCTGGGCAGCCTGGTCTGCTGGTTGGCGACTCTGCACATAGCAAGGGGTTGGAACGAGATGAGCACTGTGGTCCTTTTCAACCCAGGCCATTCTATGATTCTGTGATATCACTCCATAAAGAAGCAGCCATTGAGAATTTCTGTAGTGATTCAAATGTGATTAGTTACCTGAGGCTTCTTTTATTCCAAAACTTTACTCCTGTTTTCCAGACTGCCTTTCTTGTATCTCTTCCCTCGTTTCCCTACTATTTTTTCCCTTTTGCTTCTGTTTGGCATCGTGTTGACCTGAAAGAAACTGTGGTTTAGTCCATAGGATCTCATTGTTCTTATCGTATCAGTTCCAATATTTGTTATAAAAATTTGAGTTACAGGCTACAAATGTGGTGCATAACATGAGGAAGGCAGTGTAGATCCCTGGCACAATAAACCATTTTTTCATTTTGTTTCCCACGCCACATAGGAGTTCAAAGCCATGTCACTTGGTAGAAAGAAGACATGAAAATGAGGTATATGCTGTACTTACATATATGTGTGTATGTATGCATATAGAGAGATATATAAACAAGCGTATTTATGTCATGTACAGGTCTTGATTTCACTCTGCAACTGGGAAGCTACTCCTGTGGTTGTTAGGCTTTCCCATATGGTACTTGCTGTCTGTTATAGTTTTCTTTTGGTTAATAAATATGCAAATTTCCAAAAATGGAGCAAATTATCTTAGTGCGAGGATGAGAGCTGCTGGACACCATGGCTCCTGGGCAGGATGTCCATTTGGTGTCACTCTCCCTAAAAAAGTTATATCAGCAAAGAACTTCTTGGTGTGCAGGCATATGCAGAGTCCTTCTGTACGCACAGTCTTTCTGTGCATATCTACAGCCTGCTGTTCTGTTTGCTCCCAAGTACTGCCTCTTCTGTGTCACCCTTGCTTTGGCCTTGATGAAAGTGAGATTTTGAAGAGGGATTTTGTTAGGAGCATGCAGGAGTGATGCAGGAAGCACTTGGGGCTGGCAGGATTGCAAGGTTTTGATGCTGAAAAGATGCGGACCATTTCTGTCCAGCTTGTTTTGGGTATCAGGCAATATGCTTACTGTTACTTGTGCTCAGACATGCTGCTTTTTATTTTTCTTTGCACGTACAACAAATAGGGATTTGTCATACAGCAGTTGATTTCTTATGACATGAAAAGTTGTCTTATGGAGAAACGCACCCTCAACAAGGAAAGGTTTTTAGTTTTTTTGCATTATTCTAACCCAGGAGATCTTGGAAAAGTGGGACTGCCTATTTTAAACAAGAGAACTCTAAGCAGAAGCCCGTATTCTTGCACTGGCATCTGAAACCACACTACATTTATGTTTTTCCTTGGCTGTATGACCTCCACATGAACAAAGTGCAAAAAACAAAAAGGGAAGGTAAACAATGCTGGAAGCATCATTAACTTTTCCTGTGGCATTCTTTTGGAAAATATGGTGTCTTTAGAAAAACATGCCATATGCATGGCTCAGCCCCAAATCTTCCAACACTCTAATACTGGCAAGGGAGGGCATCTGTAACCCCCAGGGAAGAAGGCTGCTGAGATTTCGTTTTCTCCTCTTTGTTGGTTTTTATTTCCATTTCCTTTTCCTCTCTCTTTTTCAGTCATTTAATGCCATTCTGCACAACAGAGGGGAGCATCTGGCCACAAATAAACACCCAATAAAATAAGTGGGGGAAGTTCACAGCTCCCTTGGTGCTATTGTGTCTGTCTGTCTGGTTGTGGACTCAACAAGATAACCATGCATCAATTTACATTGTCCAGGCTATCTTCACAACCAGAAGTTAGAAACCTTATTTTAATAGAAGCTTAGATTCTAGAGAATAGTGTAAGATCTCTCCAAAGGTTCCAAATCAGCAATTCCATCTGTGTTTCTGCAAATGTAGAGGAACAATGTCCCAGGTGATTATGCATAACGGAATGAAAACAGTTATTTTAAAAGTGCATAAAATCAATACTTTGGGGAAAACAAGTCAGCTGTGTTTATACTCAGTATATAGCAGACATTTTGTTTCTTTGTCTGAAAAAATTACAGGAAGGCAAGGATTGCAAGTGAAATAAAACAGCAGATCGTACTGTGTAACAGAGGGGACTGGAGCATCAGATACCTCAGCAAAGACTTACAGCATTCTAGGTTCCTTTTGAGAAAATAAATTATATTGAAGCTTATATATTTCTATGTTGTTTGAAGTTGAAGCCAAATATTCTCAGCGCAGAGGGAATAATTCAAATCCCATTGCTGATAATGAAAAGTATATAACTAAATCTATGTCTGTGATGCTGAAAATTTCCTCCTAAATGCTGTCTCTTTTGGACTGATGGGATTATTTCCTACTATCGGTATGAAGGGGTGTGTACATAAATATGCATAAACATGCTTCTTATGCAGTCAGAATATATTGTTTCTATATGTATTATTCTAGAAATGGGAAACAAAAGCATCTGAGAAACAGGGCTGAAAGAGAACAATTTGTAGACCTATAGGTTAAATTGGATTAAACTTCATCTTTCAGCAAATGCTGTGTTATTTATTCAGTGTATCTCTTGGGGATTTCCCCACCTCCTACTCTTTATAGAGAGTAGTGATGATTCCTAATTAAAAACTCAAACAAACGTGAAATGGAGACTGCCTCACACAGCTCTGCTCTTGTGGGAATAGGAGGCACAGTGATTTTCTCATGGGCGGTTTCTAGGTCTGTTGGACCAAGGGCAAAAAGGAAAGGCCAGGTTCTGTCTAGGGAGGTCAATTTAGCGTCACTCATCAGCCAGTGCTGTCCTTGGTGGCCTTGCTGTGCCTGCATGTCATCTACTAGGAGTTCCCTTTTGGTAGGTCAGAGTTGGTGGACACAATAAGGAAGATCACTGATCATCTCATCAGCAGTATCTTCTGGGTAGATTTCTGTTTATTCATTGACCCACAATAGAGATGCAGTTGGATTCCACCAGTGCCTTGGTTGCTGTTATTGCAATATTTGGAGGCTATTTACAGTTTATGTTTTTCTCACATTCACCTGAATTACAACTTAAGATAGAAACTGTGATTTTCAAGTTCATTTTACTATCACTTAAACTTCTGTGGTGCCAGGTTCATTTATTTCTCTCCTACCTCTGTGGATTCACTTTGTAGAAGTAAACACAATGGTAATGTTGACAGATTTCAGGCTGTCCTACCAGGTCACCAGTGATGCCTTAGAATATTGCAGCAGAGTCCTCATTCCAGTGACTTTAGTGACTTTGGGGGAATAAAGCTCTTGAGTCAATGACTGTAAACTTTGGTTTCTGTAGGCCAAGTTATACAAGTCATTATCAGCTTTTGAAAGATTATAGATTTTAGATATATGTATATATATAAAATTGTTTTCCCATGGATTAAAATTTAATGGGAAGTGCCTCCATCCCTTCCTAAATCTGGCATCTTTGTGTCCATTTCTGGAAAAAAAAGTCATTTTATCAATTTTGTCTGTACTATAAATGCAGTTCCTATTCTCAGCCAAGAATTGTTTATGATTGGGCTCGGGAGTAGTTAGAGCACGTGAAAGAACATCAGGAGTGGCTTAATGTGAATGGGACAGACTATTTGGGAATACACTGGGGATTTGATGTTCAAAAGAGTTAAAGACTGTGCTCTTTCCATCTGGCCACTTCATTTCACTGCCTGTTTGGGACCAGTACTTCTGAAATCTGCTTTGCAAAGTCAAATATTGATGTCATTTGTTCTGTTCTTAAAAGACAAATTAAACCTGAAAAGGTTTTAGTTGTGCACAGTCACAGTACAACAAGCATGGAACAACTGAAAGAAATACTCTCTGCCACGGTTTATGGCTTTCTGATTGGTTAATTAAAAAAACAAAGAAAATCTTTGGTTTAAAGTTTAGACTGAACTCAGTAACTTTCAGTTAAATTCCAGTTTTGGCAAGAAAAGGGAGAACTTTCTGGGTGATAAAGAGATTGCATTTACATCCATATGAAGAAAATATCTTTCATACTTTTGAATTTCAAAATACTTATGTGCTTTCCATCTTCCATTTTTTCAGTAAAAAGTTTTTAGGGTATAAATTATGAAAAATTAATTTTAATAGCAAATGGAAGATTTGTAAGCTATTGGTGTGATGGTTTAAAGAGTTGAAAGAAGTCAGAAATTATTCCAGGCCAACCCTGTGTCATGCTAGTGCATTAACTGGCCCACATTTTCTACACAGCCTTCAATTTTGGTGATGTTCCAGATGAAATACTCATTTTGTACAAGCTGTTTCCTCTGAGCCAAACTGGAAGTCAAGTTATCAACATTTTAAAAGTGTGGTTTAATTGCCTATGTAGATCTCATACATGAGGGAGTCCGGCAGTGCTCTCCTTGTGATACAGTTGATGGAGACTGGATCCATGCAGGATCAGGGTACCATTGCCATAAAGGCTACCATGCATTTTGCTCCCATATATAATCACCCTCAATGTTTGACCGCCATATTCTTCCATACAGGCAGGAAGGAGAAAAGAAGCTTTACTTGCCCCTCTGACCTCAGAGGTCAGCTCTCCTAGCTGGTCAGCCAGCAAAATTCCCCATTCCTCATCCCTGGTATGTTAGGAACATGCTGGCAAATGGATCTAGGTATAAAATTGTTCTCAACAGACTACCTGATGGCCTTAAACCTAAATCAGTGGTTGGAAATTTTCACTCGTCACCGGCTACTGTGACTAGACAGGTGCCTGGGCAAGAGCAAAATACTAAGGCATATTGCAATTTCTGAAATTGCTAATGCTGTAATGGGCATCCACCTGGAAAGCAGCTGCCTTTTGGATTTATCCCCCCATTCCATTTCACCATGGGTGACATTTGTCCTTCCACCTTTTAATTTTTCATGAAGATAAATGAAAATCCAGTTCTTCAAATAACAGGGGTGACTTTTTCAATCCTATTTAGAGACTTTACTTCAATATCCTGTCCATGTCCAAAGGTGAAGGTGAATATGTGTATACAGCATCAGTTTGAGCTTCTCCATTCTTTACTGAAACATTCAGCTTGATAAACCAGAATATTGCTTTTTCCTCTGTGACAACTTTGAAGTTACAGGACATCCCATCTGCTGGGTGCACATTTTACTAGCTGGTACAATGCCATTCAATTGAGGTCTTGTTCTTGCTGCAATCACTGGAAGTTTCAACTTTGACTCAAGTGAATTTTCCATACAGGTGAATGAGATCTACTATTAAACAAAAAAATAATAATTCAAAGTTAACACATTTGCATAATTGTTGTACCATTTTAGACGGCGTTAGTGTACAATTAATGTTCATCTTAGTAGGGTGATCTGTTTTTAACCTGGGCCATCTTTGTTTTTTTAATATTTTGGAATTTGGAATAACACCTCAGTTAGTTCAGTACTCAGTTCAGTAACACCTATTTCTAGCAAGAATGGAGGGAGAAAATAAAAAACACAGCAACAGCAGCTTCAGAAACGATGGAGTAAGTGTGTATGGGAGAATGTGTGCTTTTGCACATGCAGGGCACATATTCCTCCCTTTCTGACCATACCAGTACATGAGGAAGATGAGCAGGCCTACATTCTTTGACTTACCTTGTGAAGTTCCACGTGGTCTCCTTTGTAACTGAATTAGTACCATCTAGGAAATGAGACTGTTCAGATCATCTCTTACTTAACGTGCCTCTGCAATCTGAGCCACAGATTGACCCCTATTGATCTGATTTGACTACACTCCTGCGGAGCAAACAGTGCAGTGGAATCCAGGTCTCTAATTCACAGTACTTTATTTAAAGTTCTTAGGTAATAACTCTTACTTGCATTAATCACACACCAGCAGAAACCAAGGCCTCTTTCTCACTGTATGCTTTCCTGTTCCTGCCCCTGAAACCAAAAAGTAGCTGCTCTGAAAAAGGAGTGTTTTAAATATATTGATACTTGATACTAAATAGTTGCAAAACTTAGATGTTAGAAAGAATGTTTTTCAAATCAATGGCTCACGCATTACTGTAAAATCTATTGATTAAAAACAAAGCATAATGGTAGTCATTTAGTCGGTAGAGTGATGCAATACTGAAATAAATTTATCCTTTGACTTTTGCATTAACCTCTTATTGACTGCTTGCATACTCATAATTAACACACACTTTAGCTAGCTTGGTTAATTTCAGTATTGTGATCAGTGTCCTCTAATGTAGCTGACACACTGATCGTCAAAATGTCAGTGCAGCCCAAGGGACCAGAAGCAAGCAACTGTGTTCCAGTGAATGTACACCTGCTGTGGTGAAACCAGCCACCTTCCACGGGAAGGAGCCATGCACTGTCACACAAGAGTTTGCCATGACTTGTATCTACATTCTCCTATTGGCAAATATGAGTAAGCAAAGTCCTTTTGGCAAACATCAAGAAAAATGCAATCAAAACCTGTGAAGTTTACACGGCAGAGTGGTGAGAATGTGCATGGCAACAGTAGCCCATTGCTCCTACAGTACAGGCTTTTTAATTTGAAACAGGCACCAGTTTTGTTTGGTTTAGCAAGAAAGTAGGGACATGGAGCTTTGTGCATTCTGTACATCTTCAGGCATACGAGTCATCCTTTTCTGATGTGCTGGTAAACCTGTGTTATCAAGGTGTTGGAGCTAAATTGCTCTAAAGTATATCCAGGTAGTTGTTTCCTTCTGGTGCTGCAAATGAGCTTTGAATGAGGCCCCTTAATTTTGGCATAGGTACTTTTCTTCCACATTTCAGAGCATGTGGTGTTTCCACTCTTAACATATTTTGTTCAGACAATATTCAGACATTAAATTTACTCTCTTTTAGAGGTTTGACTTTATTAACAACTCAGCCTGTTTTTAGCTAATATATAATGTTTGAATTAATGTATAGTATTTTCAGTCTTACGGTTTTCCCACTACCAGCATACTTTGACAATTGCAGTATTCAAATTTCAAGCGCCTTTGATTGCTCTGCTTTGGTTGAAAATTTTGTTATCCTTCTGCAGACTCTTAAAGTCCTTAACTCTGATACAAACTAAAGAGCATCATGGGAACAATTTTTCCCACAGTCATGGAGAAATTTATTAAAATCAATAGTAATATATTAATCTGGACAGTTCTTGCATCATAACTCTGAGCTAGAGGATCAGCACGTACCTGGAGGAGTGCACTCAGGCTTGTGATGGGCTGATAGTGCCATGCCAGGTCATCAGGAGCCAGCCCTGCCCCCATAAGCACAGGCAACCTGCAGTGACATTAACTCCAGCGGATCATAAGTGCACAGGGATTGCAAGTTTGGTAAAAACAGGTCACATTCCCTGCTGTTCTTGCTAGTGATGTAAAGCAAAGCAATAGAAATACTTCAGAGGAGCTGTGGTTTGCAGAACTTGGAGGATGAAGGCACTGTTCCCGTTTCTCGTAATTCTGCAGTATACTGATATGTTTGTCATCAGACTTGTGCAGGAAACGGTTGCTCACAGGCTGCCCCGTCACAGCATCACTGGTGACTTCTGGCACATTTACAGACACAAATGTCCAAAACCCAAAGGTGAGGGACAGGCAGTTTGTGAGAGAGGGCAAGGGATAAAAAAAAGTGCTAAAGGTAAAAAGGAAAAAGGGGTCTAAATGGTGAAGAAGCTAGGAGGCGGTATGCTTTTCCTCTCAGTGAAAATCCTTTTGTTAATAGCAGATGACTGAGAGAATGTTGATCATTATAAATGGAGTTTTGCAGACCACGTAATATGCCTGCAGTATTTACCAGCTGAGCTTCTTGATTTGTCATCTGCAATAATCTGTACATGGCTAATTTATCCACTCTTAGATTGAAATGCTTAGACTCAAATATCTTATACTACCCAGCAAATTGAGCGTATTATTGTGTGCCAAGACAGAAAATAAAGCAAGATTTTAAAAGCTTCACAGAGTTGTGCTGTAATTAGTTTCAGCTTTCCTTGCATATTAATTTTCTCCTCTTCCTTTATATAATTTGGAAAACGTCTTCAGAACATGATGGCACAATCAGTTAAGTACCTCTCAAAACTCGTACACTAAACTGCATTTGCTCTAACAACTATTACAAAGCAGCCTGCAAAACAAATCCTCTGTTATTCTGTACAGTGCAGCTTATCAATGCAAACAGTTTAATATTTATGCTAAGAGGATTGTCACAAGTAGCTTCTGTTCCTTTAATTCTTGTTTTAAATAAATAATGAGAACATTTAAACACATTACTCTTCCCAGGGCCCCGAGGTCGGCTAATCTTATTATTTATGAAGTGATGTGCTACATAATAGTACTTAGTGCATGTTAACAGATGCTATTATCAGGGGCTGATGTGGAGAGCTGAAGATATATTGGAATGTTACGTGTTAATACTGTCCTTGTAGTGTAATGTACGATGGATTGAGTGCCCAGGATGCTGGTGCGGCAATTAACCACACACCAACATGGGTGTAAAGCTGAAGTATGTTTTCTCATGGGTATTACACTGCCATTAATAATTCCCAAGAGAAGAAGACATCTTCCATTTGGAAACAGTCACTTCCAGAAGGCTGACGGTGTAGACAAGGAAGTTGCATGTGTCAATGCTTTCAGAGTTGATTGTACAGAGATGGAAGACGCATATGTATGTTTAAAACAACTTTTAAATCATCACAACAATATTTTATAAAACATGATTTTTTTAAAAATGTCTTGCACAAGATAAAAGTTTACGATTTGCTTTTTGTACGTTTGAAGAACTATGTTGACCTGCAGTCTAGACAGAAATTCTAACAATGCATAGCATTTTTCTTTGTCTTGTCCTGCTATAAATGTTAACTAATGAATAATGAACATGTAGATCATTGGAGGGAATGGGAAAACGGAGGACGAGAAATCCTTATTGAAATGTGACAATTTTTTGTGGTGGCATGTTGTATTACAGCCTAGTCTAAAGAGATGTAATGGTTGCCACTTCAAAAACTTTCTTCTGCAGGCTGCAGTTCAGCTGAATATTATAATTAGACTTCACTAGTATTGATGAATAATCCATTTAATAAAAAACACTGTGATTTAAACATTTTCTCAGGGGACTAACATACGCTAACCTCTTAATTTAATTTTATTGAAGTTTTGCCCACCTATTCATCATTGGAAGTTGTTATTAACCTCCATTTCCATTTATCTTTATAGAATTTTCTCTTTTTATATTGCCTTTTTCAGAGCTAAGCAGGTTGGTACACTTGTAAATCTCCAGAATCTACAAAGCTAGTCCGGCTTCTTTAATATTGTTTAATCTATCCCCCCTGACCTTAATGCAGTAAATTCAGTTTAATCTTTCTCAATAATCTAGTAATACATTGGAAACCGGCAAACATTTAAATCTGATAATGGTTTAATCACATGCTTTAAATAACAGCCGAGATAATGAAAAAATAATTTACCATATAAAGGTGTAGTAACTGAGTTTTCTCTGTGATTGGCTTTTTGAGAAATCCCTATAGAAAATACAAAGCCTACAACAGAAGAGAACTTCACTGTAAATGAATAACCCATTTGGTCAGAAGATGTGCTTTTTTTCTTTTCATCACTCTCTTTAAGTTACTGCACAAACATATCCTTCCTGAACATTCAGTTTCTTGCTCTAGCTTTACTTAAGTTGTTCTTCTGCTTACCTTTTGTTTCAGATGCCAGTCAGAACCAGCGGAGAGCTTGCCAGAAGAGCAGAAGCCAGAATGCCATCCCTTCTGGACAAATGAAGACAGTAACATGCCTCTGCCATTTGATCTTGAAGAAGTAATTGTTCATCTACAAAATCTTGTTCAGTAGGTAGGATATCAGGTCACCTTCCAGCTTAGAATTAATAATACTCAACATTTGAAGTTTTTTTCAGCTTTCATCTTTTCTGCTTTATGGTTCCTTGGTCATTTGTTGTTTTGTGCTTCAGTGCAAATTTTATCAGTTTTCGTCTTAGTTCCTGAAGTCATGGCAAAACAGACTAGGTACCAAATCTATAGAAAGAAGCAGCTTTTAATATCTGAAGTCTGGAACACCAACTTCAGGACTTTCCTCTTCCACTCTAATTTCCACTGACAGTGTAGCCCATGGATAGTTGTGTTTCCACAGGTTCCCCTGCCATGCATCTTAACTGTCTAGATTTGGGGCAAGTTAGACTTGCCTGCTAGTCTCAGCACTGCACATTTTTACATGCTAATGTGATATTATTGAGTACAGCTGGCAGCGCTTGTCCTGGTAGGTGAGTTTTAAAAAAAACTTTCCAAACTAGAAACCTCCTACCTGGACCCTCATGGGTATGTGTACCTTTGAAGGACAATGCTTTCAGGTTCAGCCCCAGGAGTGCACGGTACTGTTGCAGTAGGACAGCTTGCAGGTTGTCTTTTAGGCAAATTGGAAGATCCCATTGCTAGGGTTGTGCTCTAACTGATGCACAATTACATTTACCATTCTTTTAGAAGAATGGAATGATCTGTCCTTTACACCTGACCAAAGGGCTTAAGTCAGGGAGAGATTTCCAATGTTGTATCTACATGGCCTCAGTTTCCTGGAACTCAAAATTCGATTCCTAACCTTTACATTATTTCTGCCTATTGATAGTTCTTTTCTGAGCCCAGCTTTCCCAGTGCATTGTCCAGAGCCAGTGGACGCAGGGTTTCCATTTTGGGTCAGATCCCCTGACAAAATAGTTTTAGTTTGTATGACACCAGGCACTGCAACATCTGTGTTGATCTATCCATGAGAACAAAACCAGAAGCCTATGAGAAATGAAGCTGTTTGTGATCTAGTTTGTAATAACATGCTATAAAAAGAACAATTCTATGTTGGATGATGTACTGAATGAGAGAGATTTTTCATTTGGATAAGTTGCTCTTCTGACTTGAGCTGTGTATGCTTTTTCCCTTGTATAAAAACAGCTGGAAATTATATTACAGTAAAACAGCATTCAGTCCATACCACCACTACAGAAAAAAAAGAAAACAAAAAAAAACCAAACCAGTGAGACTCAGGACTTGACACTGCCACCAAGAAACAGAATATGCCTCCTGTGTTAATCTTCTGCTTAAAATCACTGTTGGGGCCAGGCTTACCCAAAGCAGACCAGTATACTCTATTGGCAAAGTGTTCTGCGTGTGGATGGGGCTTGTACTGCTGAAAACTGTACATTTGACAGTACAACATGTGCCAGACCTCCCTGCAGCTAAGGAAGCTGTGCCAGCAAAAATTCAGTTTTAGTGGTATAAAACTCTGTCCACACCTACCAGCTTTTGCCAGGACAATTATATCAACTAGAGGTTGTACCTCTTAACACCTTTAACATAGCTTTGCCAGCAAAAGTATGAAGACCTGGATCAAGCATTTTCGTTGTGTTCCCTGCCTTCTGCTAAAGCTGTTAGCCACCCTGAAGAAGGAAATAAACTTTTTGAAGAATAAAATACTTAAATTAGATTTAATTACATTATAACCTTGATCAGCACATTTATCTGTTGTCTCCCGCTCAAGAAATTTCTTAAAATTTTGAAATACTCTGCTTTGGACATAGTTTTTCTTTCCTACGCTAGCTAAAGCTGGCTTTACTAGTGGGCAGATAGCATATATTTGGATGAGTGCCATGCTAAATAGTGTTTACTTTGGAAATCACCTAGAGAAAAGCTAGAGAAAAAGATGAGGATGTGGGAATTCTGCTTATGAAAAAAGGCAGTTCTCACAGAAACAAATACTACTTTGGAACTGAGAAAGATGAAATCAAACGAGCTAATGATGTAACACTGTTAACACAGGGTTTGAGGGGATTGTTTGTTTGTTTATGCTGTTACTTCATGATTATTTTGTGTTTAATTAAGCGCTGCTAGAAACCACGGGGAACACAGTATTGAAATGAATCTGACAGCTATAAAGGGTAGAGAAGGCACAGCAATGTTGTTGCTGAAGTGGAAGCTATTAAAAAATCATTGGCAAATAATTATTTCCAGCAGCAGCGAAACAACACTTTTATTTTCTTGTACTGGGAGAGTGCTGGCAGCAATAACACAGTGTTTAAAACTACGTGATTCTAGGTTTTGTCTATGCTGAGGATTAAAGCTAGTGAATTAGCTAAACTAGTTCTAGCCTCAGTCCAGTCAGATAGCGCTCATTCAAGCCAAGGGTGGCAATGACAGAAAACGGAAAAATTCTGGAATGGATGAGACTAAGATTCACTGGCAAAATACCAATAATCAAGTGGTTAAAGAGAATTAAAGCTCTGTGTTGCATTCAAGTCTCACACCATCTGAATCAGTGTAACATGATTGAATTCAGTTGAAAGGCAGAAGTATAAGGAGGTTTCATCTCTCCAAAGCCCACAAGAGTTGATGGCAAAGACATGGGTAAGGTTGATGGAACTGTTTGAAGCACATAGGAATGCCAAAGGGTGTCCCAAGAGAAGAACATGGTTAAAGGTAAATATCTGTAAAAGAAAACTGAAAGACCAAGCATGAATTGTTGCTATGCTTGAGATACATACTAGAAGCAGAGAAATACTTTGAAGTTTTCTTTATTTTATACAAATAATAGTAATATAGTTCGTGTTGCAGTGATACTTCAGCAGTCCATTTATATTCCAGCATTAGGTAACGCATTACGATTTTGGACGAGCCGAAACGCACAGCCTCTAATGGATGTTCTGTGTATAGCAACTGCTTACCAAGTCTGGATGCTCTAGATGCATGAGGACCAAGGTCAGTTTGTTTCAGGGAGGAGGTGAGAGCATAAATTAGCTTCTAACATTAGACTCAGCTATTCTTTTAAAACGGGAAAGTTCATGCCTTTGTGTACATTTACTTTTCATCAGCTGTGAAAGAATTAAGGTGAAATATTCACTTGCACATGCATGTCAGGCAAAATGGGTTACAGAAGATACAGACCAGTTTGCCTGTCTGCACTTGCCTTTAGACAATATTTATCAATTTTACAAAAGCTGACTAAACATGGAACCAATACAAATGAAATGCTCAAGGCAAAGGATTTCTTTAAAAATGTGATAGAGTTGGTTTTGCACTTGTAGAAAGAAAATGTTGGCAGAAAATGAAAAACTTCTATTGTTCCTGTAATGTGGGGGATGAAAGGTAAAGGCCATTTATAAGTATTTGATAGAAAACTGCTGTGTTATGCCATGTAAATTAGAAATGTTTTAATAATGCTTCATTCATATCTCTGCATATGAAAATATTTTAACTTGTAGGTCCTTTCTTGTTGTTAAAAGGTTAAGTAAATAAAAAATATGAATCCCAGTGCACTAAATTTTAAAGACATCATGCTTATGCTCTGAACTTTACAGAAGATCCTGATGATCTAAATTGAAAATAAGAATGCCACGGGTACTCACCAAACAGAAACTGCCAAGGATAAGTAACTTGTAGCATAATAAATACTCAAATCAGTTGTCTCACTCTCATTCAGATGCAGTCTTCAGTTTCACAGATAATGAAGTAGATTTACTTAGCAAGATGCACTTGAAAGTCATGCTAGACTTCTAATTGCTATGGAACAGGCTAAGGAATTCCAGTACCATATTGTAGCAAAAAAAAAGAGAAATTAATACAAAAATCTAACACAAAAGATAACTAAAATATTAACAGTGGACACTGCTCCTTTATCGGTTGGTGCAGTGCATTTCCACTAGTCCTGTGACACACAGTGGAATTCGGGTTGATGTATCCAAGATTAAACTAGCTGATGGTAAAGGTGGGATGAGAGGAGAAGAGAAATGAGATGCAAGGGATGTGCGTTCACAAGAGCAAAACTTTATTAACTTAACTCATATGGGAATCATCCAGCAGTAACTTGTACAGTGCAGGCCATGACCTCTCCCTTGATTGTTACCACCTGATGCACAGTTAATGTTCAGTCCGTACCCCTTCTCATGCCCCTAGCAGCTGGTCCACATCTCTTTGGTAGGAGCTGACCACTACCTTCTGCCAAGGTTTCAGAGTTGGGAAGAGCACTCATATGCTGCAGGAAGCTTAGCCTCCATATCTGTCCTAGCACACCTCTGGCCTACCATACCTCTGTGGATTGAGTGCCTCCATGAATCTGTTTCTGTTGAGATTTGAGTTGTTGGAACTCATCATCATGGCTCCATGTCCAGGTGGAGGCCGGTAACGAGCGGTGTCCCCCAGGGGTCTGTCTTGGGACCGGTGCTCTCTAACATCTTTATCAATGACATCGATGACGGGATCGAGTGCACCCTCAGCAAGTTTGCTGACGACACCAAGCTGAGTG
>JAOWBP010004096.1:6902411-6921138 GCA_028571105.1 Tragopan temminckii | reverse complement strand
GAAGCTTTTTTCTTCATGTGTCAAAAAGCCTTTTTATTGCATGATGAAAATATTATTTTTATAATTTTTTACTAACTTTTTTAAAATCTTGGGAAAAAATACAAGGGATTTCAAAGCTCATCTGAATTATTTTGGTCAGTAAGAATGTTTTGTGAATTTCTTGTTTCTTCTCAATAAGTTTAGGCTTCTGCATGAGAATGACAGGAAAAAAAATGCATTAACAAGGAAACGTGCATGGATACAATAATGTTTTATTTGCCTACAAATAAAACCTCTTCTCATTGCTTGTCCTTGCTTGTTGATGAAGCACGTTGCTTAATCATAACAAAAACTGAGAGGGTTTGCTAAGCACTCATTTCTGATGTTGTATCATCAGAAATTAAACATAACTTAAACCCTACTTTGCTATTCAACCTTCATTATTAAAATAAAAATGTTACGATCCTGTTGTTAAATATTTCTGATGTAGTGCAATAATCTTGTATTGTTTCCCCCTTCGTGGGGAATTATGAGGACCTCATGTTAGGACCTCAGTGTCCTGACATACTTAATTATCCATAGATAATGGTTTTCAGCAGTAGCTGTTCTGAGCATCGCAACCTCACTGTTACGGGCTTAATAAATATTTGCAGACTCAGGTGCAGAGCACCTATGTACTACAGAAACAAACAGCTGGGGTTGCTCTCCGGTGCTATACATCACGTACAGTGCCTCATTTGTTTTAGAAAGCCTAATGGCACAAATGGCAAGCTTTGTCCTATGGTGGATGGTGCTAATATGTTTACTGCAGGCACACTAACTACTCTTTCATAAGTCCTTTCATGGTTTTTTCTAATACAGAAATAGCTTGGAAAGCTGCAACTCTTGAAGCTTCTTGATTGTATATTGATGGAATGATTAAAACCTTTGTTTTAGAGATCAGGACTTCTGGAACGTGACTGGCAGCCTGCTAGGCTTCAGTTTGTTGGCTGCAGATACATGATGGGAAAGCTTCAGCAATTAAACTTTTCATTAATGATTTCATAAGCTAGGCATATTATATGTTATGGTGCTATGTTTTTAGTACAGAAACCTCTTTTGTAATGGAAAAACTGTGTATGCTAGTGATATTTAAAAATGTTGGGATAAGTGGCTTCTTATCTGCGCTGACGCTTGTAATCTTGTTCAAACTTCAGAATGCATTTAGTTTTACACATGGGGCTGCATTGCACTCTAATTTAGTTGGTGATGCATGTTGACTTTGAATGTTAGTATATGTATAAATTTGAGGAAATCAGTCATCTCAATTAGAAAATAACACTATGCTATCACTTTATGTAATAACAGATAGAGAAGCTTAGTTTAGAAAGTATGTTTTGTAAATAGAAGCTGTAATTGCAAACTGCTGTGTGGTTTGATTGACTTACGTCATGAAAGTAGTAATACTGGAAATGTTACCCTGCAAACTGTTTGTCATTCAGTTCAAGAAAAATTATTTCTTGTCTTTTCTTCATATGTTTCCCCATAGATATCAGTACTTTCAGCAAAGGCCTAAAAAGGAAATATATTTCTTCTTGCAGTTTCCCACCCTCTCACTTGCCGTGCTGTCCTTAGTCTTAATCCTTTCTTATTTCTGGATTCTAAGGATTGCACTATATTCATGTATCTCTCTTCCAGTCATGTAGACGAAGGTATAATGGAAGTGATAATCTGGAATTACTGAGTAATTAGAAGTTTTAGCTATTTGTTGTGTGCTGGGTGTGGGAACATTAGAATAGCGGAGGGCTCATACCTTACGTTACGATTGAAGTTAAGATTAGGATGTTGCTTAACAAGATAACAGTAGTGGAAATCTTGAGGAAAGTTTTCGTCCATATTTGTCACCATGCACGTGATAGATTGTGTCTTTCTACCTGCTGACACGGCCATGCTGATGGGCTCATGCGGCTGGCCGTGCTGGTGCCTGGCGTGTCTTTGTGACTGGGTAGCCAGGCTGTACAGGTGTCCTTAAGGTCAGGTAAAATCCAGAGTAGCCAAGGGGTGCTGGTTTTAAGTGTAGTCCACCAGCAGTCTGTAGAACTATTTCCCCATCAAGTAGAAGACACAGTGCTTGCTTCTCAATTTTTAATGATACAACCTTGAAAGTCACTCGAATAATGCACGCGTGACTTCTAGGATTAAAATTCAGCTTTAGATTAATTGCAATTGCATTCATTTTAAATTGAGTGCACTTTAGGATTGTGCTTGTAACCGTGCTGTTGGTAACCTACATCCTTTTGAGTCATTAACAAAATGTAACCGATCTTCATCTTTTTTTTTTTTTTTAATCTTCAATGTAATCAAGGCAAGAAGCTTTTGGCTCACAAAAATAAATGTTTTCAATTGTTTGTTGTCAGATCCCACAATTTTCTCTACAGCAGGCTTAGATGAAACAGAAAACTGATATACTGAACCACTGGAATTGCAGTCTTGTAATTTAGAAATATCCATTTTATCCCTTATAATTTCTTCACTAAGATTCTTCAGGCTGAATCTGCTATAGGTAGGAGCCAAGACAAACAGAAAGCATTTAGAGTCATTCAGACCAGTTTGGATTCCATGAGAACGTAAAGCCAAAGAGTCCTTGGCTTTGTTTCACGCATCTTACAAGGATCAGAAGTGCATTTAAGTCATAATATTCACTGTGACTACGTGCTTCTATAACATCTGCAAGCTTTTATTTTCAACATTATAAAGATGTGAAAATAAGTAGGCAGTAAATTCTCTTAATTTGCCAGCTAAAGAGCTTGGTGGAAGGACCTTTAACTCTCCTGATGCAGTGCATACAATAAACTTTTTCCAGTCCTTCCTAGCAGGAGCTAGAACACGGCGATACCATCAGTGTGTAAAGGGAAGCTTGGGTGCCTGTCTGCTCTGTGTGGGGCATTGCCCTTACAGGACTGACGTGTGTTATGAGCTGTGATCCCTTAAAATGCTTCTGAATGCACAGCTAACTTGCTGTGCCTGTTAAGGTGCTGCAGCAGATAGTATTTGCAGGAGTAAGCCATAATTTTGCTCTTTCTCTCATTTCGGTGTGCTCTTTCTAGACCTGCCTATTCAAGCTGCACAAGCAAGCACACACCTTTGTACTGAATTGATACCTGAGTCCTTTTTAGGGAGCAGTTTGTCAAAATAACATTTAGAATTTGTCTTGCTAACCCTGTCATTTTACATTAGATGACTTGAAATGCAGAGTTTATCTTAGACTATTTATTCTGTGTTAGATAGCACTTTGAAATTCCTGGATAAAATTGATAGATAATATATTTAACAATTAAAAAGGAAGAGCCTTCATGTTTGCAAAATGCACGTTGAGAAAGCAGTATGGCAAAAGCATTGTAATAGAGTTCTGTACAGCTGGGGGTTGGAGCTTTAATGATCGTTGTTATCTGTTGGTGAATACCTTTCAAGTAGAGGTATAGCAATGAATAGAAAAATGCCGTGATAAATTGTGGATAGAGAACGTGTCCCTCACCACGGTGTGTATATGAGGATGGGACCCTTTGGGTGTGTAATTAGCTCTGAATCAAAGCAGATGAAATAATAATCAGCAACATCTAGTTTAAATGCATGTCACAAAAGTGCACGTATTTTTATCTGTCAGACTGTAGTATGTATTTCTTTGTGCAGTAGATTAGTATCTAGTTTTCTCTTCTGTGTCTCATAATGTTTGCCATGAATTTCAGTTCCCAATAAATGAATGCAGTCCAAAGACCCAAGTACTACTGACATCTAGGATTTTAAATATCCACAGAAGTCCTTTGTCATCCATAGTAATGACAAATTGGTAGGAAGTCTTCGCCTCAATTGAAATATACTTTGTGTGGAGCAACTCTCAAGTAGGCTTTGAAATAGCTTAAAACCACATAATTTTTGCAGAAGGACACTAATACCAGTTATTAAAGCATCCAGCATAAAATGCATGTTTCTGGAGTAGGAT
Source organism: Tragopan temminckii (assembly GCA_028571105.1). Taxonomy (NCBI): domain Eukaryota; kingdom Metazoa; phylum Chordata; class Aves; order Galliformes; family Phasianidae; genus Tragopan; species Tragopan temminckii. The sequence goes on along the minus strand of JAOWBP010004096.1, from coordinate 6,917,180 downwards.
AAAGATAACGTTTGGATTTGTAGGCCAGCAAAGCCTGAAGTTTTCACGTCACGTGTCTAAAGACTTAGCTTTTTAAAATGTTCACTGATGCTTGCTGTACTCCCGTACTTAAGATAGTATCACCCATAAAAGTATTCTGAGTTAAAATTTTGTTCTTGTTCCCACTTTAAGCTTACCTTTGAGAAAAACAGTTAACAAACAGATTGACGGACTATAGCAAATAATTGCATTCTGCATAGCTCAGTTTGTAAATGTTCACACAAATCTCTCCAAACATGGAGAAGAAATAGTTTTAAAAGAGCATAGATGCTGTTTTGTTGGCTGAGAGTGTTCTAATGCTACATAGAATGACTCCAATGGATTATAAACTCAAGAATTAATACAGTACTTTTCAGTTACTGCACACATCTTACTCTGGGGCTAGATAACCTTAAGACAACCGTTCCACATCTGGGGTCAGGCGCCAGTAAAAGTTGTCTTATGCTTAGACTTCATCTGGACTGGCATTTCTGACAGACGTGCAAACAGATGCAGGCATTGTTGCTAATGACAGGTGATTATAAGTGGCGTGGGTGCCAAGGTAATTAAACCATGCCTTGACAGGAACATTTGGTGATACGGTATTTCAGCATTAGAAAAATTGTTGCAACACATTTTTCCCTGCTAGGCTGTAGACCTAAATATCATTCATTTTGATTCTTTGGCCACATTACTCCAAATCTGGAGTTTTACTCACGGCTTGAAGTATAGAAGTATTCATTGTATGAAAATGGGCAAAACCAGCCAGCTGAATAGAGCTGGTGCTTGTGAGGAGGGTTTTGGAGCTTGGATTTGAAGCATCTGGTTCTAAGAAGCCTTTTAGCATATAAATACGGTATAAAAATCCAGCACGGAAGGATTGGAGGTGTGTTATCTTCCTTCATGACAAGATAACGGCTACTGTGCCAGATTTATGAATGGCTGAATTATTGCGCTATTCTTTGTTATATATTTCTTGTTGGACGTCTTAACTGCTTTTATGGCTGCAAATCGTAGTTTCTAAATCTAGTTAAGGTTTTGTATGTGAATGTACTTTACAATAAAATAAAGATTATTCTCAGAACAGAAGTCAGGGTTGCTTTAGAAATGATGTATTTTTTGATATTGATTTGATTTGATATTAGAGCTCTTAGAGACTTAAGGCAGCGTTCTCTCAGATTGTGGAGCAATTTCATAGTTTAAGATGGTTTTATTCCTCATTCAGTTGCGTTGTGTTGGTTTTCTTTGTCTGTTTTGTTTTTTTTACTGGGAGTGAATAATGATAAAGTTCCTTATTTATCCTGTAGTTCCTAGGAACTCCTTATTTAAAATGAATCATTCGCATATTGCACAAGAACTATGGAAGAAAATGGGTTCAATTCTATAAATGAATCTAGACTGATTTCATAAAATGGGGGATGTCTAGTTTAAGGGTATTTTTCCATTATTCTGTGTGGAATTCTTAATGATTGTAGGATGGAAGTCCACACTGTTGGTGTACCTTTGATATTTTCCTCAGCTTTGAAGCTGTGGTGTTTGATATAATTAATCTCAGCTAAGCTTCAGGACTTCAGCAGTTCTGGGAGAGGTTCTGCCTATCGGTCGGTCAGGGCAGTCAGGATAGGAATAATTTCACTCCTCCCGTTAGTCTGAACATCTCTAAAGCAGCACAGGAAGCTGCTCCAAATAGGAGACTGCATGAAGTATAATCGTAGTACTTGGGTTGAGTACCCAGCAAAGGGAATTGGGACTCTAGTAACTCTTTTCATTTTAAGCTGGAACTTAAAAATTATATTTAAAATATAGTGAAATTCAATCAATTTTCACGGTGTTTACTAGAAGAGAGTTAAAGGGTGTGTTAGATACCTTGCTTCCATATTATTTAGAAAAGAAGGCAGAATAGGGTTAGATCCATTAAGATCACAGGTAAATTTTTAACACCCTCTGTTGCTTTTTCCCCCATCTCTGGGTCCAAGTGCACCATCTTCTATCCGCTGTTTCTTCTAAAGACCACGCTAACACAGAGTTAATGTGCAATTCATGCATTTGTAGAATTTCCAGCCTCAAGGCTCTGGACAGATTCTGGCCAAAATTTGCAGTCTGAGGATGAAGAACATATGATGGAGTCAAGTATGGTGGCAATAACGGTGTGCCTGCTGTATACCTAACAAACCTAACAATGACCTAACAAACCGTAGTAATGCCTCTGAAAAAACTGAATTAGGGGATCATTTGTAAAGATGATAAAGCTGAAGAGTGGGAAGATATCTTCAGCATCTTTGATTTTAAAATTTCTACATACAGGAGTATTTCAGAAGTTTCAAAAAGCTGGGGTACTTTCCCTTGTCTTTAGGACAGGCTATGCAAGATGTGATTCCTGCTTTCTGTTTGTGTCTAATAACTACCAAAGGAACTGTTGGAGAGGGAAAAGAATTTGGATTGCTATAGGTAAGGGAAGCGTAACATACAGAAACAATATTAGTGTCATATTTGGGTCCATTACGAAGTGTGTGTGCTTATGCACGCAATCCTCTATATAACCTTTGTTGTAGGGGTTACATGCAAGTAATCTTGCAGCTGCCAGTTTGTTTTACTTCTGATGTTGCCTGCTAGTTCCTGAAGCAGATATAAACTATGGATTTTTATTTTTTTTTTGATCTTCTATTTGCCAGACTTTCATTATATCGTGGCTATAGTCACAATGTCAGCACATGAAATGTTAAACATCGCTGGTCTGAAAGAAGCTTCTATTGTCTTCTGCTTCTGGTGCCTGGGGATTCTCTGCAGTCTTGCAGTGGTGGTTCTGTCAGCGTAATATGTCATGAAGCATTTCTCAGTAATGACAGACATTGAATATGAGTGACAGGAACTCTGACCGAGTGAAATGGGTTCAATTACCAGAGATGTAGGGTTACCTGAGATAAAACCAAATGGTCCAATTGTGCTCGGGTTTGACCCTTTGACACCCAGCTACCCGGCAGCAAAGACAAATGGCTGATTAACCATCCTCTAACTCTCCTTTTCTGTGATAAACTTGTTTGGATTTCCTTGTCTGAATAAAAATCTAAGTGTGGCATGTTTCTAAAAGGAAATATGATAGGAAAACAATGGGTACTGGTGCTAGTCATTTTCTTCCCTTACTGACACAAAACAGAAAGCTGTCATTCTATCTTGGAATGTATCTAGGACATAGTGTCCAGAAATCAATACAAGATAAATGATTGCTCTCTTAACCTCACCTTTCTTCTGCTGCCGCGGTTACGTTGCTCCTGTTCACCTGTAGCCAACCTGACGCCAGAATAAATGAGAGAACCTGCTGTGAAAAGTATCTTCTTGGGGGCTTTGTACGGAGGGTTTTTGTGGGTTGTTTTTTTGGTCAGTTCTTTGTTTTTTGTTGCTGCTTTTTTTGTTGGTGGTGGTTTTGGTTTTTTTTTTCTTTTTCTGTGCATGTGGGGGCTGCTAGTCAGCACTGAGTGCCATTTTACACTTGTTCTAGTCCAGTGCCTACAGCTCCCAGATAGAGTTATAGCAAGCTCCCTAATTAAACTGTCGCTGTCTGCCCTCACTTGACTGCCTTTACAAAGTCATTTAACTAACAGACATTCCTGACTATTAAAGCTAGGAGCAGCATGTCTCCAGTGCTGGAGATAAAATGAATGAAATTTGTTAATCTCCGCTGACACTTGATCCTAGATGTTGAACTAACGCTGTTGCACCTGAACTTTTTCTTTATTGTAATTACTTCTCGTGTTATTATTTCATAAAATAAATTGGAGGGAAATTTCAACAGGTATTAAATTATTTGAGTTGATTTATGGACGCTGAGTGAATATGGCATTCATCTCATGCGTTCTTCAAAAGCACCTTTCAGTGGATGTTCAAGCTGGACTCAAGGATTGCGCTAGTAGAATACTATAGGAAGTTGATGCGTTTCCTTCATTGTAGAGGAACGGCATTTCTAAATCCTACGCTTTTTATTAAGGAAGGAAAATTTAACCTTTGTGATTTTATCCACTGTTAATTTAAATAATTTGAGTGAAAAATGAAGAAGTTTTAAAATAACACATTAAAATAGTTGTATGCCAATAGTAACATTAGTTAAAATTACAGAGCAAAATGCAGCTCTTTTTGAAGGAATAAACATTAAAAAGAAAAGACTTTAATCTTTTATTTTTATTTATATATTTAGCTTTATCTTATCTCCTGTATTTCTTCTAAGTTCTTTTTTTCTGATTCATAGAGTTTAAGGCCAGAAGGGACCATTATATCATCTAGTTTGACCTCCTGTATATCATAAGACATTACATTTCACTTGGCTGTCCCTGTATTGAGTCCAATGATTTGTCTTTAGTTTTAAATGCATGTTTTAAAATTGTATCTATTGGTTTGAGGACAGCGGGAAGTGGAAAATCTACCAGTTCTCTTGAATGTAGTTGTTAATCATCCTCCCAGTTTAGAAGTCCTAATTTCTGTCTAGTCATGGAATCATTTATGTTGGAAAATACCTCTAAAATCAAGCAAATGTTTGTCTTCAATCATCTTTCAAACTTCAGTCCTAACCATAATGTTTTCAGCTAGATAAGAAAAGCAACATTTGCGTCGTGTGTTTTCTCTCAACAGAAGTACATAGGTTGCTCCAAAGGTAGTGCCTCCTATTTATTTGCACGGAAACTGCAACAGATACGAAGAGCACAATAGCAGTATTTGATAGAGTAGATTCTCAACTCCAAAACACTCTTTTTCAACAGAGCCCCTACCATTAACTCTGCATTTTTGCCAGTGATGAACAAAAGCCTGCATGCCAGGATTGTAATAATCTATTCAGTTTTGTTGTGTATCTGTGCAGTTACATTGTTTTAGAAAATTATTCATTAGTTTTCTGTTCACAAATATTAAATCTACACCGTACAGATAGAATTCTAGAGAACTTCTGCTGGTCATTAGGTGTTATCAGTCCTCTGTTTTTAGCATTTGTCCTTTACAACTAATAGTTGACAACAAAAGTGTTTTCCGATTTCTTCTTGAAATAAGATTTTGATCAGATGGGATTGGATTTCTTGAAATAGGATTACTCGTGACCTTTCTGCTCATCCCAGAATGAACTTGGATATGGCTCTTTATGCTATTATACTTTTACAATAGATTAATACTGAACTTCAGACTGACTCAGCAAGAAGATATGTACTTGTCTACACAACAGTCTCTTGTCAAAATCGTCTTTAATTGCTCACATCTTCTAATGTCTATGAATTTACAATCCCAGTGCAACTTTTGTGTAGTCATTGTCTCCAGTGGAGCAGTGGTATTGCAGCTGAATGAAAATGTGATGTGGAGCTCCAAAAGTATAAGCCCATTAAGTTTACTTGAGTGTAGTCAGAAAGTTGTACTGTTCATTTGAAGAAATACACTCTGCATTTTGTTTTATTTATTTATGTGAAGTATGCCCTGTGTTGTGTAGAAATTACTGTGTTAAGTAGACATTCCTGAAGTAAAGCAGAAGTGCATTTAACTAATACAGATAGGGCTTTTGTAGGAATACGGATGGTTCTATTTTCAATTTTGTGTGTTATTTAAAAATATATATATTTTCCTATAAAACTAACAAGACTGATAGAATTCTATGAAAGCTGCTTCACTTTACAGATAAGTTTAGTGATACGTGGTTGATTCATGTCTCTGAAGTGGACATGAACATGTGTTAGCAGTATAAAGGTGCTGGTAGTCATAGTTTATTTGTCATTCATATAAACAACTCAGTTGATGTAAAGCACCTTAAGCTGATGATCATTACTCTGTTCTAAAGGCAGTATATGTTCTTACTTATGTTTTAATGTATTTTTATTAGTGCAGGTTTCTAGTGTTGATGCAGCCTGAAGGTGTGCAGAACCCTCTTGCCTTTTAAGAAGCACTTTTCTCCACTAAGTACACCACACACTTCAGTCAGTTTGGTCTGCTTAGGGGGCTGTTGGTGACACCTAGCCCAGAAGGATGCCTGTCCTTGCCATGTCAGCCAGGAACAACATATCGCCAGAATCCAAGGGAGGTGGTTCTCTTGCCTGTGATTTCATGCTAGCAGTAACGTTTTAGGAAAAAAAAAATTCAATGGTAACTTTCTGTTTCCCTAATGTAGTCATTGAGCTTCACCCAAGAAACCCTGAACACAAGATATTCTTGTGATGAAACTAGCTTGAATTTAAATTTCTCATGAAGTACAATTCTGATGAGTCCTACAGAGCCGTCTTCAGGGCAGCAGTTCTGTGCTGTGATTGCTGATGTGGCGAGGGGGTCTTCTGGGAGTTTCTTTAAGCCCTAAAGGCCTCAGTTAGCAAATCCAGGAGGGTTTTGTGCACATGCATTTACCTGGAGATTCTTGTTGTGTAGCCCCTTTTCTAGCGTAAGAGAAACTGCAAGTTAGAAATAGCAGTATTTTTGTCCTAGCCTGCATAGGTAGTATTTTGATGTGACATTAAAAACAGATTAACCGCTCTTCCAATTTTGGCTTTGGTTGTGTTACTAGCATAGGTTTTGCATGTGGAAAATGCCAGCACTTAGCAACTGTATGTAAGAATTAATAAACATTAGTAGTATTTGCACGTGGCAATCATGCTATGATTTACAGCTCTGCAAAGAATTGGATGCTAACCTGTGTCTTAGTAAGCAGATTGCATCCTATTTTATAGGTTTCAGGGCTGAAGATTAAAATGTAAGCATAAGGCTTACGTCTGTGCTAAAACACAATGCAGTGCAGCCAAACTATCAAGTGAAGTTTTCTGAATTCAGCCTTTGAGATGCTGGTGAAAATTGTCTTTTATTTTTAAGAATTTTCCTACATAGGTTTATATTAAAAGGTAGTAAATGTACTCCTTGGCTTAAATGTGATGTTCTCTGACTGTAGCAATTGATTTTTATAACTCTTATACAAAGTGCTGGAAAGGAAAGAAAATTAGAACGGAGCTGTCTGCAAGTTATTATATTTGGGTTCTGTCCTGTAAACTTATATCAATAAAGCTGACTAATCTGGAACTATTTTCAAGAGATACTTTTTCTCTTATTCATAAAGCATTAAGATTTATTGTTTGTGGCATACCCTTGCTGGTTGAAATGGTATGCAGCCAGTTTTTGCAGCCTTAATTTTGTTCCCACTGAAGTCAGCAGCAAAAATTCTTTGGCTTTTGGGGAAGTAGATGGTCCATCATGTAAAAGTTAAATATGGCAAGGAAAGAATACAATTGAGAGAGTATTAGTCTGGTGGAGTGGATATCTATTTTGTTGTGTCTTTTTTATATAAGTATCATACCACGCTAGTTCATCAGATGTACGTTGTAGAAGTATGCAAATCTGAAAATTAAATGTGACTAGTAGGTAGAACTACTTAGCTTTATGAAGGAAATAAGATACCTCGGGCATTTGGAGTAACTCTAAGTATTTTTTTACTTCTTGTAAGCTATTCTGACAGCATGTTAACTAAAATAATGCCGAGCTAATACTTTTAGGATGTAGTATATTTGCATGTCATTAACTTGTGTGAAAGGATGAAGTCCACTAGTGGAAGCTAATTGATACAATTTTTGTATTAATATTCCTAGAAGCGTTGAAAAATAAACTCTTCATTTCCTTGTATTAAGAGTGGTGCTTTATTGCAGGGTTTCTACAGAAGCCAAGCAGCCTTAGCAAAATGTTGTGCTTTATCAGCTGCTCTGCAAAGTTGAATTCATTTTGTTAAGAGATTACAACTTTTTCCATCTTTAAATACTGTGAGTAGCCACCAGCCTCGGACAGGATGGGGGGAATATCTTCCCTCGCAGATGCTCTGGTCTCGTAGGTCTGCAAGCTGGAGCAGCTCTCAGTAGGACTTCATTCTGCGGGTATCCGTAAATGTGTGCAATTCTGCTAATTCTCATTTTAAAATAATTCTGTTGCTTTAAATCTGCGGTTCCCCAATTTCATCTGTGCAAATAAAGCTCCTCCTGCAAACCAGCCAGGAAAACATATGATACCATTTGCGATTGCAGAATGCGGCGTGCTGTTCTCCTGTAATTATAATGGCCGGAGCAGTGTGGGGTTGGTTAGCCTTCCTTAGCAATCATTAATCTAGCGAGTCTCAGTTCCCGCGGCCCATCTTGGAGAACAGCAGTCCTTGGCGCGAGGCACCTTGGGCCGTGAGCTTGTTTGGAGCGAGGGCTGTTTGCTCCGTGCTGCTGCTCGCTGCTCCCCGAGGAGCCGCCAAGGCTTTTTCCCTGCCTTGATTGCTGCTTGCCCTCTGCCTCCCGCCCGAGCTTGTCCCTTTATTTCTCCTTGTTGTGAAAGTTTCTTTCTGTGTGACTGGGAGTCTGTTTAGCAGACCATATTGCAAGTGAAGGTGCATCGTTTGTTGCCTGGTTTTGGCAAGGCTGGGCAGTCAGCTGGGATGTAATTAAGGCTCTGAGAACAGGCTGTCTTCTCCACAGGAAGGGCATGTTAGATGTTGCTGGGATTTGGGGCTGTCAGTTTGGCCAAAGCTGGAAACTGAGAGCTAGGGACAGTGATCTTTTCTTTCATTTATAATCCCTTTATGTACAGTGTGTGCACTTGGCAAAGTTTACATATAACCTAGTGGCTGAAGCTTACAAGCCAATGCGGCTGAATTAGCATATGTTACATGTATATTTTAGTAATATTTTAAAGCAAGTGCAAATTTCCAAAGTGAATTATGCATGTATGACAGAAATAGGGTTGTGTTGCATTGGGTGTCAAATCCCACAACTTTTTGTCAAGACCATGGATTTTACATTAAAAAGGCAGAGAGACTAAACGAGGTAAAACAGTTTTAATTTTTAACAGTTTGGTCCAGCCCAAGGAACTGCTCTCTGACAGTTATAACTGACATTTGAATAATTGGATTAATTCGGAGAGGGGTAAATCCGGTATTGATGACTGAGCTTGTTCTATGTATTTTTTAACTTAGGGATGGAGCTGAATGGTTTAATTATTTAAAGGGTGCATCATGCAATATAAAATACTGTGGTTTTGAAACTTTGGTCTAAATCGAAGGAGGAAAAATATTTGCATTACTTCATTCTTTACATTTACAGGCTAAAGAAAAATATAACAGATCTTATTGTTTTGTGCTTCTTAAGCCAGTGTAAAGAAACTGGGAGAGATGGAAATTACCCTTTGTGGCCCAAAGCGTCGGCAATGGAAACAAATACCATTGAGTTAACTAGATTCCAGTCTTTTTTACAGACATGTAAACCCTCAGTAATAATCACATTACTTAGCAATTGCAGAATATTCAATTAATGCTATTGCATAAAGCATGTCTTCCAGCTTTCTAAAACCACTACTAAACTCTTATTTAGTCTTCCTCTTTCCATGAGAAAATTAATACTTAAAGTAAAAGTTTTTACTGCACTGAAAGCATGGCTAGGAAGTCTGGCTGCTCTCAGAGGCAGCTGAGAACCCCATCTTGGTCCTGGCTGTTTACCCAGCAGAACATTGGTGGCATTAACACTCGAGAAAGAAGTGCTGATGCACAGCTTATGATATTAGCACCTTGGAAGTGAGGTATGAAACATGCCTGTGAAATGACACGTGCATAGATGGATGCATGTATGATTTAAGACAAGTTCAAGTTCTTTGTGAAGAGTTATTTTTAAAGGATTTTATTAAGGTATTGAAATATTTTTGTCTTGCAAAACAACTCAGTTACATCTTTCCTAAGCACACCTTTGTTGCCTTAGTGGATTTACATGTTACATCATCATAAATTCTGCTAACATAGTTTCGTTTTCAAAAAGAAATTCTTTTGTGTGTGATTCTACCACTGTAGATGGTAAGCAAACGTACTCTTTAAGCTAGTTTTGTACATTGCAGTCCTGAGGAGTTTCTGTACATTCCTGAATGCTTTATCATTTGCTTTGCAAACAAGGCAGTCCAGCTTTCTTGTATGCAGACTTGCATTCCTTTGGGAATTTTCAAAGCCTTTTAAAATTATGGGGGTTTTGGTGGTAGTTTTTTGTTTTTTTCTGGGGCAGTCTAAGTAAGTCCCAGGAGTGAAGTTGCCATCTGTCCTCTATATTAAAAGAATCTTCTATATTATATACCTGATGGCCTTGTCCCAGAGATAAATGTTGATAATTAAATGGACAGCGTTTGTCCTTTATTCTAAATAAAAATTTGTTGTTCCGAGCAGTTACAAAGCATGTGAGTAATTTTAAGTTATTTAAACCCATATTTCTGTGCTTCACTTTGAGGTTTCTTTTTCATTCCAGAGTTTTGATGAATATTGGAAATATATTGAATAGTGTAATAATTTAAGCATGTACATGTATGCTTTAAGGAAGGCTGAACAATTCCTGTAGAGTAGAGATAAATTATTATTGGAGAGAAGTCTTTCTTGTGGTAGGGAGCAGAGAAGGCAGAGGGTTGAGAATGGGAGATCTTGAGACAAACACCTATTTGGGGATTGTTTCCTCCATAAAAATTCCAAGTTAGAGACTTCACCTTTCCCATCAGGAAAGCGACCTATTTCATTGCACAAACTTCCTTTCCGATACACGTTTGCCCAGGAACAATTCTGCATCTTTACACTTCAGCTGTAGCTCATTAGTGCCCATAGTTGCTCCCAGCGGTCCCTCCGTTCAGTGAATATCATAGTGCATGTGCGTTCAGAATACAAAGTACCCATGTTCTGAACACCGTATTTCTGCAAGTCAAGAGTGGTAATTTGTAAGGAGCATCCATGTTCTTCAGTGTCTTCAACACTGTGTCTGTTTGGGGTTTTAATGCGCTGATGTAAAGATGAACGTGTCTGTCATAAGAGTGAAGGAACAAGAAGGGTGTTGATGTTGCTCCGATAATCCCTTGTGCTGCTCTCCGCTCCTGTGGTAAGCAGTGCCGTGCCAGCTCAGGCCAAGGATCTTTGTAGCTGTTTTGTAAAGTGCTGGACAGCAGCAGGTACCCAAAGAAATTGGTTATAAGAGAAGCATAGAGTGATTCTCTCTCTGGATACTGATCCAGCTTCAGTGATTTGGGGTTAACAGTTTCTGCTGCAGAGATGTTATCTTTGCATTTAATGGTCCTGCACGGATATTTTCCTGAGTGAAATTATGCAATTACTTTTTACTTGCATAGACTTTTAATATTTACAAAAGCTTCTGTATATTCTCATTTTTCTTATATGAGTAAATAGCTAAAAACAATTCCCTCAGTAAGTTTATTTATTCAGCTATGATTTTATACAGTTCCATTGCATCCTCCTATTGTGGTAACTGTTCTGTGCTGAGCGGTCTGTAATGTAATCATTCTTCAGAAAACCTCATTCCGTGTCTTTGGTAGTGCTGTTTGCTCTTCTTTCTTCTAATTGCAGTATATCTGCCTTGAGGAGAGGAACCCAAACTAGTTCTTGATGCTTCAGCATCTAACTATTGACAAGCCTCACTGTGCACTTAGGAGTTTGTTTCTCATCCTAGGTTGAATTTTTTGTTAAATGAAATGAAGGAATTGTCCTAAATGATTTTGTTAATTATTATTTTCACAATCAAGTAGATGTCTAGCCTCTTCAGATATAAAAGCATATCTTCGTTCAGCTGTGTGCACCATTAAATGTACAAGGTGGAACTGAAGTCAGATGAGAGTTTATTTACCCATCACAGGGAAGAGAATGAAGGTATTTATGATCTTGTTGCTAGACAGAATTCTGGTGTTGTGGTGTCGGTGTACATGCAAAGGAACTTCAAGTATCTGTTCTAAATTGAGATTGTATTCTGACTGGAATACCTTGCATACAGAACATTTATGAAGAAGTTAATTTCAGGAGCTGGGCTAACAAGACTCCTTAAAAATCCCTTATCCCTGTGCCACTTGGCAAAGAATGCGTCGGACCACATATGCCAGCCTGTGCCTTGTTCATGGGGTAAGGAAGAAGAAAGCTAACACTAATTACAAGGGTAGTTGCATACACGGTGCTGTATAACTCAGGCTGGGTATTGGGCAGAACACAGGGTCTGTGAAAGTTCTACGAGATTTTTTAAGGCTTAAAGAATGATCTTTGGTCATTTGGGGAACCACATACGGAGGCTACAGCTACTCTGATTTGTGCCATTGAATAGGAGTGACTGAAAACTACTCTGTGATTGCTATGGCTTTTTAAACCCAAGTACTGTTATCAGAAATGTTTTTATTTCAGAGCTGATCAGTTCATTATTCCTTCTCTAAGTCAAGGACAGACCAAGAACTGCTTAAATCGGTTTCATCCATCCAGGTGAGGTCTCTGGTTTGTTTGTGTGTGTGCCCTCTGGTGGCACAGCACGGCTGTCAGTCCTGCTGGAGGGCTGGCTCAGTGGTACCCCGACACTGTTTTTCTTTAAGTCTTGATAGTATCCTTGATGGAACATTGCAGGAGAAAAAGCAAGTGTCCTGATGCTGAATTACTTCAGCGTTATTTGTATAACCATCTCAACCACCTACCCTTCAGTTCAGTAATATCTACGCTCATCTTTAGAAGTGTTTCTAGACCCCAAGTTTGAGATTGATTTTGAATATTCTTCAGTTTGGAGTTTACCTGCTGGCTCCCTGGGTGGAAAATAATCAGTAATGAACTGGCATTTCTTTTTGCCCGAATTTGGTTTCTTCTCTAGCCACCTTCTCCTGTCTACTGCTGGGGTGGGAAAGGCTTGAAAAAGCAACAGGTAATAATGACTCTTAGAAGGTGTCAGAGTGAAAAGTACTTCCAGATAATGTTTGTGTGGATTTACCTGCAATTAAAAATTTTGAGGTTATTTCCATTCCAAGATATGAGAAGTGCGGGTGCGAAATAAGCCAACTGTGTATGGAAAGCGGCCGTGTGCAAAGAGTAATAATCACTGCAAAAAAAAAAAATTAATATGTATAAAAAGAAAAATATCATTCAATAAAGTGATGCCCATGCATTTTGTAAGATATTTCTAAAAGCTGTGTAAAAACATTAACTCACATAGGGAATACGACTGTAGACAGAGTAGCACACTTGATTATAGCTTTGGAGGTTGGTTTTCCAAGAGTGCTGCTGACTGGGCACTTCTGGGTGTGGAGTGCCCCTGATGTGATGTGTACAAGAGCCATATATTAGGCAGTTATAAGTGGCTTTTTTCAAATATCCTTCTTCAGCTTTATAAGAGCTGCTCGGTCTTCCGTTGATGCCAGGTTGTAAGTGTATGCATGGTAACAGTACCTGATGATGAATGATATTCCAAAGCACATGAAGAATTGTTAGTCTCTTTCTTCTTCAAATCATCCTTCGCAGTCTTTTCTTTACACAAGATGCATAACAGCATGGGAAGCTGTCTCCAATTATAGGGAACTTTATCAAAACCTCCTGTTCCTCAACAGCTACTAATGCACTAAGCTTTGTTACCTTAATGTTTTCCAGTCATTAATACTGATTACTGAAGGTTTCATCCCTGTTAATAGAGGGCGCATTTTAAATTTTAGATCATTAACATTTAAATAGATTTTAATTGTGAAATGTAACAAATTTATGCAAGTAAAGATTCAGTTTCTTCAATTAATTTACGTTTATGCATTGAGATCTTTCACTAAGGCTATTCTCATAAAACTTTAAGGGTCCCAGAAGGATCTCTAGTTTTTAATCTGTTCATTTTACTCCTTCTTTTTTCTCCATATTATGCCTTTAAAATTGCTGGTCTTTTTTTCCACATAGTACTTAACAAAACATTTATTTCAATTTTTTGGGCACAGTTTTGTTCCAGCAGATTTATTTATAAAAAATGAAGTGAAATCTAAAGATGTGCGTGTGACTAGATTCTAAATTTGTTTTACAAGTTTGGGAATTGATCATCATCTCCATTATACACATACAGAAAAAATAAGTAAGTGCCCACTGATGGAACAGACAAATCGAGCAAGGAACCAATGTCTGGGAATACTGTTCCATCCTCACAAGTTTCAGAAGCCCAAATGCAAACAGGTGAAATTAGTTTGATATTTTATCTCATCCCCCACAGGAAAATTCAGAAAGATTGTGTTCTTATGTACTCCGTTATCTCAGTCTGGTATTTCTCTGGAAGTATATTATCTAGGGTGTAGCTACTTTATATATACATAGCATATGAATATGTAGGATAAGTTTCTAAAAATTCAGTATGAAGTTACTTAGTCAAACTGATAAGTTAAAACTGACTTGCATGGTATTAAGGTGAAATACAGTATCAAACAGGGACAAGCAAGATGGAAGAGAAGGGAACATCTCAGACTCTATAAAGAACAACAGGAAGAACATGTCTTAAAGTATTAAATTTCACTAAGAGAGGAGAACAGTTTATTGCTTTTCTTAGAAACAACTGATCAGCTCACCATTGCATATGTGTGCTCCCAAATAGATCACTGGAGAAAAATCAGGTTTGTATGTTACTGTATGTTCATCACGTTCTGTGAAGTAATTTTCTGCATTCCTTAACTCAACATGCAAAACCATAGACTCAAGGGATTGTAGAAAATGGATCAATCCTTTAAAGTTTTTAAGTTGATAAGAAATTCAGAAAGATATTTCAGGGACATCTAAGCGGATGTAGGAAAAATAAAAGCTGAAGTAATCATTGAAGAGGAAGTTGAGATCTAAAATCCTTGTTGTTTTTTTTCCTCATGATAATAAATATCGGTGTTTTGTGAGGGCTTTGCCAATAAGGATTGAAAAGCTGAGAGAGAGAAAAGAGAAGGAAAAAATGGAAAAGAAAGGGTGTGAGGGGTGAGGCTACTAGTCAGTTGACACAAAAT
>JAOWBP010004096.1:6889934-6902311 GCA_028571105.1 Tragopan temminckii | reverse complement strand
TTTATAATTAAAAAAAAAAAAAAAAAAAAAAAAAAAAAAAGTTATGAAGTGTTATACCGACTTGTGGATTACTCATGTATTGTGTTGGAGTACTAGTAGTGTTAGCTGAATTCGGTGGCCTGGGAAGTTACCACTAATGAGTGTCCAGTGATTAGGGTTTCCCACATAAGGTCCTTCAGAGCACGAGGATAACTTAGACAACTAGGAAATCCACTGCCAAGAAAACTCTATGTAAATATTTTCTAATGGAAGGTGCCAGCAAATGCATCCTTGCCAGCATATGTCAAAACTGCCAAAAGATCTGTGAGGATAGGGATTAACTTTTTAGCACTGTCATCTTAAAAGCCTTGACAGGGAAACATTATTTAAACGTTTTTCTTGACTGTATATGACTGAAAAGATGTTAACGGTAGATAAAACTAATATAAGGTAGTTAATGATAGTGACACGTATTCCAAGTCTGCAGCTTTTTCTTTTCATTGAGCTCTGTCAGACATCCCTGAGAATACTACAGCTTTAAAATAAATTGGCCTTCCTTCTCAAATGAAATTTGATTATTTGTCTCCAGTCTGATAAAAGAAAGCACATGCTAGCATATTGCCTTCTTTCAGGAATTTTTTTGTTTTGTTTTATAGGCTCTTTAAAGGTAAATTATGTTTTAGATGTTGCACTGACTTCTTTGACTCTCAGGAAGAAAACAGTTAATAATAATTTCTTCCCTTTCAGCTCCCATGAGCCTACCTTCATTGTACAGTTTGCGTATAACAGCTAGTAAGAGTAGAATGTACTGAATCTTAAACAAATCTATTAGGATCACGATGGCAAGAAACTGGGAAAATGGCAGGAAAAAACGAACAATGATTTTGTAAACCCTCCAAAGGTCAGAAAAAGGCTTTCAGTAAGTATGCAGAGGCTAGAAATCAAATCCCATTTCCTATCATAAGAAACCAGTTGTTTTAGCAGCAGTGGTTAATGTACTGTATGTGAAAGATTTAAGACTAGTTGGAAAGCTTTGCTTCTGTTTTATTAGGCTGCTATTGAAAAGCCAACAGCATAACTTCAACTAGGTGCTTTGAGATTTCTTAATGGGCTGTCAAGGGCAAGACACCAGGTCTGTGCTATACTAGCTCTTTCCTGTACATTAAAACAACAGGGGCCAAATGATCATATACAGAAGTATGAATTACTTGATGCTTTCTCTGTTCCATATGGTCAGCCATGTCTTTGGCAATTAATCATGTACAGAATCAGTTGAGTGCTCTCTGAAGCATTGAAGTCAACATTTAGTTGTACCTGTGCCAGTGGGGGCAGTGGGGGTTGCAAGCGTAAAATAGCAGCATGAGGAGCTGCTGGCGCCGAAGCCAGAGCAGCTGGCTTCTATAAACAACACTTTTTTCCTTTTTACCTTTTTTCTTTTTTTTCTTTGACAAACACGAGCCATTTTTCAATATCATCCAAAACATGAGGTTGCTGAGTGAAACTGTGATATCTGGCATAGTGGATTAATAAACAAAGGGCAAAGAATTGGGTTTAAAGTGTCCAAGTTCCTGGCTGATAACTTAAACCATACTGGGTACTTCCACATATCAGTGAAAATGGGTGCATTTACTCATATTTTAAGTAAAAAAAATATTAATAATAAATGAACAGTAAAGAAGAAATGAGCAGCGGTTTGTAAGCAATTACTAGCTTTTTTTATGGCACGGAAGTTATGACATGTTAAATTAACATGGCTTAATAGATTTCAGGTTCTATTTTTCTCTAAAAGGCATGGTGTTCTGGTTTTGCAGACTTCCATCAGGAATTTTTTTTTGCACTAACAATAACAAAGTCACAAAAATAATGAGAAACCAAAAGACTTAATAATTTTCAGTCCCATTTACACATCTCAAACTTAATGCTTTTCCTTCCTGTATTAGTTATTGGCTACTAAGAGATGACTGCGGTGTTAAAGTAGAATTGATTAATAAAGATTCAGAAGCCCTATTCTATTTAAACTCATGATGAGTAATTTCCATCTTAACTCTAAGTGAAATAAGTTTGTTTGTTGACCTAATAAAGTGGGTCCAAAAGATGAACTGTCCCAAGTGCCACTTTAGTTTAGACTGAGGGCTAGTTTGTTTGACAGGATATTGGGCTTCGTGTCTCAAGCTACATGTTGCTAACCTTGAGAGGTCTTTGTTGAAGGGAGGAAAATGAAACTTTAAAAGACTAAAATGGTACCAGCGTGGTTGTTGGAGTGTTTAGAGGTTCATCTTTTGTTCATTTTTTTTCATTACTAGTGGCTTATTTACGTTCAAAGTTTCTTCTGCTATGTATGAAGGCGAGTATACTTGTAATCCTGTTATAGTAGCTATAACATTAATAAAAGGCATCCTAAGATGAGTAGTAAGACATGATCATAAGAGTTTCTGTTCAGTTCCATGTCACTGATATGTTTTGTCAGTGGGAATGAGATGAATATGATAGTGGTCTATTAAAGTCTTGTCTATTGCCTTTCTAACTCAATAAAGAATATGCCCTGATGGTTGCTGCCATGGATGTCAGTAGAGCACTAGATTTATTGCCGCTGTGCCAGGAAGAAGATAAAGGACGTAATTTGCTAAGCAATCTGTAACATATGAGACTATTGTCAGCTGATATAGATATATGTATATCTATTTATCTACATATATATATATAATGTGCTTAGATGGGCTTGGTTTTTCTTGAGAAGTGGGTTTTTATTTTTAAGACTGTGCCATTCAGGAATTACAAAGGAAATGCCCTTACTGCATTAATAGATCTTAAGGAAAAAAGGACAAGATGTGTTTGAAAATGTTAACGGTAGTGCTTATTGAGGAGACGTGCTGACCGATGGGACGAGAAGTTGCTTCCCTCTGGTGATAAGCAATTTGCTTAATCACATTTCTTAGGTTGTCTAGGATATGTTTTTGCTAGCTCAGGAAGCAGAAGAAAGAAAGTTTCAACAATCTGTAAACATTACCACCCTCAAGAATCTCAGTGAGCCAGAAGATGAGATAAGACAGGCTGTAGGGCTGGTTGTGCTATTTGTTTATTCTGCTGTCCCGTGGTCCCAAGTGTGCTGAACAGCACTGAGGCAGTGCGGAGTCCAGAGCAGCAGTGTGAAGGCTTCACTCAGCATCGTGCACAGGGGGCCTCTGCAGACAATTATCTGTCATTAAAGAGCATTAAAAGAATTGAGACACGGGGTCAGATTTTCTTTGATGAGATGTGCAACTATAGGGATGTTCAAAAGAAGGTCATTTCTGCCCTTTAGAGCAGGGTGGTATTGGCTGGGTTTCTGTTGGATTTTTATCAGTGTTGATGTGAGGAAATGGCTTTCCCAGCTGATAAGATCTTTGACCGAGTTTCTTGAACCCTTGACCTTTATCAGTCAAGGTATATATTGAATCCCCTCATTAAAAATAAATCCCAAAACAAGTTATATGGAAAAAAAATCTTTCAAAGGAGGGTGTTTTGTAATATAATTTTACCCAGAATGCTGCTTTGTCTTACACAATTTGGGATTTTTACCGAGACAATAAGAATGGCAAGTTATTAAGAAATGTCTCTGTAAAAGCTACATATCAAACCCTGCCCTCGCATTCCAGGCAACCTTACTGCCCTTAGCACTTGTAGGAAACAAGTAAATCAGTTAAATTGCTATGAATCGTTGTTGTATGTTGCTTAATAGTACTATTTCACCCTTGAGGTAGCCACAACGTGCTTGCAGGGCTCAGTAAAGAAGCGTTTATGATGTCTGTGTCAAAATGTGTTTGACTTCGTCTGTGTACATCACCACAGGACTGAAAGGTGTTAGTAGAAGTCTGGTGCAGTATAATTGTTCTCTCCATAAAAATTGAAGTGTGTTCAGTTCCCAGATGTAGCTGTAGATGTGGAGGACTTCAGTACCGAAGTGGCAGTTTTGCCAGGCTGCCAGCATTTTTACAAAAGCAGTATGTGACCGAGCCTTTGGGGACGCAGTCACCCATTTTTGCAGACTCCAATGGCATCCTCTTTTCCTTAGGAACTGGCATGGTCTGTGCTTTGCAGACTTATTTAGGGGATCTTGATGTTTGTTGTCTGCAAACAACTGTACTTTCAGACTTGTCAGGCAGAACATCGTTAATCTGTGTGGCTTTTCTGCAGTCTTGGAGAGAAATAGACTTACACTATTGCCAGCTTTTCCATCTCCTGGGGATTTCCCTATTCTGCTGTGATTAATACAACCACCCAAAAATTCTGAAAGGGAAATCCTAGTGTGCTGTGTCCTGGTAGTGTAGTGAGTCCGATGGTGCTATTATACAGAGATAAGCTTAGCTATAGTGCTGTGTCAAAAATCTTAGAATGCAGAAGATAAAGCCTTAATAGACGTATTTATTTTGAATGATAAGGAGAGTTCGTGTTCATCTCTTGAAGAACGTACACATCTTCATCTCATGTGAGTACATTTTGGAGAGCTGTGCAGTTGCTGCAGATGAGCTGAGGATCAGGGCTGTTGAAGTTGGCAGGTACTAGAGCTTTTGGAAAAGGTGTTGTAGGTCAGTGCAAGGGAAACCCAGGTCAGAGAATCTTATCTGAAAATACTCTGTCTTTTTGTTTGCTTTGCAGTGTCATAGCAAGGTCAAGAATGTGATCTGTACAAAGTTATGGACATTTGGTACTTTTTTGGGTTTTTTTTTGTGCATGTGTGTGATGATGTTTGTTTTAGTTTGGATGATTTTTTTGTGTGGTTTTCTTTGCCTTTTGGAAATCGGACTAATAGAAATGGGAGGAGAAGGAAAAGAAGGATGCTTTGTAGTCTTTGTCATCTGGTGTTGGTGAAATGTTTTTCTGTCTACATGAATCCTGGTATGCTTGTCATTTGGAATCCTTACTGTGGTTTCAATGTCACTGCTACTCTACATAGCATAATATGGATATTTCAACTTTGGGGAAAAAAAAATATTTTCCTGTTTTCAAAACCTGAAGATGATGATGATTTATTTTATAGAATCCGTGGAGGAATATGTGTGTACATTTGGGCCAGGCAGGCTCTAGAGGGAACTGTGTGCTATGCCTGTTGGTCACGTTGTTCCCTTAAGAGAGGCCATGCTGGAGGTAGCAGTTACAGCTATCAGTGATATTGGAGTTGTGTTTTGAAACTGCTCAGGTTTGAAACATATTTTTAGCTTCCTTTTCTGTGGAAAAAAGCTAGGTTTGAGTAAGCATTCTGCCCATTTAATCCCATCCTTCCCAAAAGCATTTAGAGACTTTGGTCTGTTTGTAAAACATGCTAATGAAGATTACAGCATCAAAAATAAATTATGGCTGATGAAAAATAAACGGTGGCTGATGAAGGTGAGAAAGGCAAATATATTATTCCAAATAAGTGAAAAGATTGCAGCTTGGACTCTGTTTCTATTGTGGTTGGACATCTAGCCAGCAGAGGTCCACAGCAGAACAGCACGCATGTTGGTAGAGATGGGCATCAACGCATGCCGTTTTGTCATGAGGGAGTTCAAGTTTTCTGACTGGATGATGAAGGACAGATGTGCACTTTTGTAGGCCCAGCTGTTAATGCAACGTTTGGAAAGGCCAGTATCTTGTGTTCTTCAGAGGCTAAATGTAATTCTACTCTACAGCTAGGTCCGCTGCATTTTTTTTTTTTCCAGCAACTTGTCATGTATTCCATAAATGAAAAAAAAGGGAGAGTTTTGCTCCCTGTTTACTTGAAATATTTCATAATAAGATGAAAATAGAGCATGGGTACATGGTAAGAAATTTATTTCAGGAGACACAGTACAAACAGGAATTGCCTTCAAGGTTAAAAGGGTAGGAAGGACTCTCCCCAGATGCTGTAGTAAGGCAAACACTTCTGATATGATGTGATATAAGAAAATGTTTAAAAGAGAATGGAATTGTATCTTAGGAAAATGAGCTAGAATGCACAATGTCTTACTGTGTTACTTAAGGCAATGAGATTTTAAGGTTTACCTTATGTGCCACGTACATTGATTAAATACCAAATATATGGTGGCCATTTCTAACCATCATTTACTGTATTGATTTGTCAGCAGTGGAACTGTAATAAAAAAAGTATTGATTTACTGTCCTTATTTGCTTATGGGCTTTTTATTAATTTTACACATTGTTTCCTATTTCCAGATTATAATTTTAATGTGTTTTTTTTCCTTTTAAGACGAGCCTGGTCCTCCAAGAAGTTAGAAAAAAGGAACAAACTGAAGAACAAAGGAATGAAACCATCAGCTGCTTACTGCTAGTTCTTACTGAGCGACAAAGGCTGCGTAATGAATGGACAGCAAGGTGAGAAAGCTGACAAAAATAGTGAGATGTTGAAGTTAGAAACAAGAGTATAGAACCGCTTTTGGGGAGGAAAAAAGTACCCCATCAAACTGGCATTTAAAACAAGTCCAAGTTTAAATTTTTAACTAGAGTTTGTCCCTTAATAGAATAATTAATGTATCTGCTTTGGAATTCAGAGTTCCTTTGTGAGGTTTAATGCTCCTTTACTATGCTTGTGTAGTGCAAGGTAGGTGGTATAAATACTTGAGGATTACTCTAAGGTTTTCCTTATGCTAGTAACGATATGAGCAATGCTCCAATGGGCATGGCATGCAAAGACGTGTCCATCTTGTCTGTTTTCTTCATGATGCTCACGTTTCTTGTGGAGTCCTTGAGTTAACCAGGTGGTGTTCAGTAAATTGGAATATCTGTATTCCTAGAGTTCACATTGTGCAACTGTTTTGTTATACTCAAGTTCCTAAATTGAACATATTGCCATGGCAGTAAAGCAGGTGATTATACTAACGATTTTTAAAGCCCATTTGTGTATTTGAAAGTTTATGCTATTTTAGTGTAGTCAGTTGAATGTGTTTGGAAACATGCATTTGTACTTTTAGTCCTTTTGTAAACAAGTCAATTCAAAGAAGAATTTGTTATATGCCACCTTGTAGCTTTCCAGTGTCTGTCATCTTTTTAGCTACCAAGTTGAAGTCACCTTTTTCATATTTCCAAAAGCCGTAGATTTTTACTCATGTAATAATTTCATACTTTTTCTTATTTATGATAAATAATTACATTAAAATGATAAAGCAGTAAATACTTTCTTCCAAATGCGCAGGTTCCTATAAAACCAGGAGATGTCCTGTGCTTGCAGTGAAATACTTTTAGTCAAACTTCTCTTTCAGACTTGCTTAATCAAAATCAACTCTATTTGGTATGATTTTTTACCTGTGCTAGACTTAGCAATTAAAAGAGTTGTGTATTTTTTTCTAATATCTAATTTAGAAAAGCTCCTGAAATTTGAGATTGACTTAAAAATGTCAGTTTAGGTATTGGTTCTGACACTTGGCTGGATTTTCTATTCCGAGTCATCGTGTTGTATAGACTTCCTAGAATCACAGAAAGCTTTGAATAGGAAGGGACCTTAAAGATTAAAAGCTTTAGTTAAAAACATTAAAGATTACTATATAGTAGCAGAAATTAGATGCTATAAGTTACAAATTTGTTTTCTTATGGGTATATGATTTTCATTTGTAACCAGTTAAGATCTCAGAGTCCGAAAGAGTCAGTAAGGTGAGTCTCTATAATACTGTTCATATTACAATGTAGGATTTGTTTCCTTTTAAAGGAAGTTTTATTGTTTGTGGGTTCATTTGATTGGGCTTGTTGGTGATTTCTGTTTGGGTTGTTGGGTTTTTTTGTTTGTTTTTTGCTTACTGCCACCATACTAAATAATGCAAATAGTTTTGACTACATTGGAAATGGAGAAAATTGCTTTTCCATGGGATTCATGCAACCTTCTTGTGAACCAAAGTAAAAGCTTTCTAGGGATAGCAAAAGCCTAAGCAATTGTAATGAGTGGAATATCTTTTTAGGTTTGTTTAGTTTAACAATAATTTCCTAATATACTAAGTCATCAGGAGGCATAGCAATCTAGAGTCATTTAAAAGCAATGTGGTTACAGTGTTTCTGGCCTCTGCTTTTACAGTTCCCAATTTAATCAGCGGCTGGAGCCAGTGGTGCAGTTGTATCCGCAGCCTTGTCTGACACAGAAATGCCAAAGCTCTTGTGTGGGGGCAGGAAAAGACTTAGAAGCAGACAAAGTGCAGGCCTCCTTGAGACTAAACACCTGAAAGAAAGTTTCAAGAGCACGGTGCCTTGCAAGTTCTGAAAGTGTCCTTTGAGTATTAAATATCCATAATCCTTTTTCTTTCCATTTGATGTTTCCCATCCCGGTGACCTATCTGAGTCTCATCCATATGATCTGCATGAACAGGCTGTTACAATACACCTCCCTTGGCTTCATCAAAGCTCCAGCGAGATGTCTGGAATGAGGCACTGGCTGTGGTAGCCATCAAGCAGCAGTGGTGAAAGTTATAAAACGTGCGCCGTGGTGCTGGCAGGGCTGCCCATGTTTTAGAGATCAGCCTATTGTGTACTTTGGAATTACATGAGAAAAATGTGCTTGGACAGGAAATAATTAGCACTTGTCAAAGGGCAGGCAATAGGTTACAGTATTTTACTTTCAACAGGCTATCAGGGGATCAGCTAGATTAGATAATAGAATTTTTTTTCCTCTGGAAGTTAAATACAGATGACTCTAATTACTTTACATTGTGCTTTAGAGAGCACATTATGAACATTACAACTCCAAGAAATTTAGGTCAACGAAGGGAGGGCAGCTGGCAAAATCTTTACCCGCACTTGGACTTAGTAGTTAGGTAGGCATTCTGTTCTGTCACGTGTTTTATTTGTCACGGACGCCTCAAGATTTAAAAAATTAAAAATAAAAAAAATAATTCTGGAAATTGTTAGTTCAAACTGACTGAATCTTGGTATTTATTTTTCCAGAGGAAAAACGTCATCTTAGCTGTTTCGGTGTGTCAGTGTCTACTGAGATAAAGCACATCTTCGCATCATTTGCTTTTAAGTCATACCAGTGTTTTTGCATGTTAGCCAATTGCAAATACTCCGAGCTCCTATTTCAGCACGTAGCCCCATCTGCCCATTAGCACACCGAGCCTTACAGCTGCCCTTTCGTACGCTATTTACTCGAAGATGCCGTTGGTACCTAAGATAACTGTGCAGGTCTTCCAAGGATTCGAGCAGTGCTGAGTGGCAGTGATCCCAAATACTTCAGGTAGGACTCAGTGAATGTTCTCTAAGTGTTAACAGAAATGGTCCAGAGTTCCTAAAGCCTCGGATTTGTTTGTGCTGCGTGATAGCGCCTGATGGACAGGTTGTTATAGCTGTAAAGAGCTGCTCAGCCCTTTGAACTGACCCCTTCCCGACCTCGGCTGGAAGAGGTCCCCCCTCAGCACACCGAGTGTGGGGAGCCCAGCTCTACTGTAACGAACGGGGGGTCAGGGAGCAGCTGTGGGTTTGGGGCGAACCATGCAAACCTGCCTAGGCTTTTTTTTCACTGTATGATAATGAAAATTGTTACCAAATTATATGGAAGTTTAGCAGCAATAGTGGGAAAGAGAGGGTGGAGCCTGATGCATTGGGTTTGATAAATGAAGTGTGAAGTTACCCATCTGGCTCTAGACAGCCCTCTTTTACTCTACGAAAAGGAAACATTTAAAAATAACCATGGTACATCTAGAATCAATGACCCATACAGAGAGCTGGAATAGATCAAGATTTAATGGTGACTGTGGAAGAAATTATCATTTGAAAAGTGAGACAAAGGATAAAAAAAAAAGTACAGTTCAATATCTGCACCTGATTCGTTTTTAGAAAAGGTCTTAATATTTTTAGTCTGCTAATGATGCTATTGATAATTTTTTCTATTTCACTTTTTAACTGGAACCAGAAAAGTTGTTATCCTTAAGAAACAGTTTGGCCAGAAAATAATTTTTTTAAAAAAGAGTACTTGAATTTCTGGAGAGAGTGTTTCACTTTTCCGTGTCAGTAAATGCCCAGCAGAACTGGGCAGCGTGGTTTTATAAAAATTCTCTAATTTCTCCTAGTAAAGTTGTATTGAGTTATAATAATATTGCCCTAAATGCTTGGGTGTCACACTCTGCTTAATTATTAGGGTTTTTTTGCTGTATTTTTTGAATAAATACATTTACAATGAAACTAGTTTGTCATCAAATAATCAATGATAGATTAAATTAGAGGATAATGTTTAACTGTAATGAAAGTATTAACTCAGTGGAATCATTTTTTAAAATAAGTTGTCTTCATACAAAAAAAAATAATGTTAGTCCAAAATGGTTTTATTATGAGGCAGACTGCTGTCCATTATGCTGTTTCATTGAGTGGAATTCGCATCACGTCTCTAAAAGGAAATTCAGTCAGCTAAGGGAAAGTGTAAGTCTTTGGATAAAGAGGGAAAAAGTTTGAAAGGAAAATAAAAGTATTTATGATAGTAATAGTTTTATAGTTGTGCTGGCTAGATTCTGGAAACTGAGTTCTCTTTAAGCCATCACACAGTAACAATTTGATATAGTGAAAACATAATAAATATTCAGTGAATAATTTGGACCAAAGTAGGCACAAAATTCTCCTGGTTCATGAGATGAACAGTAGATAAGTGTTAATTGATTATTTCCTGTAAGGATCAATAGCTTAAATCCTTGGCTCGTTGAAATGGCGCAGTGAACAAAATCTATTTTATGAGGTCTTTGGTACAACATATGGTAGGTCAGATCACTGTGTGTTTTAAGAGTTGTTACATTCTTCTATCTTTTCATAGCTCTTCAAAAAAGAACTTCTTACTCATGACAAATAGTATGAACTTCTGATTTCCAGTCAAACCTCAATTGTAGTTCCTCACTGTTTCTTGGTCGCCATACTTGCTCTTCTCCAACCCCTCTAGAAATATTTGGTCACACCAATCTTTACATAACACTGTAAAGCTGCGTGTTTTTTCTAGATAGAATGGTTGTCCTACTGCTGAGATAGTCTTACCTCTCAGCAGTGATACCTGGATTACTACATAGATATTTTACATGTGAATTTATTACAACTCTATTCATATTTGTGTCAGTGCATAGTGTGAGAACTGAGTCCCAGCCTGCAGTAGTCTTGTAGGAGTCAATGAACAAAAAAGAGCGTGAGAGTAGAATTCTAATGAAAGTGTGCTCGTTAAGCAAGACACAAACAGGAAGATTTTGATTTATTTTGTTGTTCTCTGTTTTGAATAAAAAGTTATTATTTTTCTTGTGCCTTATCTCGTTCATGCTTTGGAAAGTAAATGAGGTGTGTATCGCTCTTTGCTCCAGCAGGAGAAAGTGTTGGATTACTTACAACTACTTCAGGTTGTTTACATCTCCTGTGATTGTTGTATGTAATCTTAGAACAACAGATTTTTTTTTTCTATTGGGGAGATCCAGTGTCTGTTTTTCTGACATCAGTAGGGATCTCCACACACAAAGCAGTGTGAACTCCAGTGGGATTTCTGTCATAGCTGTCCTCTCCAGACAGCACGTGTGCCAGCTGGAATGGATACTTAGTGAGTTAGCAACAAGCATAACAATTAGCAGCAAACTAAGACAAATTTTGAGTTCTCCTTCATGAAATTATGAGAGGGGGAGGGGGAGGAACACAGCAGAAGATTAGGATTTGTTTGATATTTTATTTGTGTGTGTGTTCTTTAAAAGAAGAAAAATTCAGCACCCATTTTGAAAGTGAACACGTGATTTTGCTGCTGAGTACTGTGTGTTACTCAAGAAGATGCTTTGAGGCAGACTGAAAAACAGTCGTAGAGCTTTTAAATGAGTGAAGGAAACACGAAATTCAGTGATGTGGTCAGGTCTGCTGCTGTAGCCCGGCTCAGACATCAGCTGCCCTGGCTGCCCTCTGACTTTGCTCCAGTTGCCCATTACCAGGTTGCTTTGCTTCGCGTGCCACTCCCTGCTCTCTGCTCATTTTCACCTGTTTTGTACTAGGATTCTTTGAAGCAACCCAGCTTGGCGTCAGTAGGCATGAGTGCTTCACAGAGCAGTGGAAATACTGCTTGATTAAATGCTGCTCTTGAGCAACCACTCTTATTTTCTTTAAAACTTTTCTGACCCTTTACCCTTAAAACCAAAAATGTATTTACAGGCTTGGATATTTACAGAGAATTCTACATCTTACCTTGCGGTGTCATTATAGACACAGCAGATAACAGTGTAAAAATGCTCTTTGATACAAGGTCTCTATGCAAGTGGTACTATAGGATGGTCCAGTAAGAAAGTCACAGAAGTTCAGCTCTGTGTGTGTGCTAGGCTCTTCTATTATGCCACATTGTGAAGGATTGTTTACACTGAGGATTGTTACCACTTCAGTTTTAATGCTCCGTTTCTGAAAACCCTGAAGAGATGCATCATCCCATAGATGAATAACTACAGGTTATTTTTGACATAGCTTTGGATTTC
>JAOWBP010004096.1:6845035-6880024 GCA_028571105.1 Tragopan temminckii | reverse complement strand
CTGCCCCCCACATCTTAGATACTTATCACTTATCATTACTTGTCACATGATTTAGAAAGGAGATTCCTGTATCAGAAACACAGTACAACAGCTCAATGTTTATATTAAAGTGAGAGCAGATTAATTGTTTTGAAGTTTCCTATGCTCTTTAATGCATTCTAAATTGCTATTGGCTATAAAAAAGAAAGATGACTGTAAATTGATTCTTTTTTAATACTCTGAAGTTTGTATTATTATGATTAACCTAGAAAAAACTAATGGACTGCAATTTCTAATAAAAACAATGTTAAAAACAGTAAAATGAAACAACAACAAGCCACTTTGTATTATATCAATTTATTTGTGATAGCAAAATAAGATAGATTTAAGTGATCACTAAGGTTGTTTGATTTTATTTTATTTTTTTTAAATATCACCTAGTAAAGAGAATTCCCTGCAAATGTATTTTATGTTTCACTTGGAATTGTTCCCCAATTGATGATTTTGTTGTATGAAAGCAATTCATTTCTTAATACGCGGCTAGCTGTGCTGAAATCATCCATGTTTGTAAGTAATCAGTGTCTCTGAGACTACGATGATGAACATGGAAAGTCTAAGACCTTGTTTGAGCATTGATTAGTCATCTTAGATACAAGAGCAGATATAAATCTTTATGGAAAGAAACCTTAATCTGGGAGGCGTAATTTGAGAAGCCATGAGTAGAATTCCCTACCATGTAAGGAATAAGGTTATTCTGTTCTTTCATTTGCCATTTAAAGTAGGGGCAGTATTGATTCTTGTGGTAACAGTTCAGGTCCTGAAGTGTGGTAAGGTTTAAATATCATACGTATATTTGCTCTACAGGTTTCTGAACTTGGTTTGTCTTCTGAGTGAAGCTTTCTCAGTTTTCTTTCTAAGGAATTTTTAGTCCTGCAGTGTCAAGGCTCTTTGCATCATAAAATCATATAATTACAGTCGAAACAACCCTAAGTTCATCTAGTCCAACCATCAACCCATCACCACCATGCCCACTAAACCTTGTCCCTCAGTACCTAGTTTTGATCAATTGGAAAATAAGAATTCCATTTCAAATGGCCTCAGTAAGCTTTCACAATCCAAGCTTTCAATTTCAATTTCATTTATGATTATACTGGATTATTTTAGCATTTCTTTCGCAGTCTATGCCTTTTACTTGACCTGAGCCTGTAAATTTGTGGTTTTTGTTACCAGTAGAAATTTGTGCTGGAGTTCAACCTGCATCAATCTGTAGTCAGCATAAAACATTTCATCTTCTTCCTGGGCGAGGTTGTACCGTAAAGTTCATTTTGTTTGCATTAAGCTAAGAATTCACCTGTAGTAATACGCAGCAGGACAATGGAAATGTGAAATGGTTACAGTCTCCATTACAGTAATAAGTGCAGTGGCAGAAGCATACGAAGCGTCAAAATGCAAACAGGGAATCAATGTGCTTACTTTGCAGTCTCTAAAACTATGAAACCACTCCAGATAATAAGTCTATTCAATTAAGGAAAACAGACCTTTTTGAAAATGATCTCAGTTGAAGGTTTAGATAGAAAAATCAGCGTCGTAAAATATCCAAGCTCTCTTGAGCGTAGTGCAAGCTTCTGTATGTACTATTTTCTGTTTCTGGAAGTTGTTTCTCTTTTATCTAGAAGAGCAACTTGTCGTAAAAATGTTTAGAACGCCTTATCAGCCATTTAAGTATTTGAATGTTAAAGGACGTGAGGAGGTTGTCGCATGG
This sequence comes from Tragopan temminckii, assembly GCA_028571105.1. NCBI lineage: Eukaryota > Metazoa > Chordata > Aves > Galliformes > Phasianidae > Tragopan > Tragopan temminckii. The sequence goes on along the minus strand of JAOWBP010004096.1, from coordinate 6,878,283 downwards.
TGACCCCGTGTGCCTTCCCTCTGCAGCATGGCTGCTCCCCGCTGCTCTGCAGGCTCTCTGCTGAACTGCGTTAGCTTTTGAACTCTTGGCGTCCCATAAATCCTGAGAGACAATAAAGTTAAAGTGCACGTCACTAGGTGGCACTGAAACATCGCCGTATGCCAAGTACAGTCGTGAGCTCTTCATCTGTGCTGCTAGAGCTGCCTGGATTTGTAAGTGTCAGGGAAATTGTTTTATTGTTAGGGGGCACTGTAATGTATTCGTCTCCATTCAAGGCAGCCATTTAGTGCCCCGAAACATGCCCTCTTACTGCTCTGGCCTGTTGACTGTGCTTATTTGGTGTAATAATTAGCAGAATTTCTCACTAACGGTGGTACTTACTAACACCTCACATTTTCCACAGTGCTTTTGTACGTGATGGATCGTGCATTCTGTGAATGAAGTTAAGCGGGTCATAGCCTGAGCCCTGTACAACACAGCTATTTTCTGCACGATCGTACTGAATAGATATATATTAACTTCCTTTTAATCCCCGCGGTGTGTAACACAAACAAATGTGAGTCTTTTTGTAATGGACTGTTGAAAACTTGTGAGCATAGAACAGTTAACTTGTCAACTTTTGGAATAAAAGGAAGTGAATGAGCAGCTGTGGAAGGTAGAGTACTTTTGTGACTTTTAGCAGTGGCATGCTGTAAGAGCCCGTTGTGATGCCTTGCCAAGGTTTGTACAGGTTGCTGTGCTTTGTTTTGGTGGAACAGTTCTCTCACGCACATGAAGGGTGATCTTTTTGCTACTGAGCGTAGCGTTTGCAAAAAAAAAGAAAAAGGACTTTTTGGCTCTTTATTAGCTGGAAATGAATGACCTGTAGAAAATTATTCTGGTGGAAATACTGTGGTAGGGATCCCTCTCACCTTGTTTTTGGTAGTTTTTTTTTTTTTTCAGATATGGTGGCAAGAACAAATGAAGTTAAAAGTTCCCCAAGATTAGTAGGCAAAGGTAGATGCTTTTAGTTCAACTCCTATGTAAAAATCTAATGAAATTGCTAAGCAGTGAATTAATTCAAGTTACAATGGTTTGAGAAATTAGTCATATAGAAGCTTAGCTCAGTATTGAGGCAACCAGGGCATTTCACACAGGGCCTCAAACAGTTTCCAGACTGTAAAAGCTTTCTCAATTCTAGTTAAGATGGGATTTCCAGCATATGTAGTATTAAACATTGGCCATTAGCTATTGCTTTTGTCTGATGGCATTGAATTTTGAAATCCTCCCAATAAATACATATATTTATTTATTCTGTTGATCTTTTTTTTTTTTTGTTTCCACCTCTTGTGAGTTCTAGTTACCAGTGAAGTGATTCTCCTTTAAAAAGCTAAGTAATTCTGCAGTGAATCCAGCAAATAAGAACAAAGGTGACTCTGGCAGCTTTCTCTTTAACGTCAGTTCCTTGCCCTCAGCCTCTGTTATTAATGCATCTGCACTGCTGTCACTCAGATAGTTTTAACACATGCATACTATGTGTCAAAAAGGGTGGCCTAGATTTTAGAATTTCAGGTTGAGAGTACCCCAACATACAAAACCACTGCATCAAATTATGAAATGGTTGACTTAAGTTACTGTAGACATTCTGAGGGAAATGAAATTTATTTTCATATTGAGAATACACTCCAAGGAAGCAAGAGAGTTGAATTTAAAGTATTCGTCTATTCACTTAGATAGAGACCTGCCTGTAAAAATATTTTAATAGTTCAGAACAATCCTTCTGTTACACTGTCATATTTGATTTCTTTTTCTTTTGTGGATTTGTTATTTTTTTTTCTTTACCATCCCAATTCCTTCACTTGTTCTAATTTACTGTGTGCTTCTGATGTTCTTATATGTAATAATTTACTCTGTGTATTTTAAAAGTGCAATTTTTTGTACATTTCATTTACTGGATCACTGCATGGGTCCAGTTCTTAGTGTTTCCACAGAGTTGGCTGATCGTGTGCACAATTTCCTACCAATCTGATGCAGCTTGAGTATCTGTTGCAGATCAGTGTGGCTGCCTCTCTTCAAAACAAAACAAAGCTTGATGAAGTTAGCACTCTTTGTAGGAATTGTTCACTTGTTGAATTTGACAGTTGGGATATTGGGATATGCAATAGTATAAATCTAGTTTATCCTCTTGTTTATCTGAAAAGACCAAATAGGACAAAGGAGAGCTGTGAGGAAAACTGGAACGGTCCTGCTCATCTGTCTCACTTTCAGCAATCTCTATTTGAAGATACAGTATGGAGAGGGAAGAAGTAATTTTTGAAGAAAAAGGACACTTGTCATTACCATGCTCCTTCTCATTTCTAAAGTGCAGGTGGTGACAGCAACAGGACTGTCATGACTTTTAGGCCAGTTAGGAATATAAATATACATGGAAAAAGGGAAGTCAAATGTCTCTCCTGAACAAATGTACACAGAAGGCTTAAGAAACAATTTTTGTGCATGGCTGCTTTAGTTGAGTAGCGCTTTTGCTCTGCACAATTAGAGCTGATCACTGCAAGCATTAGAAAAAGTTAATAAGAATGAAGTCTGTATATGCAAGAAATGAAAACAGTCTTTGCAAGAACTAGGATATTTTTTTTAAAAAAAAAGCTTCAGTTGGGAGAAAAAAACACCACGAAGTAAACAGTTCTCAATTCTGCTCAACAAATGTATTCTTAAGCAAAATGTTGACTCGCATTATGAAGTGTTCCTTGGTTTGGCACGAAGCAAAAGGCTCAACAGTTCTACTTCTTTCAGAGTAGGTCAGTGCTCTCTTGTATTTTACTGCTAGCACAATCCATGCTTATTCTTTAAATTGTGCAAAGACAATTTAAGAATGAAATGTGAGTGAAAGAAAACTGAAGAATCCTTTCTTTTTCTGTAATTCATTGACTTTACGATTGTGCTGTCAGGGTACCAACTAGAATGGAATACAGATCCCGACAACTCTTGTCCAAGCTCATTTGAGCTGTGATGCAGAAGAGTTCTTAATACCAGCTTTAGGACTCCAATGAACTATGCTCTTACAGAAGCAGACCAGTGCCTCCTGATTCACTGACCACAGGTACCTGGCAAAATGATTAAACAAAACCAAATGGAGGAATAAGATGGATCAAACTTACAACCAGCGTCTCTACTGCTTACAGTTTATTTGGTTAGGCTGTATGAGCAGAAATGAGGGAAATATAGATGATTCATTGCAGTCTGTTGGGAACCACTGAACTAAAACGTATCATTTAGAAAAAACATCCAAACTTGATATAAAAAGAATTCTCTTGATGGCAAATTCATCTCATGCAATGGTACTCTTCTCCAGTGCTAATTATCCTTGCTTTTATATTGAACTCCCTGTTTTTGGTCTGAACTTGCCTAGTGTTCTTTCAGACTCTGGGTTTTGCTAATCGTCTGCCAACTTAATGTTAAATGTTAGCTTTCTGTTCCCCATGTGGCTTATTATGGAGGCTGTGAGCAAAACAAAGCCGTCAAACTAAACAAAATTAACTATGCTTGAATTTTGCACTACATCTGAATTGTTCAGTTTGAGGGTTTTTTTTCTTTAACTCATTCTTGCTACAAGAAGAAATCCTCTTCCTTCAATAAATTCAATATAGTAATATCCTTCTTCAATTTGAATGCCCAAAATCAGCAGGGTTTTATTAATAGTTGTCTTACTATGCCAAGGCAACAACTGTGGTTTATAGGTTTAAGTGAGTGTTACTGTCATTTGACCAGTGGTATTGGTTATTATTAGATTATTATTATTACATTACATTTATCTACCTTATGTTTTCCCTTTAAAACTGGTTGTGAAGGATGACAACGGCATATTAACTTTGTACTCCTGTGTAGCTTTAAAGATGTTATTTGTTGACTATGCTTTTTCGGAAGAATGTTGACAATCTGTATGATGCCACATTTGTTGAACTGTGATCACAAATCCATGATAGCTACCTTTAAATGGTTTTGAGGACTGGACGGGGGACTTGCACAGAACTTCTGCTCGAAGGCTTTTCTAGCGTGAGAAACATTTACAGGAAGCTCTGTGTTTATTGTGTCCTTGGAAAGGACAAAGCACCAGGATTGCAGGAAATAGGCATCAGGGTGCTGCTTCTGCAGCTGAATTCTGGGGGACCTTCTGTACCCTTCTGTTGTCTGCAGTGATTTTGTGAAGTCTGGTGTATGTAGTCTCAAAAATAATCTCAGAAGTAACTTTAAAAAGCTCTGTATTTGGTGAAATGTGACTAATACATGAGGGAAGTTCCTGGAACTCATTTCTTCTTACCCTTAAGGCTTTGACGGTCTTACCATCTTTTTATTATGGAGTGAAGAAGCCTCTTAAATAATCAAATATGATGTCTAAGCTGGTTGGAGAAGTCTTCAAATTTTACCAGATTTGTGAGTGCTTTTATACTTTTTGTGGTGCCTATTCTACTAATAAAATCTGTGGAAAATAACATTCATTCTGTTAAAAAAAAAAAAAGACCCTACGAAGATGTTCAAGTACTATGTAATAGACATGACAGTTACAGTTTGTGAAATTTAATGCTCTAGCTCCTTATTGATCTTCCCTGTAGATGACTGCATGGCACAAGCATTTGCACTTAGCACCTGTTCTTTCTGCATTAACACTATCTTCGGAATTGTTATCAAGGGAACTTTGGAAACCAAACTTGATGCTAAACTTAGGTACTTAAGGAATTTTTTATTTTTTTTTCAAGCATCCATTTTATTTTCAGTTTACTTTTGACTGCTGTTTCTTCTGGGGGATATTTTAACACGTAAAATATAGATATGCTTATAGACTGGGATTCCTGTGAAGCCCAGTATTTCCTGGAAATGATGAAAAGCTGCAAGAAAGTTCATTGCATCTTTGATCTTGCAGGTGGTTCTGATAGTTCATCTGTAATCAGCAGTGTTTGCCTAGATCACACGAGGAATCTTAAGAATCAGCTTTAGTAATTTGAATGGAAAATATGTGATAGGATAAAAGGCTATAATCAACTGTACCCACAACAGAAATTGCAAGTTCAGTCTTGGTTTCTATCTCAATTTCAAAAGGTATCACCTTGATCAACAGGTCTAAATTTCCCACAGGAATATGGTATTTTCTTTCCTGCAGCCAGTTTTCTTTCTCACACTGGTTGGTGGAGGGCATCTCCAAAGAGAAGTTGTCAGAAGTCGTAGCTGATTGCATTCCTTGTAGTGACTTCAAAGCAATTGTTCTTTCACGACACAAATCCAGATGTCTGCTTATTATGGGGCATGCCTTCATGCATACATCTTCTTTTATTATGTAAGCTTAGTGCTTTGAACTATTTCTGTAGAAACCAAAGGTTCCATCTTAAGTGAGGTACAAATACATTGGAGGGAAAAAAGACCTCATCTTAAGGTTGTTCATTGTGCAGGCAGTGCTGCCAAATGTATCCCCTTTTCACTGTTGACGTTCCTTATAATTTATTTTTATCTGGTTTTAATCCTTTTCTATGCTAAAGGATTGCTCAGGACTTCACACCTGATCAAACCATTGTACTTGATTCCTTGGACTGGGTGGATTGAGGTATTTTTGCTGCATTGTGTAGAATCAATTATTGGTGACAGTCACTAAGAAAGGTCTGTGCCTTCCAGTTCAATGGAGGTGATCTGATTACTTGGTTAGGAAATGTGGTTTCTCAACATATATTAACTATTTTTCTACAGAACTATGCAAAGTATGGCAAGCAGAAATGCCATAGTATCCTTATTAGTTTCTTGTCCTAGATCCTTCCTAGATCCACAAATAAGATATTGATCTTAAAAATATCCACCCTTTTAAGTGTTTTCTTTGATGCTTGTGTGCTCTTGCCCACATATAAATGTGAATTTAAAAAATTGGATACCTGATTGAAACGTGGTTGTTTTCGCCTGAAGTTGGAAAGTTCTTGTCAGATACAGCTGATCTGTTTGCTGAGTGATGCCCGTTGGAAGAGGATACACAAATGATACAGGGAACAAGGAATGCACGTTGGTATCAGGATGATTGCAGGGATGATAGAAGTTTGAGAGGTATGCTGAGGAGGCTCGGGGACATTTTGTCAGCAAAAAGAGGCTGCATTTGAATGATTTATTTAAAATTTCTATTATAGTTACATAAAGTACTAAACCATGTGTGACGTATCTACGCTCAACTGGATGAGAAAATGGCCAGTCCTGTTCCATTAGCAGCCACTGGCCGAAAGAGTAATGTTCCTGTAGGTTAAAACAACAATTAAGAGGCACTTAACATCTCGAGGTGGTCAGAGAGGGGATACTGTTAGCAAAGACACTTTTCACACATTGCTGAGCTGCCTCAGTGCATAAATTAACTCGTGGTTCAGTTACATCAGTCAAGTATGTTGTACGTATGCATGACTGGTCTGTGTGTGTGCCAGAACCTGGGCCTGCTGATTTATGAGGGAGGCAAAAAGAGGCTGAAATGAGTAAGTAAAGCCAAGCAGTACCTTCACAGGAGAGAGCATCGAGCAGTCCTTTAGACAGCTGCTCAGTTACAGAGGTTGGTGGTAGAGCTGAGGTCTGCTTGCATCGCAGTGGGAGAGCCAGATGCATGGTGTTGTATTAAATAACCAGTGGGCTGAAGTACAGTGTTGTTCAGAAATGGAGTTATGGGCTGTTAAATATCGCTAGTCATAGATAATCTGAACATTCGTTTATAGAGAATAATATAAATTCTTGTCATTAAGATGAAAATGGTTTTGGCATATAGTATCGTGGGGAGGGTGGAGGAGCTGTAGAATGCAAAGCACAGAATAGCGTGGTCAGATGCCTGCCAGTATTTCTGTCAGAGGGAATGTAGCACAGGCAAGGCTGTTGGTAAATCTTGACTGTAATGAAGGGTAATCTGGAAACGTAACATTTTCATGTGAATAAACGGTGCTGTAAAATTGGCCAGTCCCTTAAGATCTTTTAATGAGTGGCATTTACACGAATAATTGGAAGAAAAAAGTTCTGAAATCTAATATATGTGATAATGGAGAAATAAAAGCTGTAATAGTGCACTTAGAATGTATTTTTTATTACCCTAGGTTTGCTTCTGACATAACTGTTTTTAGTGAGCCACTTGAAGGATCTTGGTTGCTCTGAAGTTTTAATAGGTAACACTTGGAAAGCTTCATACTTTAAAGAAATGTCAAATTCCAGAATCACATTCCTGCCTTAATAGATATCCCAAAGTTGTTTTTTTTTTTAATAATCACGTGAAAGAATGTTGGGGGATAAGGCTGTGAAAGTTCCTGTGAAGCGATGGCTTTTTTTGTAAGGGGGATCTTATTATAGTATCACGAAATTTTGACCGTATAAATTATTTAATCTTCCTCTTTTCTCTCACTTGAGAGCACTAACCCTTTTCTTCATCAGCGACCTGAAGTAAATCCACATTCTGTAACAGTTAGCTTAAAAACAACAACAAAACCACGCAGACCCCACTGAGCATCCTTATGGAAGGAAAAAGTTAATAGAAGGGAGGGGCTTACTGAAAGCCAAATGTTTGTATTTGAGCTTGGGGTTGAGTTCTGTCATGAGAATATGCGTTTTGTGTGGGGGAAGTAAGGGCTGCCTTCCTAACTCCGATAACCTCCTGTGAAACAAAAAGCTACTGATGAAAACAATATGGAGGTGGAGATGACGCTTCCTTCATCTTTGATTAGAGGCCTTCAAAAAACAAACAAACAAAAAAGCCCAGACCAAAACAACTGCCCCGGGAATTTGTTGATGATGCTATTTTCAGCATACCTGGCACACTGGCACTTGCCTGAGGAGGTGATCCAAGAATTCAGCCTGTTCTCAGCCTTTTGCAGAGTATAACAGATGGTCGGTCCCCAGCTTATTGAGTATATGATATCCTTGCCAATAATGAAAATATGACTGAGTGAAAATCAATAATTGTAAAAACAGGAAGACAATAGGAAGATAAATGCAACAGTGAGATGTTTGGTTTGCCTGAATTATCTTTCCATGCATGTTCTCCATAGTGGGATTCATCTTCTGCTTTGTTCTGTGTAATGCTGTTTGTAAGGTGAAGGTACATAACCAACAGCTGAATGCAAATTGCTTGCATTCCCTCTTATGTTGGGAATGCACTTGTCTGACATTTCAAATCGCCCTCTTTTCTGTAATATCTTTTTTGGGGGGAGTAACGAGACGTACCTTTCTGGAGCAATGAGTAACAGCCATGTTTTTGGGAAACAGGCTAATTAGAATAAATCATATTTTAACTGCTCATAAGAGGGAGTGCTTGTTGTAGAGCTGAACGCCAACATGTCTAAATATTTGATAGGCATTATTGTCTGTCCATGTCTTGGATCTGCGTCTGACTTTTTACGTCTGTATGGGAGATTACTTGGTGTAGCAAAGCTGATGCTTTCCCCTTTTCATGGGAAATGCAGGGCAGCAAACAGCCCTGGGGGTTATCTTGGAGGCAAATCCTGCTGGCGTTGTCTTAAGTTGGCTTCTGTGCATAACTGCAACTTCTACAATGATCTCTTGAGTGCATTTTACAATTTTTCTGCTTAACGCTTTCAGATTTTTTATGTGTTAGAAGTTGTTGAGATGTTATGGCCTTAAATTTGTTTTCAGCAGTAATTTCAATACTTGAGTGCAGTTACAGCCAAAATAATGATCAATCAGTTGGAAGGAGATTTGGTGAAACTCAGTAGAAATTCTACGTTTGAGACAAACCTTTGTAGCATAGTGATTGAAGTTCTCTTTTACAATGAAGAGGGAAGTGAAACCTTTTAAGAATGGCATTGACAATCTGCAGGGAAATATGTCAGCTGCAAAAATTTTTACACTGACCTGCTCTTTGGCTCGATAGTGGCATTGAGGCCTTCTTTCCCTTTTGTTTCTTAATTTGAAAATAACAAACTATGTACATAACAATACTGTATTTTGATATGTGACTTTGGTGTGGATTGGCTTTGTTGTAATTCCTTCTCCTGCTTTGTAATGTTCAGTGCATTACTTCTGGTGCCGTGAAATAACTTGCACACATTTTGGTTGAGAGATTCTGCTTATTGCTATTCCACGTGCTGAATTTTATACCCAACCATCTTATCAGTATATCCATTTATCACTAATACATGATCAGATTCTGTTAGTATCTTCAGGAAGTTCATTGAATGCTCTAAAATTGAATATTAGTGTTTTGATGTTCATTCTGGTCTCTGCAAGCCCAAGTGCAGCATTCAGGAAAGTTTCCTGGACAAAGCACAATGTGTGCTGATGTTATAGGGATGGTGCAGATGGCGTTGGTAGTCTGAGACTGTTCAGAAAAGAGGCCAGCGTAGTAAAATAGGGTGCACTATAACAGCAGAGGTGGATGTTGGTGGTATGGCAGTAGAGGTTGAACTTTCCCACCAATATTGTGTTACGTTTTGTTGCCGTGTGACAGATGGCAGCAGAGGGGCAGTCTGACGGAATGGCGTCTGACATGGAAGCGTGTAGGAAGAAAAGGTGTGTCATTGAATTACTCCATGTGGAAAAAATGGCATCCACTGGCATTCATCAGCGCTTACTGAATGTTTATGGAGACCAACAAGTGGATGTGAGCACAGTGAGGTGGTGTGTGGTGCGTTTCAGCGGCGGTGACAGTGGTCATCTCTGCTGATGCAGGTTGTTATGAGCATGGCACGCGGGCTCCTGTTCATGGTTAGCTGCAATGCATAGGTAATAGTGATAACTGTTTTGCAAAACAGCATGTTGTAGCTGAGAATTTGCTCGATCAAATAGCGCTCTTTGTATCTGTTGTGGTTTCCGTGGGAGCAAATAGGAGGCATTACTTTCAGAGTGGCTCACATATGTGTAAAAATCTGTTGTTTAAAACATAAGAAACAATGTGGATGTGTGAATAAACTGCTTTGGCATCAATAGTTTTTAAAATGTAAAACATCCGATTTAGCAATATATCTTTACCTTCAAGGAAAGGCAGTTTTTTGTATGCGAGGGTTTACTTAAGGATTAGACGCGCTCTGTGCAGTGCTTATGTAGCAGCGCTTACACTTGGCATCAACCAGCTGGCGCAGCTAGATCCTCAGACTTCCTTTTTTTGACTTTTTGGAGGTACTAGAGAGTGGCTTGATGCTTCTGACATCCGTGTGACAGCTTCTCGCATAGGAGATGAGCAGTGCGTTCCACCACCCAGCTGTGTGTATTAGTCTGTACATCAGCTGAGGCGCGGCACTTAGCCAGATCTGACAATCACATGTGAGCAAGTACTACCTATACACAAGAGTGCATTTCAGTGTTGTGTGTGTTTTTGCCAGGAGGCTGAGACTTGACAAAGAAATTGTCAGAATCTCTCTTCTTCCCACCTCTTTTTCCCACAGTTGAGCCCGTGTTTGAAACGCAGGATTTCTTTTTTTTCTGCTGTTTAATGGGTTTTATTTTACAGCTGACAAAAGCAATCTAATGTTTTCAGTGATTTCATGTAATAAAATTGTAGCAAGCTTTTCATAATAGAAAAGAGTTATTGTTTTGGAATATACAGCATATTAGCATGTCATTTTCTGCCAACATAATCTGAAGCTGCATTATGCTCTGCTTCACTTGATGTCAATATATAATGTGTCCCCAGTGGAAACTAGAGACCTAGAAAAATTGCAGTTCTACTTTCCAAAATCCAGTGCTGCTATGTAGTCGGTCTTGTAAGAAGAACAGCAGATTGTGAGTGAGGAGATGAGTATGTGAGAACTGTCTGCTCACGTTTCTATTTGGCTGCGCTGGTAGTTATAAACCCTAAAATCTCCTACACTGCTTTCATAATTTAAGTCTGTCTGTCTTTTGTCTTGGTGCCTAAATTTCAGTTGTTTGCCACCACTGAATAAAATGGTATTAGCATTTTTCATAGTTCACCTATCCTTGTTTAGGTGTTTGTTACGAGCCAGGAGTTATCACATATAATACTTTCCCCTCCTCCCTTTTTATAATAGGATTGCCAAAATGTAAAAAATCTGTTTTCAGTGTATATGGAACATATTAAGCAGTTGCAACCTGAAAAGATTATGAAAAGGGAAATTTATGAGAAGAATAAGAATTGTTGCTTTATAACGGTGAGCTCACTGTGGAATAAGCAATTTACAGTGACATCTAAGTGATGAAATATGCAGTTCTTTCTGCATAAGTGTGTTTTAGAAAACTGTTAGTTATCCATCCCTCCATTTATTTATTTATTTTTTGGAGGGTTCTGATGATTTCCTTTGTATCACAACCCTATTCCTTTAAAAACTGTGTTCCACTGTCATCTCTTCTTCCTCTTGCAACAAGTTTAGAGCGAGCTGCAGCTTCAGTTATTTTACTGGTAGTGCTCGTGTAGCTGAAAATATTGCAATAAAAATGAGAATTGAATGCTTTTGTTATTTGGAATACTCTAGATAACAAAAATGGTTTTATGATTTTTGAGTTGTATTCCTATTAGTAAGTTTTTGTTAATAAACAAAGCTTTTATAGAAACCATCTTTGCAGGATAAAAGAAAGAAGAAACTAAGGAAAAAAATGGAAGCTTTCAAGGCCAGTTTTATTAGTTTAAAAAATAAAAACAAACAAAAAAAACCAAACAGATCTTGGAAAACTAAGCTTTCTTTTCTTAACAATTCATCAGTGATAGTGTTGGCTAAACATTGGTGGAGATCCCTGAAGCAGAGGTGAAGAGAGAGTTGAGAGATAGAGGGGCAGAGAAAGCCTCCATGCAGTCAGCTGGTTCTGAGGTCATTTCCAGCATCAAACCAGAGTTTCTGCTGGAATTGCACAAGTTGACTATGGCATTTTAATTATTATCAGTGATGGTTTTCAGTAGATGGTTGTGTTTTCTGATTGTTGAGTCGTTGGGTTTTTTTAGTGTTTTTCATTCATATGCTCATTTCAACAGTCACTTTAGAATGTGGCCATCATTTAGGCTTATTATTTTAATAAAAAATTATTAAGCCATTCAATGGAATATGTGTCTCGTATCTATTAGATCCACAAAACAAAGTAGAAAAACAAAATAAGAAATGAGTATCAAAGTCCAAACTCAGCATAGGTTTGAAGAACATTGGACCAACATGGATTTTCATCTGTGTAATAAGGTTTGGTTTTCTAAAGAAGCATTTGAGAGAAAAGATACTCATTTTCTCTGAAATTACTGAAGGTGAATTGCTGTTAAGTGGAAAATCTTCTCTGATTTTTGCATCTATTTATTCGTTAATGTTTTTCCAGAACTGATGAGAAATAATGGCACATCTGCCTTTTTAGTGCAACTAATTTTCTACTTCCTTTTATCTTGTTTCTTAGTTTGACTTGGTGTTCTGATATTGTTAGTCTAATTTTGTGCTTCAATATTACTCCCCAAAACAGAAAAAGAAGCTTCTTGAAGAACTTGGAGAGGGCAAACTTCCATACCTGACACCAGCCGATGCTGATTTCCATCATTTGGTAATGTATTTCTTTTAACTGCACTTGTTTTAAACTGAAGTGGCTGTTTGCATTGAATGAACAAAGCTTTAGTGTAAGACACACTGTAAATACTTTATATGATAAAAGTATCAACTGTTCTAGTTCTTCCTGATGACTGGTAAAAATAACATACTTTCAGATGGTGTGAAATAACACCTCTAGAATCAAAATAGTCATGAATGTAAAATTCAAACTTCATTTGTTTCTAGGATTTTGACGTGAGCAGTTTTTCAAGCTCAATTTTGTTTACTTCCATATTGGAAGCTATGGGAATTTGTATTAATAATTACTGAAATAAAAATCTGTATCATAGGAGTAGCTAAGTGTCTTATTTATTTTCCCAAGGTGTGTAGCCATGCAACTCATGTAACAATGAATCACTGTTCCTTATGCTTCATGGAAATAAAGCTAACCTTGTCTTTCTTTTAATGTTTTTGCAACTTGTTATATTTATGATTTGACAAGAGTTGGCAAAATAGGAAAAATATTTCTTGGCTTAGTTCTACTTTTAAACAATAAGTAACCCTTAATTTTCTAGAGAAAATGAATGGTGAAAACTGAAATGCATGCCTCAAATGAAACCAAACAGAAGTGAAAACAGGCCTTTTCAAATGAAAGTTTTGAGGATTACCATGAAACGAGTAGAAGATATTCTGTATCTTCCTTGGATCTTTTTAGGTCAGCTAGAAACCATATGGCAGAAATTGTAAGTTAAATCAGATCAAATCCAAACACAGTAAGATAAAAAGCATAAGAAAGAATCTCTTAAGTTGAACAGCTATATCATTACAGGAATGTCACCTGCCTTGCATTCACATATGGCTGTATATGGTAGCAAACTCCTCACTTGCAAGGATGAATTTCTCTTTTGCAGGATGTCAGTGCCAAGAAAAGTTTAGCACATTTAGCAATTCTTCTGTTGGACTCTGGATTACAAGTCAGAAGCATGAAATAAAACACTTTTATCATAGGATGGCAGTTGTGATATTGAGCAGTTTGTATATTTCCTTTACATTTCTACTTGATTTGAGTCGTAAGGTGCTTAGGAAAAGCATGGTTTTCTATAATCTTTGAGTGCTGACCGTAGTGGAAGTAAGCTCTTGGTTGGGATCATTACCAGCTGTAAAAAGACTTGCAGACTTTCTGTTGTGGTGCACTTCTGTGGGAGTGGGAAAGGAAAAGTGAACAAGATCTTGTTAGAAAGAGTTTTCTTTTCTGAAAAGAAGCTCTTTCCAGTCTTAAGCCAGTGTAGGGGCTTTCCTACTTTAGAGACTCAAGCAGCCTGGTGTTCTCTCCTTGCTACTCCTGTAATATATTCCCTCCTGATGGCTTTTTTTATCTGCTCTTGCCCATCATCTTTTTTTCCCCCCATCTTTTACATATACAATCTTACAGAGCTGACAGGAAAAGAGAAGCTATTGCTGAGCCTGTCCACCTTGCCTGGTATTAGGAATTTATCTTCATCTCATTTTCTTTTACTTATAAACAGAGAAATCTGACCTACTCAAGCCTTAGTGGAATTCAGATTCATTGCAGTTGCATTATACAGAATTATAGTTTGTGTAGTGTTTGTGTACATTAGGGACTTCTAAGTATATTTGATAAACATCATGACTTCTAAATTCTTTCTAAGATTGGGAATTGTTGCTTTCATCAAACATGCAGATTTTACAAGTGCTGTGGCGGTAAAGAGTGGGTAAGAAGGGTAAGAGCTTGAAGTCAACATATTGGCAAAATGGAATATCACATGTGATTAAGTTCAGTTTTGTAGTCTGTCTTTCCAGGAGATACCTGCCTTGCTTCTGTAAGAATCTGCCCCTTCTAAAGCAAATGCTTTGAATGTGTTGGAAGGGTTAGTTGAATTGTAATTCAAAAGCTACTGTCTGCTGACAGGTATGGAAGTGTACAGTCTGAACAGAGCTAAGCAGTTCCATCACTAGCAAAACTTCACTGGCATCCTCTTCCAATAGGTTTCATGGCTGATGAAGGATTTCAGAAGTGTCCCCCAAACAATTGGCTAAAGCAATGTATTATTTAAGAGTGCTCGTGGGCAAATAAATCTGTATTTAAAAAAAAAAAAGGCAATTTATGAATATGTGAAATACGAACTTATTTCTTGGGGTATCATTTTATTTATTAAGGGATCCTTGTTGCTGATTTCCAGCTCTGTTATCACTTTGGTTTCCTCTGTAGGGTGACTGTGATATGGAAGTCAGAACATAGATACATAGGTATACTTGAAATAGTGTGTGACATTCAGATGGAGAATCAAGCATCACTTGTGCCTTTTTTTTGTCCTGTGGTTGCCAGTCACACAACCACTTCTTTTTTTTTTTTTCTCCCAGTGAGCAGTGAATTGACCTTTAGTACTTGCTGTCAGAGTTACAACATGCAGTACATGATTCCTCTCCCTTCCCCATCCCCCCAAAACAACGAGGTGTCCGGTATGAACCTAGTGTTCACCCCTGTGCTCTGATCCCTTAATGCCTTCCTTATGTTAGACATAGCACAACGACTCGTTGGAGATTTAAAGAAGACCAAACTGTTTTCTTGTCATGTGTCGGAAACGTGTTTCCATTTCCTGACTTCTGAGATAGCAGTGTAGTGTTTCTTTAAGGTAGAATCTTCAGTGCAACATGTAAAATTTAATAATAAAGCAGTTCTTCAGCATGTAATCTTAAAACATAATCCAAAGGTAACGTGCCTCTGACTTGATCAACAAAAGGGTATGGGAGCTGTTACCTCTGCAGTTTGGGGGGGGGGAATACAATATTGTTACTTCGGTTAAAAAATAAGTGGTGTGCTTCCTTTCTAGTATGTGATTTTAGGCATTTAATTGCTTTTCATCAGATTATTATTTCCCTGCTTCTCTAATAGTTTGGAATTGTATGTGTTATTCATACCAGCAGTGCAGTGTATTTAGTGATATGATAAAAGATAGTAAAAATGATTTCTGTATGTCAGAATAGTCTATATAATCTGATTGTTGGTTAATCTGAACTGAGTATATCCTATATGCAGAATTATTAATGAAACAATCGATGCAGTAATTTTATGTCACAGCATGTAATATTGTTATGGTGTATGATTCTGAAATAACTGTAATTCCCATCAACCTGTACCCACACATCTGACTGCAGCCTCTTGCTGTAAATACATGAAATCTGCAATTACTACCTTCAGTACTTTGTCATTAAGGTTTTTTTTCCCTGTCCTATCCAAAGGCTACAAACAAAAAGCACCGACTGAAACAAGTTGAATGGTTCACGACCTCTAAAGGAATTGTTCCAGGCTCTTGGCAATTGTTTCTCCAGTTTATTTTCAGTTCTTTTAATGAAAGCTGGGATCCAGCGTTCTGTGCTGCAGATTGCAGAAGGACCTTCAAATAAATATCTGGAAGTATTTTCCAGCTTTAGTATTTAGAGTTAAGCATGCACGTTCTGACGAGATGTCAGAAATTATTATCATCTATTGATACTGTTATATCAAGTTAACTTTTCCCCCTCTTTCTAGGAAACTACTTTTCAGGAACTATAAAAATGTGTGGAGAAAGGGAGTTAGCTTCTCTCTGAGAATTGACAAGCAGTGGTGTCAAGTTCTACAGAAGGACAGAGATTTATATTTAATCATTACTGCCTAAAATAGGCTTCCTTTTGCATTCACGTTCTTACTAGATCCATGGTCATATAAAGTCTTCTGTTAAATTTTGTGACTTAACATGTTATGATGCTGATGTATAACTGTTTGCATGCAGTAGAAAATGTGCATACTGAGTGACTGGTTTGTACTTTTAAATGCACCTTTTGAAGTTTCTTTCCTGAAAGTCAGGTTTAGATCCCACTTAAAAGAAGTAAGTATTAATGAAGTGGTTTTGAGCTTGACTAGGAGCCCACAGGTGTATTGTAGGCCAATATAACGCTTCTGTGTTAGTGGTTTTGTTTTGTTTAAAAGCGCTTTGAAATGTAAACTATTACATTGGAAAAATGTTTAGATCAGCTTTGTGCATCTGTGTGCTCTACCCCTGTTCCCAGTGCCTTCAGGTTTCACCTTTCTTTATTTCTTTTCCTTTAGCACCACCAGTGTCTACTTTTCCCCCACAGCAGTGACTTAGTGAGAAGAGGAAATGAACTTAGTGAACAGTTCTGAACTTCCAAAGTATTAATTGACACCCAATAGAGTCACACTGCAGCTTTTCCCTTACTAAGAGCATTAGTTTGCATCTGTTTCTATTATCTATAAATTTTAATGAAAAATACAGTTAATATTGTCTACTTCAGAACTTATTCTCTAGTGTGCGTGTTTTGCAAAACAATCTCAACAGTAGTTAAAGATGATTTACAGGCAGCCAATAAAAGCTGCAGTTATGTAATGCTTCCTTAGAAAGTGATATTAATGAAATAAAATTTCTTCCTGGACTGGGAAGCAACGTTTTACATGCAAAGAAAGATGCTGCTGATTAGCAGTGTCATGCTTTGCTGGGAGTTGATAGGTACAAAACCTGTGGAATTCTGATCTCCAGCTCGTGTGGTCAGATGAAGATGTGAGAATAAAAGATGTTGCTGGTGGGGGGATGAGAGTAAAATACGTTTGGAAATTTTTATAATCAAAGAAGAGGAGCTAGCTGGCATCTTGAATGTGACAGTAGAAGGGTTGTCAAGGATAGAATGGATTGCCAAGGAAGACTCTGAAAGAGGTACAGAGCAGCAGAATGTTTTTTGTTTTTTTTTTAGACACATTGTATTTCAATTTCTATTATTTTTACTACATGGATAGTTTAGGAAATAGTTTAGTGGGGAAATATTGGTTGTAGCTGGACAGTTGGACTGGATGATCTTGGAAGTGTTTTCCAACCTTGGTGATCCTATGATAAAGTACAAATTCTGGCATCTGACATCTATTTCTTTACCATATTCTAGACTCATGCTTGATAATTTGTCCATTTATCCCTATGCATTCTTGAAAATGCCAAGTACTTGTTTAAAAAAAAAAAGTAATTTTTTGTTGTTCTTGCTTTCTCCTTTAGCAGAAGACAAGATATTCCAAGCTAATTTTCAGAAAGTCGGATACAGTACCTGAAGAGCTCCATCAGATGGTACAAGAGGGCTTTTTGACCTTGCGGAAGCACGATTGTTTTTTTCAAGATCTTGTAAGGATCAAAGGAAAAGATTTTTTTACGCCAGTGTCTCGTATATTAATTGGAATCCCAGGATGCACTTACAAGTACTTGAACACAAGATTATTTGCAGTTCCTTGGCCTACTGAGGGTTGTGAAATAAAATATTGCAGTCCTCAAATACACGATGCTTGTAAAGCATTAATCAAACTTAATGACTACTTGCATATTGAAGCAGTCAAGGCATTACAAGGACAAAATCTGTTAGACACCAAAGATATCAAAGACACTAGTGTAATAGATAGGGAGCAAAATTTTGCTACTTCACTTATAGAGAAAGGGTCTTTTTCAAAAGATCAAAGCAGTTGTTACGTACCAGGGGATGACTACACAAGTCTAAATAACAGAACATCTTATAACTTGACTTTATTAAATTATATGGATCCACTGCAAATGTCGTACTTGAAACAAGAGCCTTATTTTGGAATGGGGAATATGGCAGTGAGTTGGCATCATGATGAGAATCTGGTTGAGAGGTCAACGGTTGCTGTGTACAGCTACAGCTGTGAAGGTGAGTGCTTCTCAGCTTTGCAAACATAACACTAGAATTCAGACACTTGATTTGAATTTGTAAACGTTACTTTGGGTATCATTTTCAACTGACTTCCAGTACTTCCAAAAATCCTTTGTTTCCTTCAAAACATGGGGAGGATTCACATTGATTTTCAAAGGCTTTGGCTAAAGACCGTTATATAAAAATAATAACTTATATTTTTCATGTGCGATCTATTGCTAATTTCTTTTTTTAGTCTCGAAATGATGAGTTACTTTGTTACTTAACATCCAGCTGAGATCACAGTGTTTGTTTTTCTAGACATAAAACGTCAGTCTACCTAGCAAACTCAGTAAAAAGGTTCCCTGACCAGTCAATGTCAGATTCTACCAATTGCATCCAAGTAATGTAATTAGTTTACTTGATCTTCTAAGCGTAAATAAACTGTCTTTTAATAAACCACTGTGACACTTGAGACAGTGAGGATCTGTAGAATCCCCTTGTATGAGGAAGCTGGACCTTTCGGAGTTTTACAGCTGGTACAGATTTCTTCTGCATGGAGGCAGAATCCCTAACCTGTTCAGAGTTTAAACAGCAGGAGTCCTGGGAGCTGAGTGATCTTACTGCATCCAGGCAGCTCTTTGACTGTTCAGAGACTCACAACTCAGTTTGTGTGGTTTTCTTTTTACTTCCCTTTTCATTTTGGCATCATTTCTTATGTGGTTATTTCATGAAGTGCTATTAAAGCATGTAATGCTATAGATGAAATAACTTTACTTGCTTGTTCATTTGTTCACTTTTTGATGCCATAGTGAAAGCGAAATGTTGGAAACTTTGTTCAGTATTATTTAAAGTAGAAGCTGTGCCAGTGATGAAATCTGAGAGTCAACACAAAGATGATGGAACAAGCTGGTATTGTAATTAGCATCACTGTTTCTTTTATTGTTTCAAGTGTCAAATTATCATAGCAACTTTGCACGAAGTACATTTTAGAGCAGCAAAATAAGCTGTTTTGCTGAATGCTCATCTAAATAGTAGTTCCAAATTTTGATTCATTTAGGATTTATAGTAATACGTTAATTTACGTACATCACATGGGAATGTTGAGGTTAAAAACATGTTCAGGATTTTGAGATAGTAAGCTAATAACCGATTCTTGTTTCCTGCTCTACTTATAAAAGTGAATTGCAATCCAAATACTGGTAGAAAAAGAGTGTTTTCAAAAGCTGAATTTTATCCATGGACATATTCTAATGAATATCTCTTGCTCCAGTCCACACAAGTTTTGTAGAGTTATATTGCTCAGCAGAGCATTAGCTGGTGCTAAAAATGTCCTTTGAAGCAGATATGTTTCAGATACCAACTTAACAGAGATGGAGAGTAACCAAGTCACTGCAGATGTCCATCATTTTCTCACCCGAATTTCCCACGAACTAAGTTTGAGGTTAGAGATGCAATTTTCTCTGGATACTTTGTTGTATCTTGTTTGGTTTCTTCCTGTAAGAAGTAAAATAAATAAATAAAACAGCTCTGTTAGCTGGCAAGGCAGTGTTGAAAAGCTTTGCAGAACTGAAGTTAGTTCTATTGATGAGTGATCCAGAAGGAGCTCTCATGCTTGTTCCTATCACTGAACCTAATGACTATTTCATTGCTGCAGGAATTGGGAATAAAAATAATTCATATTTACTACTGATGTCGCTCCCTCACTAGCTTTGAAAAATAAGATATTCTGAACTTGTGGAAGTTGTTTTGAATCAGAATAAATCTATATTTGTAGTTGACAAATAATCTTAGCTATGCTTTGCTTAATGGATAAAAGTCATAGAGTAGTGTTTTGTACAGGATGAGAACAACGATATTAAATGGCTTCTAATGTCAATAGTATAGTAGACATATTGCTTGTTGAAAGAATAGAAATGGTGCATAGGGAAATAAATATTACATTGATATATTTAGACACAACATTCTAGATGAAAACCAATAAGAGCAATGTCAACAAATATTCCAATTCTTGTTTTTTGTGAATGTCAGTTGCAAGAGGAAGCTAGTGTTATGGATATAGATACATAGATTACTAGTGTCTAACTAACCTCTTATGTTGTGGCATTTCAGTAGTAAGGCAGATGAAATATCTCTGGTTAGAAACTCGTTCTTTCCTGCCAGCTACTGAGAAACAGAGTATGGTCTGCTTTTTTTACTTAGCTTGTACATGCATGTGAAAACTGCTGTGGAAGACTGTAATAATTCTGATGTATATTTCATTAAACCTTGAAAACGTGCCCAAATATTCTAAATTCAGGGAAAAAAAAAGTCTGTGAAGGGTGATTATTTTTTTTCCTATATTTATTTAATAATGATCAGTTGTATTTAATGACTATACTGGATGTTTACACTCCTTGTTTTTGGTAATATGTTGGCAGTGATTCCATCCTCTCAGAAATAATGTTTGATTTAAAGTTATATTTAGAATATGGTCTGAGGGAGAACATTTAGGTTTCAGACTGCCAAAGACCTCTTGAAGATTTTGGTACCAAATAGCAAAGAAACGTTTCAGGGCTACTCTTACTTTCTTTTGCTGATGAACCATAACCAAACAAGATCCGGGAAAACACGAATTTCTTTTTGCTCTGGACTTAACCAGGACCAAAAACTGGCAAGAGCAGGTCTTAGAGCTGCAGCATCTCCAAAATTGGAGCTGTCTACCTAAAGCCTAGTGTTGTGGCCAATTTTATTCAGCTACATTCTCTTTCATGGTTCTATCCTTAGTGACAAATTTGAGCTATTATGTTGTGGCAAGCTTGTTACCCAGTTGCACCATTTTGGGGTACAAGTATAAAGGTTTCTTGCAGGCCAGATTCTATAACCATTAACAGAGTTCGAATCTGCAGATAGTTTTATTGTATTTCCATTAATTGCTGCTGTGTTGGACCATTTCTGTACAGTTTACTCCAGAATAAATGGATGTTCCTAATGTGTTATGTAGATGTAAGGTCCACATGATTTATTCTCATGTACCTAAGGTTTAGATGCATTCAAATGTTTTCACTTAAATATGAACTGTTAACTTATATACAGCATTCAGTCATGCCTGAGGGATGACACAGAATTTTATAAAAATTTCATGTTATGTAAAAGTTTGTCAGCGCTACCTGGAGATATACTACAAGTGTTAAGATGTTTTTTTTTTTTCACTTCTCGAATAGTTTGCATTTGAAAGCTAGTAGCAGCTTGCTTCCATTTGTTACCAAAATAACATGGTAGGAGCAATCAGTTTCAATTGCTGCTGATAATTATAAGGTGCAATAATTGAGAATACAGAGAAAAGGAGCCTGTGAGCTACATTTGAACTCTGTACTTAAGCAATAAAAAATTTATCAAACTGCAAAAAATAAGTCATTTTAACGAGCACATTCCAAAGGTGCTGGATTTATGAGGAGACCCCAGGAAACTTTCATTGAAATTGCTGTCTCTGATTGTAGTTCTATATTTTATTGGTGCCATATTGTGAACAGTGCCGCTGCCAAAGTGAATGGGAAAGCAGCATAACAGAGAGTTAACCCAGGAAGGTTACCTCTTTTTATAATATCCATGATGTATTGCATTAAAAATGCCTTGAAAGCCATCTTATTTGCAGTTTTCAGAAAACATTTTTTTTTTTAATTGTTATGATTTATCCAAACGGGTCAGAAAATACGAAAGCCCCTCAAAGACTTTAGTATTGATTTTTCTGAGTATTTGCTCACTCTTGTTTTCTCATTTGTGTGTTCCCTGATAGAAAGGCCTAGAGCTGCTCCTGAGCCAGAGCTGCAGCCAGAGGAGAGCAGAGGCAATCAAGAGGAGATATGGGGAATGGGTTTTACAGTAGGAGTTTCAGCTGAGGTCTGAAGATCAGCTTTTTGAGATGTTTTGGCTCTCTGCTTCCTGCTTCTAAGCAATACTTAATTGACACAGGAAGACAATTTATTAATTTTTAAAGGTTATCTCCAGCTAAACAAACATTGCAGTAACAATGTGAGATGAATGACTTGAATGTTTTGGAAGTGAGAGTTCAAGGTCACTTATCTGCACAAGATATAGTAAGATTATGAATCTGTGTTTTGGTGGTTTTTTAGAATTAAATGAATACTTAAGTTGTAGAAAATCTTATACAAAAGCACATTCGCAGTAGGCAGTGAAAGAGACACATGAACTGTTGCTAACTAACAAGCAGTAATTATGCATTCTGCATTGTTGATGACTTCTAACAGTTGACTGCCATTCTGTGCCAGCTGCTTATTAAAACTTCATCCTCCCTCTGTCGAAATGCTCTGTTATATTAGCCATAAAAGTGTTACACCATGGCTCCCAAATACCTTGTTATAAATGCTGGCTGTATCTTTCAGTTTATACTGTGGTGAAGTAAGCTTCTGAAAATAGTTCTGAGGGATTAAGCTCTAAATACTATTTTTATGCAGTGGATTATTTTTTCCCCAAGCTCCACATGTTTGTGTTACTTAATGATAAGAAAAGTGTTGTGACTAATGCATTGAAGTTTCATGGCTCTTCCACATTATCTGTCATGTGTGACTAATAAATTTGAGAAAAGAATGACAGATAAGATTCTTAGATTATTTCCTGAACCTCGTTGGTCTAGATACAGTGTTTTGTGCATGTAGTGGAAGTGCTAAGTCAGGCTTGAAGCAGTGATTGAGCACCTGGTGGTGGTTGGCAGGGCCAACCCAGCGGAGCTCAGGTGCATGCAATGTACCTGATTGGAAGGGGTGGAGCCAGGATCCACCTCTTCCCAGACCTCATTTAAGGGTTGGCAGTGGAAGCAACAGATCTCTGTAGAGATTCCTGCCTACCTGAGGCCTTCCAAAGGTAATCAGCTTCTTTCCTTTGTTTCTGTATCCCTGGTTGTTGCATTTGAGTAGATCTTCACCTGCTGCAGCCTTGGACTTTGCTGCTCTGCTGTCATTGCTGCGCTTCCCACTGTATTACAGCATTATATGTGCACATTATTTCAGTTTGCTTCAGTATATGATTTAGTGAAATTACAAATATATAAACAAATCTGCAATTTGACTTGAAATAGGTTTTAGAAGTTAGCTGTTCTTACATCAGTGATCCACCTCTTTCATCTTTTTCTTTGCTTGTAGTTCTAATAATTAATGAGAAAAGCTGGTATTTGTAAAACTCTCATTATGTGTATTGACAATGTCAGAAAAACTTGAGTCCATTATGGACTTTGGTTTGCCTTTACTTTGAGGTTAACATGAAGTTTTCATCTTAGTAAAATTACTTGCAAGAAATTCTTAATCTCTTAAGATATTTTTGTTCCAATTGCGTATTTTCTTTACCTTGGAGATGTTGCTTACACCAGATGGAGATTGTGGAAAATTTAATCCTATTCAGTCTGTGCCAGTGTGGGTTATCATTAAGTGTGTATAGTTAGACCAGATATTGTATTTTATGGTTGTCATCTTATCTTATTATCTTTATGTTTATTTTTTTCCCCTCATCTCTCTTAAAAGATTCATCAGCTGAAGAAACTAGTGATTGGAACCTGAAGGGAAGAGACCCAGCTGTTTGGCACGTAGGCTTGAAGGTAGCATGGGACATAGAGACACCTGGATTAGCAATACCACTTCACCAAGGCGACATCTACTTGATGCTTGGTAATTTTCAAGGACTGGGAAGTTAAATGTTCTGTTGAAAACACAGAAGTTGATAAACTTTCACTTCTTTCAGTTAGTAGTCTCCTAATTTAGCAGAACAGATCTGCCTTGAATGTATGGCAAATTCCTCCTATCCTGACCAATTCCAGTCTATTTTGAGGAACTTTCTCTTACAATGTTTCTTTTGCTTCAATGAAAAACAAAAACAAAAAATTGAGTGCTTTTTCCCTGTCTGTTGCATAGTTGGAGTTGATAGTTCAAGTCAGACTGTAAAACGTAAGTAGGATTTCCTCAGATCTTGTGAGAACTTGAGCTGTCCCGGTCCAATTTTTACATTTGTAGACACCCGTTTTTGTTGTTCTTAATGCAGTTTTACTAAGTAACTCTTAAGAACTTGTCTGCCTTGTTTAACCCCCCCGAAAAAATCCTGATCTTGAGGTTTGGGTTATGAATTGGCTACATACTACACAAACAATGGCTGCAGCAGTTATAGTTTGGTTGCACGATTCCTGAGGTATCCATTGTGCTCATCTGTGGATGTTTTATTGGTCACCTGTTTTAGACATGAAGACATGACATTTCCTTCATTCAGCTGCACTTTTCAATGTGTGTATTCAAACATATCCATTTCCCAGTAGTGGGATTAAACTAAGATCATAATGAACAAAGCTGACATACTTTAAGAGTGAGACTCAGTGTCTCATGTTCAGAGGATTGGAAAAAAAAATACAATTAAACTGAGCTCATTTACTTGAAGCTGAGCTCAAACACTGAGGTTTTTCAGACAAGACGAGGACTTTGGTTAAGACTTGTTGGCACAAAACTATTATTTTCTCTTTTGGCTTGTGTTTTTCTTGTGTCTTTGTTTTAAGAAATTGAATCATAAATCACACAGTCAAAAATACGAACAAACTCTGACATGGTTGTGTTTGCCTGCAAAGCCAACCCACTAAACAGGCGCCTTAGAAGAACGAGAATGCTTTCTGTTCCCTGTTTGTGTCTTGGGAGGTAGATAATATGGAGCTCCCCTAGGATGGTGTATCACATAGCCAACTTAGTGGGCTGAACAGTTTTCTTCATTTTACCTTCTGGCCTCTCAATGGCTATGAACAAAGTTCAATATAAGCAATATCTTTGTTGTCATCTTAAATAAACAGTACTGTTTCTTATAGTTTCCTCATCAAATCATATGCACCATCATCAGTGAAGAATCTGTGTAAAAACTGGGATGCCTGTGTTCATAAGTGCATTCATACATGAACAGAAAAAGTGTTATGATGCAAGCTTCTTTGATACAGTGTCTAGATGTGCAGGTGTGCCTCCCCTTTTGTATTTGGAAAGATATGGGGTCCGTAGTGTGAAAGAAGACAGACATTTCTTGTATGAAAGTGAAGTTTAGATGGCAGCTAAACATTCCTAGAAGGGCGGTTATTAATCTGTTTGTTCAGTTCTGGTTCAGGCATCAAGTAAACCTTTCAGCCCATCTTAACTGACTGAAAAGTTTGTGCTTAATCGGCTTTGCTGGGCAGCAGATTCAGAAGGAAAGTAATAAAGGAAGGGGTCTGACCACTATTTTTGTTGCACTGTGTTGTAAATTATAGTTGACTGAGTTACCAGATCATAAGGATATTTCTCATTCTCAATGGAATGTATATACTGTAACTACAGTCTTGGGAATGAAGGTTGGCTCAGAAAATTAGCTTACATAACAGAAAACATGATTATTGTGTTTAGATGGAAACAAAGGTTGTGTTAAACATTCTTCAGAAGATAATGTGTAAATCATTTTCTTATTAATGCTTCACAGAGAACTACAGTTAGCTCTGTAGACCAGGTGTTAAATAATCTCTTCTGCCTTCGCATTTTTTCTCAGTTACTTGAATAATACATATAGGCGGATGGATTTGAGTGTTTCTGATTGGCAGCAGTTTGCCAGTATTCTCAAACTTTTTTATTTAGTTTCAGTGTACATTGTAACTGCCTTCATCGTGTTCTGTTGCTTGAAATGAGGGATGGACAATATTGGTGGATGTATACAGTTTTAGGTTTTCCTATACCATGCTGGTTTTGTTAAGTGACTTTTCAGGGGAAACATCTTGAGGATATGTCTAACATATGTTTTTTCTAAGAGGTAGCTTGACAATAGAGAACACAAGTCTAGCTTAATTTTTCTAGTTCCTTTAAACATCATGCCTTCCGGAACATCATTTCAGTAAGTGTAATCATTTTGCTGGCATTTTATTAAAAGCAGTGGAAGCAGCATGCAAAGTATGTAGAAAATGTAGTATTACGATGAGTGTTGCAGCTCAGGGTATCAGCTGGTAGCATCTGTTGATGTAGAAGGGACTGTGATGTAGAAGGTAGGTCTGTGCTCTTTCTTGTGAGCTTTGATTCATCCAACTGGAGTGACTAGCTTGCAAGCACTGCAGGTCTGTTATTTCAATTTCTGAAATGGTGTAGTGCTTACTTCTTTATGTAAGAATTGTAAAATACTGACGTGTCAAATTCAGTATGCTGCTTGTAATTGAAGTCAGGTTCTAATAATTCCTGTACCCATAATACCTCAATTGTTTCCTAATTTTGTGTTAATCTTGTGTATGGAAACATGGTAACTTAATGCTTCTTTGAGAAGAGTGCGAATTTAGAAATTAGTGAATCCTGATCTACGGGTATTTCATAGTACTACAAAGGACATTTAAATTTTTTTTTAACATTTCTTGTAGATGTTTAAAACTTCTGTTTGTGCCCCTCTTCAATGCCTCCTCTATTCTGGGAGGAATTTAAATAAAATGCAGTCTTAAAATTTACACTTCTGTTTTCAGCATTCCTCTTCAGTTGAAATAATAAGCCATAATACATGTTGGTACTAACCATGAGGTGATCAAATCCATGCATTTGAAGATATTACAGTAGTATTAATGTATTTTACTTAAACACAATGAAACAAAACCCGTAATTATTCAGTAAGACACGCTTTTTTTTGAGGTTAGCCTTTCTTGGTACGAAGAGAAAAGATTTGCTGAAGGTCTGCAAGTCTACTGCCTAAAAATCCTCAAATCTGAACTTTATATCACTCACAAAACGGAAACACTTCAGCCCAATTTAGAATAATATATTGGTCTGCAGAGGAAGTGCATACTGAACCCTGCTGTCTCAAGTACACAGTCAAGGGGTGTCTAATATGAAACGTGTTGGGTGCATGCAATAAATCCAAAACGTGTGGAGGTGAGCAAAGGGCCCCATCTGCTCTGCCCTAGAGCATGCTTAAGTAGGGTTGTCATGGTCTTAGTATTAAATTGGAATCTTTCCCCTAATCTTTGACTTAGACACAACCAGATTGGCAAGCAGATTTACAATTTTCACTAATTTTCCTACCATGACTTCAAAACGTACTTAACAAAAATACACTCTGGACTTTTTCAAAGGGAGAAGATTTACTTTTCTGCAGCTGTTTCCCATAGATCAAGCTCTTGCTTGAAGGTTAGGGTTTTAAAACAGCATGAAGATGAATTTGGAATCTTATATCCCTCCCCACCCACTAGCAGATTATAGTTGAAGGAGCATCAAAAAATTATTTTCATAACCATGTAGAAGTTGGGTGCACACATTGCAGAGGTTGGCTTGTGGTTAGAGATAAGTATTAAATGGAAACACTTCCACGTGTACATAATAGCTCATTAAACTATTTCTAGGTATTTAATCTGCTTCTATTTCCACAAACTAACTTGAACCCTTTTTGCTCCCTAGCATCTTGAATGTGTTGGAGTTTTTTTTAACCCCATGGTTTTCTCTTGACTCCATATTTAGTCCAAATGCTATATTCTTTGATTATTAAGACTTCGAACCCCAGAAACTTGTTGTTACTGAACTTTGATCATGAAGTTTGGCAAATTCCAGACATCTTTATTTAGTTCAGCCTCTCAATTCATTTGGCATTTTGTTTGTGCACACTTTCTAGTTTAAAAACTAAAAATATTTCTTAATTAGGGCCAGATCATCCTTCTAGCTTTCTGATATGAAAGACAAGTGCTGCAAGACACACTCCATTTACCTGTAATTTCTTGGGGAAGGAGACATAGCCTTCCTGGTACTTTCTGCTGACATACAGTAAAAGTAGCTTGACTTGGTTTTCTGTTGTTGAAGCATTACTAGGAGATGGGTGAAAGAGGAGCTGGTTTCTATCACCTCTTGTCAGTCGCTGTAACCAGCACCTTATGTCCAAGAGTACCACCTGATTTGTGAGCATAAGTAGTCCTAAGTGTATTAAAATCATTTAATTAGTGTTCCTACAGTAAGAAAAGTTTGATAAAATGGCACATGTATAACTTCTTCCTGGCAGTTACTGCTGTCTTTGTTTTTTAGTATGGATTTGCAAGTCATCAGCCAACCTGAGTGCTGTTGTGTGTGTAGTTGCATAGAAATTGAATTGATAAGAATTGTAAATAATGGGAAAAAGATCTGGTTTGGAAGTTGCACTATAGCATAGTAAAACAAACAAAAAACAACAAAAAATTCACTTACGTAATGTAGTTACAGAAATGAACAGCATGAGTTAGTTTCACCTGTATTGGTAGGTATTTGGGATGAGTGGAGTATCCAGGCTTCGGCCTGTGCTTTAAACCCCACTGTACATTTTACCTGCTTTGTGAAATGAAGAGGAATGTCCAAATACAAGTATTCTTCCTGAACTTTTTAAGAAGTTAATAAAGACAATGTAAACTGCTGTTGCTCTTCAGAGCATTTTATGAACTGTGGTTTGTACCTTCCTGAGAAGTTCTTCAGCTAGAGGTAGCTGCATTTTTAGCCTTTATTCCATGTTCCTTTTAGTAAGGATCGGCTTCAAATTTTTCTTTTTATTTTGCGTTTGTTACTTAAGACAGTGATGGACAGTATGCAGTCATTATTTTTTTGAGTGATTTGACTCATCATTCTACTGATGCTCAGCCAATTAAGTAGCAGAATTTAAATATTCGTGCATATATGTGCATACATACATCATGCACGTTCTTTTTAGTTTGCTCTTTTGAAAGAGGCTGTACAGGAACAGGGATAATATTAGACCATGCTTGTGCTGCTTTATTTGAAAAAGTCTGAGCTCCTTCTGCACTTTTCCATGCAAATTCCAGGAAGTCTTTTTTCTTTAGTGTTTTTTTTTCGTGCCAGTTACAACTACTTGTCTTGCGTGGATCAATGTATTAAAGCACCATGTACCTTAAACCTTTTTGTCTGCAGATATGAAGAATAAGGTTCTGTAATAAATAAAAAATCCTTTGTGTGTCTATGTTTTATACAAGTTAGATTATCTGAAGTTTCTGTAATTGGTGATTCTGTGAAAAAGAGTTGTATGCATTTGCAAGTAATCAGATAATCTACTAAACAGTCTCATGACTTCTTGGTATTGCATCTGAAAAGGCAAAATCCTTTTGCACCTGACCTCCAAATTATTTAAACAGGCTTCAGGTTGATAACTGTTTTACAAAGTGGCTTTGGCCACCTGTATACAATCACACTTGTGATTAATTTCTTTTAATAAATCTCGCCCAGATTTGTCTCAGTAGTCCTATAATGGGATCTGACCATAAGGTAGCAGATGATTCATTGGGAAGTGTGGGGCAAAAGGTGCTGGAAGTAAAAGAACAAAAAAATCGATTTACAAGAAATACAGATTTTGCCATATGCACTAGTAAATAGTGGTTGTTTCTTTGATTTCTGGCACTCCAATTCAGTTAGAAAACTGAATTTATTTTTCTGGGACTTGAACATTGGGTATCTGTTACTGAGTTTTGTTGCTTTAACGCAACCAAAACTTTTAGATTATTGTTAGTAAGAACAGAAACTGATTTAAAGTTAGCATTCACATAATAGAATTCATATATGTTTTAAGAGTTTTTTGATAAACACTGAAATGAGATCTCCATGCCAGAATCCACTGAAATTTGTAGCAAGATAAGGACCTAACGTCTGAAAGCAGAAAAGATGCCATACTAGCTCTTATCTAACCACAAATGTGGGAGAACTGATGATAAGTCACTTGCCTGCATGCAGTTTTCAGAGCAGGAGGGATGCAGGGCGGTACTGACTCCAAGTTAACTTGTTTAGGGATTTATTAATCTGTACTAACTTATGTAAGTGTAACTCAGGACTTAATTTACAGCACTTGTTCATACATTCTCCTGAGCATCTTGTTGAGTTTAGAGGGCCACATAATTGTAACACTGAAACTGAATTTTAAGTACTTTGTGAATGATGCTCAACATAACATAGAATATTGCTTCTAGATGTAAACTGAACTTTGTCAGTGCAATGTATTTTCTCTAAAATGTGCTAATTTCTCAGAATTTGAACCTTCTGTAGTTAGAATAATTTCAGTGAAAGTCAAACCAAGTAGATTCTGTCTGCAGTATTTTTCAGAGCAGGGTGATGGGGCTGCTTTCCGGCCAGCTTGCCCACTGTAGTCTGTGGCAGCCCCTGGCCAGCTACAAGAAAGCCTCAATAAAATGTTGGGGAGATGGCTTACAGCAGGTTGCATTTTCTGGCCTTCCCAATTTTTTGGTTCTGAACTGTGAATTTCAGAAAAAAAAAAAGTTAAAACAACGTGTCTTTTGTCTTATGTTCCATCCTTTTGTCCATCCTTCTTTTTCTTTCCTATTTTTCTCCTTTTTTTTTTTCCCCACAAGAAATGTTTTATTGTTCAATGATTTGAGAAAAAGGGGTTGCAGTTTCCAAGTAGTCTTTAATTTTTCATGCCTATAAGAGGTGGGAAAAACACTTCTAAACAAGAGAAACTGGGAGAAAGCAACTGTTGTTTGTAACACTAGAACAGTGAATAGCTATGCTCTGCTAAGCACCAGAGCTCTATGAAGATACGACTAACTGAATTCTTCATTTCTATCTGTAAATGCTTAGTGTAGTGTCTTTTATTCTGGCTGCATATCAATTAGTTTCTCTGATATATTATATATATATATATCAAATATATATATATATATATTTTTTTTTTTCCTGTACTGAAGGTTTCCTAATCTTTCCCCAGATGATCTCAACATGACACACCAGCACTGTGTTCTGGCTGGCTTTTCACCTCGGTTCAGCTCCACTCACAGAGTGGCAGATGTGAGTATAAAGTATGGTTTTCTACTTGGTCCTTCATCAAACTAATACTACAGTACTGTAAATGTAGCATCGTGTTGCATCTGCCTTATCCAGAACTGCATTGGGTTACATTTAATCAGACTGTTTCCTTGAACCACTGTTATTTGTTTATAGTTGGATTGAGGTATGGTTGGTTTTGTATTAGTAATTTACCGAAGTTTGCAGTCATTCATGTAAGATGTGAATTAGGAGTGTGCTGTGCCACACCTCATGGGTTGCTTAAAAAAAAAATAATGTAGAAACAACTATTTTTACCTAAATTTTTTTGTTTGTGTCCCTCCCTTAGCTGACAGGTGTTATTCATGATGAGGTAGAAATGCTCAGTACACACATCACCATTATCCACAGGCTTACTAGACCTCCCCATTCCTTCTCCTGTGCATAGTTCTAGCAAAAGCTTTCTTTATGTAGTATTTAAATGGGAATGCATACAGAAATAAAACAATAGACTGCATTGTAAAAAGATATTGAAATTAAAGTGTATTAAAAAATTACCACTTTATTTTTTGAGCAAGCCAAAAGGTAACACTATTGAAGCAAGAGTGATACATGTATGCATATACATTTTTTCTTCCCAGTTTGTATAATAACAGAAAAGCAATATCATCAGATGTGGACAAATACAATTTAAGTATAATAAAAGAAAGCCTTTATTTCCCAAACTGTGCTCTGCTTACTTGAAATGGACTTTGAAATAAAGCAGTAGTGCACCGTGCAGTTTAAAAATCAGTGGTTGTGAATATTACCTTATTTTAAGTGTATTCTGACCTAATGCTCCTGTCTCTGTTATTTTGCAAGAAAATGCATATTTTCGATTTAAAAACTTCTCTATTAAGTAATCGTGCTCTGTTTTTCTAAACTGTTGTGGTCTCAATCTCTGTATAGTGTGGAATTTTTTTCTAAAGGAATTTTAAGTATTTTCTTCTAGTTTTTTGAAAGAAATTAAGTAAAAACAAAAGCAGCATAATTGCAAATTTGTTCTGTTCACGTTACCTACATCTTCTAAACAAACAGCACTCTCACATTGAGTATGAAATTCTGTTTGAGTCTTACTGGGAACGTGTACAACTACAACATGCAACTGATGGAAAATGTGACCATATTTTTATCTGCCATAATTATAAGGTAAATTGAAAGTTAGTCCTATTCTTTCTCCATTCACTCTATGGTTACTGATTGGTTATGTTTGGTTGAGCAGTCTTTTGCGTAGTTTATTCTAACAACTATATAAACAAACCAGTGGGCATTAAGCTTTTGGTTAAAAGATCATAAAATACAGTTACAGAAGTGCAACCCTTCTGCTCCTTCACTTTATTTCAGAACTAAATGGTTCAGTATTACTTCAGTAACATCTGTGTTCTGACATGGCTCAATATCTGTTCTTATTCTATGTTTAGTGTTCAAGAGGAACACTGGAATACATATTTGGACAATGTGAACTGGCGCTCCAGAATTTACAAACTGATTCTAATTCAATGGCTTTATCTCTGAAATCAGTGGAAACTGCAGTTGTAAAGCAAGTGGAAGAAATACACAATGAGGTGAGAAGACGTGCATTGGAAATGCTGCAGCTGAGTTCTGAGAGGTGCAGTCTGGTGCTGTGTTCAGCAGCTCACAAAGCATGGTGCTGTACAAGTTCATAATGTGCCTTTTATGATTTATTAATTGTTTACAGCCATCGGGATCAACTCAGATCTGATACTTCCATTGCCATGAAGTTTTCCTTTTTGGCTTTTTAAGATCCCTTTGCTGGTAGAGGTAAGGAGCAGTTGGTAGGGTTGGTTTCATTGTGCTAAGGCTACCAAATCATTGTGTAGTGGAGAAACCAGGCTGCTGGGAGAGGTGTGGGGGGGAATGGGAGGAAAAATGCATGTAAGATGTTTTTAATTGCTTGTCAGATATTAAGGTAACTGCCAGTTTTGTTTTTTACTGAATGGCAGGTGTGAGATGATTGTGAATGTCTGCTTTAAGGTACATTCTGAAGAAAATGTAGTGGAAATAATTGTAACATACTTCAAGTCATTCTGTGCTATAAAACATACAAGGATAAAGTGCGCTTTTGTAGAAGTTTGAACCTGACAGTGCTTCATGGTCTGGAGTCTTAGTAAACACATTCATTTTAAAATGTCTGTTTGGAGAGACTGTGGAGATGGTACTTTCTTCTGATGTGAAAGTAGGCAGTGTCACGAGGAGAGTAACTTTGCTTTTTCTGTGTTAATGACAGCAACATGACACAGTAGGTGGGTCTTCTCATGGTGGTGACATTTCCAAAGCTGGTTAGTTAATTACTTTTTTTTTT
>JAOWBP010004096.1:6808570-6825503 GCA_028571105.1 Tragopan temminckii | reverse complement strand
GTACACAGAACAGATATTTGTTATTAGTATTCTATTACCAGGAAAAAAAAGGGGGGGATTATTTTGAGAGGGAAGAAAGCAGAATAGGTAAAATGGTCATGTCTGAGTGTCAGCACTGACCTTGTGCCCACACACTGGCACACAAGTAGGGTCTGTTCCATGCCCAGCATCCCAGTCACATCCCCACCCCGGCCTCCCCAGTCACCAGGCTGCTGGATGACGTATCAGACAAGTTAATCCTATTTATCTGTCAGATGATTCCATGTCAGCATGTTAAACTTGTGTTCTACACCAAACCCCCGAACTGTTACCAGGAATATCTCAAAAGGACTGAAGTAGGAGGTTGACAATAACAGTAAAAGGGGATTTTTTTTCTCCCCTTTCTTTAATTCAGACACTCAGAGGAAGAAAAACATGCCTCCAGATCAATGAACATGCAATTTTATGAGAACGAGCATATGCTTAGCCAGTGGATGCATTTCTGTTGCTCAGGGTGGCACCAGAAGTTACATGCTATATTTTTCATTCTCTTCAGTGGTAATTTCTTGGTCATTTACCTCCTCAATAATAATGTTTAGCAGAGTAAAATAATGCTTTAGGCTTTAAGTCTTAAAGGTTCTTCCCCCGTTGCCCTTCTCAGTAGGATGACTGATTTCAGCCCTTTAGAAAAATAAGCTTAGTTATGAGACATTAGTGGCATTATTGCCTCCTTTAATATTCGTGACAGTCTCCCACAAATGTATCACAAGTTGGCATTTATTAGTGCTAGGCACAAGTAAGGGGCATGTTATTTGATTTGAATAACAGCTTGGAGCTACAGTTTGAGTCCAGAAATATATTAGTCAGAAACAATCTCATTTAATAACACAGAAACTAATAAAAGAAAAGTATTCCAACTGATTCAAAATTGAATTTATGAATATTGCTTAGCAGGATTAATGATCAAAAACTGAACCTGTTTGTCATGTTATAACAGACTTTTCGATTTAAATGCAAAACTAGAAGTCAATGAGTCCAATGGATTGTATATTGCTTTGAAGAAAACCAGTTCATTTTACACATAAGCTTTGAAATTGGCAATAAACTTTAATTACAGGGTCAGATAATCAAATTATAATCAAATAGCCTCACATAAAATCTATGTTTGAAATTAATGAGATACAATTCTACCAGTCTGTAATATTGTACCTCTGAAACTTACTAAAAGACATTTCATTTTCATTTAAAAGTCACCTTAAGGACTTCTCCCTCAATTTCTTGTGCATAGCACAATTTTATTTGGAAATGTCTCATTTTTAGACCACACAGTTCTAAAGATTTTTGCATATGGAAAAATCGTTTGTTATTCCAGAGGGTTTTTTTTATTGATAACAAGAATTTTAATATAGCAACATTAGAAATCTTTCAAGTAGATGCACACTTATGCATTTTTAGAGAAAGCCACAGTTCAAATAATAAAGCTGTATAGTTGTTCAAATGCACATACTTATTAAAATTTTCATTTAAGATCAAATTTTTCATGACTGATCTTAACTTGCAAATGCAAACACACACACTAATGTGCACTACTGCATCATCTCTTTCTTTTCTGGTGTATACAACTGTGATAATTTCTCCCTAAATGCTTTACCTAATTTGGAAGAAGAAATATCTCTTATATTCAAAAGAAAAGATAGAAAGAATAAATCCAAACTCGCTCTGGCTTTCTCAAAGACTTGCTGCGTGGCTTCAGGCAAGTCACATTGTATTTTATAGCTAAGCTTTCTCAAGTGTAAAATGGCAGCTTAGCACACTTCTGTACAACTTCATTGGATTTATCATGGGACCTTATTAAATGTACTACCATCTTCAAAATGCAGCATTTAAGGTAGACATTGTCAGACTTTCTTAAACATACAACTGTACAAGTACAGAAAATGCCAAGTAATTATCAATCAATCTACTCAACAATAAAAGTGCTTGATAGCACATAATGTAATTTTTAAAAACCTACACCACTATTAGAAAATAACTTGTAACAGAAGTGCAATTGTAAGATTATACTATAAAGCAAAATATTTGTACTTATAAAACATCAAGTTATTGTAAGTCAAAAATTAACAATTACTAAAAATACTCACCACAGTCATCTACCTAGGTGGACCACAACAAGGAAAATTAGATGCATTGCCAAGAAAATCGCTCCTCAGTAAACTTGGATGTGAGTAATTAATGTATCACATCTCGCTCAGGTTCCAATAGGGCACTGCAGTCTCCCTAACCTCCTAATTTATGGAGAGAACATCTCCTCCGGATCTTTATTCCTGGGAATCATTTTTAAAATTGTTCAGTAATGAGGATTCTCTAACTTCATACGTGAAATGAATCTACAGCTTTACATATCTCACAACTGCAAAGTTTATTATCTTTCCTAATTACTTTTCCTCATTCCCATCACTTTATGGTGATCATCTCTGATTCTCACACAAGCCAAATGTTAGCTCACTTCTATTCTACCACATACAGCTATCATTTAGGCAAGTTATGCTGGCTAACATATTCAAGTCAACCAAGAACCAAACACAAAACAGACACAAGTATTGCTAAAAGCAGAGCTGCTGATAAGTGAGGTTTTACATGGATCTCTGTCTGCCACGGACAGAAATGCCTCACAATTTCAGTCATAACAAACTCATATTTTGTTCTCTTTGTTTTCTGTACATATCTTCATGCAGAAAAAGATATATTACAATTAACTTATTTCTGCAATACCTTTCAATGGGACATGAACACATGTGAATGCTATCGTTTTGCTTTCATTATCAATATAAAAAATTCCAAGTAAAAATATTAAGCCAAAACATGCAACAGCTCTAATTCCGTCTGCATTCTGTACATCCTGACTTTTTTCCTCCTTAATGTAATGTTTTACAGCTACATGTTTCTTCTATCTCAACCAGTTTCTCAGTGTTTTGGTCCCTTGCAGAGGACAAAAGACATAGGGATGAATACAATTCACCTAGTAAGTGTCTAGAAACATGCAAGCAACTTTAATTGAATCTGGTGTTTGAGTACTTTCAGATCACAAAAGAAAAGAGAAAGTCTATGACTGACGCTTGTAAATGAGAACTTTAAATGCATTTGTACAGCAGCAGTTCTGGATGAATTAGAGTGGAGAGAAGGTCCAGCCCAGTGCTTTACATGTCAAGACCTTCTTCAGATAGATGTTTTGCACTCAAATGGTGACAAGGTAGAATGATTTGGATCACACTGGTTAAAGGGTGAATTTTGATGGACACCCCAAGAAACAGTAGTTTTCCCAATTTTTCATATCCAGTCCCTCAACTTTCACAGATCAGTAACTAACTTGGTAGCATAGTTTGGCATTAAAAAAAATCAGTTACCACAAGCAGAATAGTCACAACAGTGCAGGGTATATGGTGCCTTCACAGACATAACGCTAGAGGAGAAGGCAGTTGTGAACATCTCACCTGTATTGTTGTGATCAGGTGAAACTGCAGCTCTATGCAGTGACTGACATGGTGTACAAACAGCCTGGAAGTTATAGGCAACCCACTGAAACATACCGGCACCATCACTTTGCACAAAATTCCTCAATCTTTGGAATTTTTTTTTTTTTTTTTTTAAACATACATTTTGGAGAGGAATCTAAACTCCTTCTCTTTGAATACAACACAGAGTTTTAACTGTTGGATGCATTATTACCCCCAGGTTTTTTTGTCTGAGTTTTGAAACAAACAAACACACAAACAAACAGCACCACTGCATTCAAAAGCTTACAAACCTTCACTTCATTTCCATTTGAAAAGAAACAGATGTAGAAATCAGGTGTTTCCTTTAATGCTGTGTACCTATAAAGAATGTAAAAAATACCTGAACAAACAGATGGAAATTGTTTCTTTGCTTCTTTCTTCAAAGTCTTCATTAGCCATAATCATTATACTGAAGCAATTATACTGAAATCCTTGTTATTACATCATATATTTGCTACGAACAACTCTAAGTCCTTGGACCCAATACACTCTGTTCATTATTCCTTATATATGTATTATTTTTTTATTGGATCCCTGAAAAGAATCCCGCTTTCTTTTCTCTTAGGATTGGACACCCTGTGAAAAGGACACGTAGGTGTCCTTACCTTCTAGAGTTTTTAAACATTCGCAGAACTTAACATGATTTTTTTCTACATATTTTCTACTTCATCCAGGTTTCTTCCTTTAATTATTATTTAATTTTTAGGAACTTCATGCAAAAGAAT
Source organism: Tragopan temminckii (assembly GCA_028571105.1). Classification (NCBI taxonomy): domain Eukaryota; kingdom Metazoa; phylum Chordata; class Aves; order Galliformes; family Phasianidae; genus Tragopan; species Tragopan temminckii. The sequence goes on along the minus strand of JAOWBP010004096.1, from coordinate 6,821,245 downwards.
TAGTATCTCTCTCAATTCATAACAAACACAAAATGAAATCACTTGAGGCCATTTACAAAGGTTATGCTTAACCTAGAAGTCTAAGCTCTCTTGTTTTCTTTCAGTGGAGAGAAATGAATCCATCTCAAATGTACCCCATGAAGGTTTGGTTAAGTTCCTGATCTGAGTTACTTTCTCCACAAATCAGACAACTTTACAAACTTAGTAAACGAATTTAGATCTTCAACCTTAGCCCAAGTGCAACTAGCCTCTCCTTCTAGCCAACCTCTTGGTTTCTTACCGGCCACTTCATGAAAATGCTCGGAGTTGCTGAATTGTGAGAACCTGACTCAGGCCAAGCACAAAGTGCAAAATGCCAGCAGCAAAAAAACACTTTATCAACTGCCTGTTCATCTTTGGCACAGGTTTCAAGATTCTGCTTTCAGCAACTCGTGGGACCAGAATATAAATAAAAGCTGTTATCCCCAAGTTCACTCACTCCTTTGAACAACCAATTCCTTACCGTCATATTTATGGAAATACTTGCAACTAGCAATCAAAATGCCATATGAATGCATCAGTAGCTTTGCCATGATTGCATTCAAGTCTGTGGCATGCTGCGGTAGATCTGTAACTGCCTGCCAAGTTTCCCTCAAGATACCTGAGTCTACTGAATCACTGAATGAGATGCACGTTCTGTCCTGATCATAAATTTCCAACTACAAATATAGTCTTTAACTTTAACCATGAGTTACTTTTGCAATTATTTGTCTTTGGAAAACTCTTACCCCTCCATGCCCTCCTCCTGACCTCCCACCCTGGCAATAAGCTAGCAATATCTCAAACCCTTTGTGTTCCTGTGTCAACACTATCCCCAAACTGTAAGTGTTAGCAGCTGTGCTCAATATGAAAGGGTTTTTGAAACACAGGGAGAGTAAAACAGGAGCAATCACAAGAGCCTCTTTGACTCTCAAAATATTAAATCACGCACTGCTGATCACTGAAATGGTTTCCTTTCCTTACCCAACTTATGTAGTGGTTTTGCTATTTTGGCCAATCTACAAATGAAGCTTTTGTAATAGGAGGCATAAAAACTCTAAACACATGTGTGCATCCAAAGAGCTGGCAAGATTTTGGACAGCCTCAGCTTTCTTTTCATTGCAAAAGTTTATCCTCACTGATTGTATACTTAAAATAATTCACTTGTTTTAAAAAGTGTTCACGTTACTTTGGATTAAGTTTTAAATTCATGCTGTGAAGTTACTGTGTTTATAAATATACCAGTTCCTGCTCATCAAGATCTTACCTAAATCAAAATATAATTAAGCTAGGCTGAAAAAGAGAGCAAAAGTGGTGTGTCAGCCTGTAAAACATGGTGACACGCCAAGAAAGACAAAACAATCACCTCAGATGATCACAGACCTTGTCCTTCTCTTTAACTAGGCTCACTTATGTGGTTTTTTTTTTCTTCAGTTTGCCCCTATCTCTGCTACATGAGAACAACACAAATCTGTCACAGCATTAAAGATATTATGTATTCATGAGAGAGATAAAAAGAAAAATAAGAGAACACCATACCTAGAAAATTTCCAGATATCTAGTACAGCATCTATTTACTTTAGTTGAGCTGAAGGCCAGGCTGAGGAATTTTTGTCTCTGCTTTATCTCCTGTAGGAACTGTGAAGAAATTTCCCTTCAGCTTACTGGTAACTGGTGAGGTGAGTGTATTAGCATTCATTTTCCCCCTGTTTTCGGTCTTTCGTTAGACCAGTCTTGTTGATTTGGAGCACCATTCCTTTTATCTGGATAGTTTATTTATGGTTCTGTTCACCTAATGAAATTTGTTCAGAGGTATAACATTTGTGCTCACCTCCAACTTCCTTTTCTTGACAGTGTTTTCCTATGGGAGTAACTGCTAGGACTGCTTGTTCTCCTTTTGCAACTGTTGTTTCTTTTGTTAATACTTCTTTCTTTTTACAGAAATTTAGGAAACAAGCAGGGATCCATTCCAATTTCAGACCCACGGGAACATTATCAGACAACAGCTTTGACATAGAGGTTACCAGAGGTACCATCATCTGCTCCACAGTAATCACCTGTGTGCGTTCTCTTATGGCACACTACCCTGTTTACTGAAGTTAACAGCTCTTGAACTATTGGAAGCATCTTAAGCTAGCCCTCAGTAGATAATCACTGCTCAGACTTTTGCAGTTGTGTGGACAACAGCTGCAACACTGCAAATGGATGAAGAGAAAGCATTCACAATGTAAAGACCTTTATTTTAGAAGAAAATTGAGAACTGGGATTTTTGTGTGCCAGTTATTAAACATTTCCCAACTATTAAAGAAAAAAACCCACAACACTATTTGTTTACACATTACTTCAATTATCCAGTCTTCCTTTTCTATTTAGAATCTCCAGTGTCCAGCATTAGTTACTAAACAGTTGCCCTGCTCTGACCAAATTCTTTTTAGATTCTTATACATTTTTAATTTCTTTTTAAAACAGTCACCCATTATTCTATGCACTTCTTAGCCACTATTTTACAGTCAGTAGTTAAACTCTCATAAGGTGTTCATACGCAAGAACTAAGAACTAACAACTTTTTATTACCATTTTTCATATTTAATTCTTTCTCACGCTTTTTGTGTTATTTCCTACTTTTTCTGTTCTGTAAGCAAACAATAAATTATTTTTTAACCCACATACGATTAATTATTTGAGGGAGTAGCGTTCAGGCAGCAGTAGAACTTGCACTTACTTATCACTCAGTTTCCATTTTCCTCACAAGTGGGCGTTTACCCTTCTGACTGACTATTCCAAAACATGGAAAACCTGTGTCAAATTCCAACTCGCATCTGAATGGCAAAAGAATGTCAAATGAAATAGCACCGTGTCAGCTGTCTAGTCACATAAATAGTGTAATTCTTTCTAAACGTCATCTTAATATTAGGGTAAGGATTACATACAATCTGTTTAAAATTAAGGTCAATAACAGCATAAAATCAAGAAGATACAAGAAGCCCGTTTGTACATTTAAATACTGGAATGGTGCTCATCATCCGAGGAATAACATCCTTAAAGGGCCTCTCAAACAAGAGATAGGGAGTAAAAATCTTTATTATTATTATTATTATTTAAAGGAACTTCATAAATATATGAGGTGATACGATAAGATTTCCTGTGCCCTTTAGCCTTTTACTGATAAAAACTGCCTGATATTTAAGCTAATCATACTAGGACACCAACACACATAACCTTATTTGCTGCTTTTCTGGAAATAATCAGAGATTGGATACTTCAACTTGGACTGAAACTCAGTTTGAAGTATGCTGACCCAAATTAAAGGAGAGAGTTTATGATGTTAAACATGGAAAATCAGTGGAGCCCCAGAAGCAGACAGCTGCCATCAATAAGATTTTCTTTCTCGTGTCTGTAGGTGGAGCCATAACATAAGTAAATACCCTTTTGGCAATGCAAGTTTGGAATTTTGCAGAATGTACTTGGAGGCTTTTCAGCATTTTTATATTATTGAGGTTTTAATTTTCAGTACAAACAATGTGTGAAGCCCGCTGTTTTCCTGGTTTCTCAATCTGCTGAGCCAATTCATTTCTCTTCAAAAGTCCGGAAGGAAAGAAAAACTGTTGTTCAACTTTTATTCTGTCCAGCAATTATCACCTAATTTAAACTTCTCTAACAATTTCTCTGCTTTAGGGCACCTCCAGGGCCGCCAGTCCAGCTGAATTCATTTAGAAAATTAAATCCAAACCTGACTATTCTTATTCATTCTCTACACCAATTGTTCCTTTTATCATTTTGTGCTACTGTACTAAAAGGAAAGGCAATAGCACATTTTGTGGATTTTATTGTATTACATATAAAACATACTGCTGAAATAGAGACTGTAGGAGTCTTAGCGAGGAGAGAGGGAACATAGCACCATCTGACTGAAAGATGTTAGATAAAAGAGTAGCTATTTATAGGAGTAAAATATGTCTACAGTTACCACTGTGACTAACAATACATGGTTCATGACTATAATTAATCCTTTCCTTCCTATGCCTCACTTATTCAAAAAACAAAGTATTGCAGCAAAGCAGCAAAAAACCTCCATAAAACCAAGCAGAAATGCAGAATAACTACTTCCCAACTATTTTTTGTTTGTTTTCTGCTGCACACAGGAAGCAACTAGTATCACTAATGTTCAGGGAGTCAGAATATGTGAAGATTATTAGTAGTAAATCCCTGCTTGGAATCAAGATATGGGCATGGAAAACTGCAATCACCAGAAACACTTTTAAAATTATTATTATTATTTTACAAAGTTAAGGAATACTCTTCAGATCACTTTAGATCACACTTGGCAAATCTGCCTGGTTCTAAACACTGCATACCGAAAAGTTTGCATGGCCAAAAGTCACTCTCAAAAGAGCCAGAGAGACAAAAGGATGAAACTATATAGGTCACACATAAAAAGTAGAAATCAGGACCCTGTACTGCACTGTGGGACTGAATTGGTGCATTTCATTCTCTTTAAGATTCTGCAGTTCAAGGAAACTGCAGGCCCACGTGTTGCCTTCTGTAGTCACAAGATGGTTTCTTAAGCCACCCTCAAATGCATGGGAACTGCAGATGATTCAAAAGCTATCTAGCGACCACAAATCTTTATATCCCTAAATTTATGTGAAACAAACAAACAGGTACAGGAGTTTATTCTCAGACTGAGGTTAACTTCTGGTAAATGTTTGTGAAACTTATGGTTTTACAGGCCATAACTATCCAAAATTATGATCTTTTAGTTTATGCTTATGAAAGTTATTTTCAGATTGTACCATAAATTGGTACAGTTGTCAGCTCAATGACGGGACAATCACCACTCGAACTAGCCAGTACTTCCAAGTTCAACATATTTAAATTGCTTATAGGCTCAGAATTTGAATCAAATTTGAACTACTGATTAGGCAGGTCAATTACACACCCTATACATTTCATATAAATTTCACATTTAATACCAGTAATAGCCATGAAGGTGATTATCCAATTAAAACCTATTTGCTGATTCAGTTAACATGTTATGTCAATAACAAAAGCACTTGGGAATATCCAGTTTATTGCAAGGTAGTGGATTCTCAGATTAAAAATACCATTTATATATCTATCCTATTTATTACAAACTATTTCCTTCAGGTGGAATTGAGCTACATAGGCATATAAGTTTAAGAACATATTGTACTGAATTGCACTGCATCATTTTATTAATTTCTGTCATTTTGAAATCAGTTGTTTAATAGTCATTTATGAAATGCAAAATTGTCTATTGGGAGATTTTTTTTTTTTTAAGCCAATGAGCTAACAGTTACTTTCTTATGACTCAAAAAATTATCCTAAATGATTGATAATAACCCTCACCAGCTACTTTAAGGAAATTAAAGTCATAAGACAGAGGTAGCTGGTAATTAATACATATGACTTTCTCTATGCAAGGGAAAGCTCTCCATGCAGATGAATGATATTAAATTTAGCCTATCCAGATGCTGAGATGTGCTCCAAATACATTGTGTGAAATATCACAGAAGTCTGTGTGCTCTAATTAAATTAAAAAAAAAAAATTGTACTCTGCCTAAATAAAGTAAAATAAAATTGCTTTTAAAGGCTAACCAATCCAAAAGACGCCCAAAAAACTCATCTGTGAGCTATTATTATTTTAATCTGTAATCACATGCACAATACAACCTAATAGATCTAGATATTGTACAATGTTGAGAGATGTATTTATCTCTCTCTGTGTATAAAGATAAATGGAGAGAGAGAAAAACAGAAAACGTCATTTCTGTACTGTAACTAGCTGCAGGGATAGTTGCTAATGTCCTCCACAAGTGCCTATCCTAAATATATATATATGTATATGATCACATACATATGTTTCATATGGGAATGCATAGTCTAACTCATATGTCTGTAAAAATATCTGAATAGATCAATACTAGGGCCAACTTTCTTAGATGAGCAGCAGTTTTGGTACCATTTACAATGGTGACAAAGTCAATATATTTAAAGCAGCACAATGTAGTTCAGAAACTTCTCCTTACAACTCTGGTGTTTGAAAGCACTTACTTTGAGTTTTCACTTCATGGCTTGGATCACAGCTGTAAAGAAATCTGATTTAACTGGGCAGCATATCTTTGGGTGCCTGGTGGCTCACAGACTGAATCGCATATCTGCAGGTCCTACACCCTGAAGAAAAGATGTTACATAATTAGGTTAAACAAGTTAATTTCATATTTGAAGTCATTCATTAGCCAAATAAAAGAATCTTCTAAAATAAAACAGCTTTAGCAATTCATTTTATTAAGGTCAACACTTCAAAGCATTTATTTATTTAATATCTGCGCTCTTTCTTTAATATATGGCAGTAGAACTTGTTTTCTGGTGTTCTGGCTTCCATTAGATAACCATTTTTTGATTTTATGCAAGACACATGGAAAAATTCATCACTGATTTACTGCACATTTCCATGCAGAGTCAAAGTAATATCTGATTACTATTGAAGAAGCGAAACCCTGCTCGGCAGTGAATACATAAGCAAATTTCCAAACACGTGGATGTATGCAGCCTTGTGCAAGGAAGTCTCTGACAGTGAAAGTACAAAACATTACACCGCAGCATTTACTGTAAAAGGTAATGAGAAAATTTAAATTGAGATTTCTTTTCATTTCAGAAACTACTACAAGTGAAACAGGCATTGCAATAACAAACTAAAACTATTGTAATATATATTTCCAATATTTCATGCAATAGCCTTTGAGTTTTATAATTTATGCATACGAAACAATTTGGGAGCTTTTCCTTCTTCTCACTAAGTGGAGAATGCAGCAGTTTATAATGTTAGTCATGAAAAACAATCTCTAGTTATCAATTACATACTTTTAACTCCATTACTGGGTGCCAATTTGCAGTTGTCCATACTGCTGCTCCCAAGAATAAACGGTATTTAGTATGCTCAGTATTGTGTACAGCTTTCTGCCCCAATCTACTCTTTTTTGAATTTCACTTAGGCCAGCAAGACTAGTTTTAGTACCTTCACAGCAGATGGAAGGACCTTTACCTCATTCCTGTTTTACAAGTTTCTTTTATAATTTCTGAGCCTATAGTAGCAATATATCACAGAAATTTGTCTCTTCTAAAAAACAGATTTAATTACTCTCATATTTTGTTTCAGACAAAGCTAGTAATTAGAAGGTATCATTTCACTTAATCAGAAATCCACTCTGTGCTTAAAGACTTAAAAAAATAAAAACATAAAACAAACAAAACTAAACTTTGACCGATAATGCTGATTTGGGAAGTGTTTAACTACAGGGCATGGCTCACAGATGTTTTTGCATCCTCAATGGCTTTATGGGCAAGATAGTTAACTTTGATGATATGAAAATGTCAAAAAGAATTATCATGGAGAAAGAACTCAGGAAGATTTTTGAGGTTGTATGGACATAAGGAATAATCTTTTTTTCAAGAAGCAATAGTAAGTATAGCCCATTCTTGATCAGCAGATGGTCCCCGTGAGTAAAAAGACTCTACTGGAAGAAAACAGTGTATTTGAAAAGGAAAATGATGCCTCTTGCTAGATATTCTGTCATGTGCACAGAGTAGTTAATCCATCTTTTAGCAAGATTAGCTGTCAGATTAACACATTATCCATGTGAGTCACAGTTAGTCTAAACCAAGGATGTGCTTGAAGAATGATGTGCACCCACATGAAGGAAGGTTTATAGAGGCAGACTTACAACAGCACCGTGGAATGCAAACCCAGCATTTTTTATTTTTTATTTTTTCATTTTTTTGTTAATGCTGGCCAAAGCTCTGCAAACAGCCAGTCTCGACTGCTGTATCATGCTGAGCTGATACAGGCCTTGATGTGGATTTGAACATCCTCATGCAGGCCTTGCATCTGCCACACACATATATGTATTAACTCCAAGATGCCTCAATTGTACTAGACAATAGATATTAAAAACATTAAGGAATTTACTTACTCAGAGTGCTCTTTAAATACATGATTTGTAGCCATTCAGGAGTATTCAAATTCTGCAAGGCCAAATTTAAATCAATTCAATTTAATAACAGAACAGGATGCAATCTGTGAACAGAATGTTTTCTTGAATAAATCAAGGCAATGCAAATGAAAGTTAGCACAAGCAACTGATGGGTGTCAACATCTCTTTTGAAAATCACAATCCAAATATTCCTTCCTATTGTATCTCTCTCAGATACTAGGGTATGAAACTAAATGATAATTTCATCTCAATGCAACAGTAACTCATTTGGAAAAGCTGGCTTCTGGAAACATTATGCTATAAAAGATTGCACTATAGCATGTGACTGCAGCTCAGAGCTAAAGATCTTTCCCCCACCAACATTTTGTTTCACAGTTTTATTTTACTCTCCATTCTTTTTCACTGTGGCTTTATTTCTCACCCTTCAGGAGGCCAACAAAGCCCCTTTTTTGAAGAGCCTGTCTCTGTATCTTTTCTTAATCTCCCTAAGTTAATAACCAAGCTAAATGAAGACAAAGCTTGCTCTGAAACAAGCTTTGTTCCAATACATGAAGGTTTGGCAAGAAAAGGAAGCCTTCTTATGGAAGCTGCTTAGCTGACAAGTCACAGCCAAACATTCCAAGCGGTTTGAGAAGCAGCTGAGGCTTTTGAGCTGAGTCAGTATTTGCTGTCTATGGGAGCAGCGAAAAGCAAAGAAGAAAACTTTCCCACTGTCTTGCTTTGGCTCTCTCTATTGGGTCACGAACCATCTAGAGTCCCGACTTGATCTGCAGGCACGTGGGACAGCTGGTCTCTATAGGCAGCGACACGTAAGCAACTGAATACAGTTCAGGATATGAATGTTGCATATTTGTCTGCTAAGGGCACCCAGCTGCCATTTAAATATAGCCAACAACCACCTGTGAGTAGACAAATCTGTACAAGTCAGCAAATTTCCTCAGAAAACCCACCACCAAACCAGCAACAAAGAACACATAAACAAAACTGTACGTACAACAATTAAGGAATTGAATTCACTCAGAAGTGAGCAAGTGTCAGATCTCAGACCAAAGAGATAAGATGGAACAAATGACTGCATGCAGCTTTTTTCTTTCAAAACAAGCTCGAGACAATTTACTAATTCAAGTCAGAAAAAAAAAAAATCTAAAATTAATCGCAAAATATTTGAGGGAGAGAGCAATTTGCTGAACACAATTGTTTGAAAGCAGCACAACTAATTTTGTTCTTCAAACCAAGTAGACAACATGAACCCAGTATGTAATATACTTTGTCCAAACAATGCAGCTTCTGGTTTCATGAGAGTTTGCATAAACCAAGTGTCTCTTTAACGTCCTTAAAAACTGTACAGGAAGAAGCAAGGACAAACCCAATCAAGTATTACTCTAATCACCCACATCCAGTACACTGCAATAAGAAAAAGGTGGAGTAAATGCCAGAAGCTGTGTACCTACAACCTCACTCATAATAGATTATCCAACATATTCAGCCAGCTAATACAGATGTCCCACCTATTTCTTTTTCTTCTCCTCTCCTACTCTCAACAGCCAATAGTCAATAAATTCAAAACTAGTGAGAGAAGCAGCAAAGAGGGACACAGTTTATGACTGAAGACCTCCTGAACTCACCGGGAAACCAAAATCATTCCAAGTCCTTGTTCAGGCCATTACTCAGTATCACCTAGTAACTTCAGATATTCAACTTACTGGTAGCTCCTACATCAAGCATTTATCTCCACAAAGAAAATATAATTACTAAATAAATATATATATATTTTTAAACTGAATGATTGACTTAATTATCCTAGTAAAAAAAAAGATGTTTCGTATTGATAAATGATGGTAATTCCCATCCCTTTATTTTACCTTAAATGAGTCAGTGTAGGGCTTAGAAATCATCTGGTTTAATGTTGATGGCAATGAAGTAGTAGAGCAAAAGGTGAACACTGAAAACAGGTTTTATATGTGTTTGAGGCAAGGGATATTTTTTTCCTCAGCTAGAAACATTGTTTGACTTGTTTCCTCTTATTTCATTCTATATTTCAAAACAGCATACTTTTCTTAGTAGACAACAGGAATGAAAGCAAGAAACTGCATTAAATAAATCTCCAAAGTCTCTCTAACAGGCTTCAGGCAATGCTGTACTTTTTCTTTCAAATATTTCCATGTAAAATCAGATGTTAACTCTCTGAGTGAACCCATGTGCAAACTCTTTATTCATCAGATTAATGGCTGTGGAGCAACAGGCAACTGAACACATTCCCACTCACATAAGGTATTCATGGCTTTCCAGAAAACTTCACATTATTGCAACTACTTTTCAGTCAAGTATGTTGCATTTAGTGAAGAAAGAAAGAAATTATTAAAATGTTTAATGGGAAACGGCAGTAGATGTATTGACATAGGGAGGAATTTGTTTCTTTTTAACCAGCACATGCCTATTAATTTGATAGATGGATTTTTTCCTTGCCATACATTTAGGGGGGTGTTAAATACTTTATTTTATTCTCTACTCATTTTTTCTCTTTCTTTCCTCAGAAATACTGTCAGGTACCTGCTTTTGAGATTGATCATCCTACATCTTTTCAGATATACTCAATCAGATCCGTTGCTCGGTCTATCTCTGTGAATGCTTACAAATATATTTGTCATGTTTTTTAATGTAATACAGATAAATTTACAGTGTATGTTCTGCTTATAGTGAAATCTTGTTAAACCAAACATTTTGGAGCCACACCACAGTTCAGATGAGAGGAAGTTCATACTTGTGCAACACAGCAGTTGCTTGTTCAAGTATGTATTTTCATATCTACTAATGACTTCAAAGCCTACGTGCTAAACCATACATTCTTGAAATGATGATAGTGGCTGGAACAACAGAAATAGGGGCAAATCAGCAAACCACAGAGTGATAATGTCACGACTGCATTACAGAGTAGTTAAATTCCACTGTTACCCCAAACTTAAAACTGTGTACAGTTCATGGTGTCTGGCATTCAAGGAAGTCAAGAAAAACAAACCTCAGTAATCAGAACTCATGACCTGTACTGTGCTTCAGCTTTCATAATGTCATTTCATTTTGCAGTTTAAAAGCATCTGCTATACTGCTGAATGTGGTATACTGCTGAAGAGTTCCTCTGGGCAACAAAGTAGAAAGCCTGATGATGCAGGGGCTTACAGGAAAAGCTTCATTTCACATTTCAAGACAAATGACTTACAATTTTCATGGAGAGGTCCATCTCTCTGATTATCCTGAATTCTGCAGTGTCTAAGTACACCTAAAAAATCACAACAGAGCAAGAATATATTGCACATCCCCTCAACATTTTTGCACCTTCTACCTATTTTCAGCTCACGACATTTCTGAGCCAGAAGTGGCTTTAAAGTGTTTAGTAAATACTTTAGGATTTGTCTTCCTTGAACTTGTTCAGTTATCCCATACAGGCATGCAAAATGTTTAGCCTTGACAGCAATACTGAAGAAGAAGCTGCCATCCCCTCAACAGTACCAATGAATCTTCAGAATTAGAAACAGGTCTTACACTGAAATTAAGAAGCATAGAGCAGAGCAACAAGGGGGACTAGGACTTGGAGAAAGCTAATATGTTACTTTCACTAATACACCACCGTCCCTGCAATTTCTGTCCTTGTACAGTCATGTTGCACTATGCTATTAATATGTCCTCAGCTCTCACCAACTGCAGATATGCATTTTCTCCTACTTTTTTTTCCTTTCAAAATAATGTTCTGAGCTACCATTTCTAAAATGCGATAAAGATTCCTTACAGAAGCTGTAAATCAAAGACTAGATTTGAGAATACTATATTCAGCAAAAATGGTATTTAAATCTTAATAATAACAATGTGGTATCAGTTGTCGTGTGCTAGAGTGTTTGGTGTTTATTACTGAATAATTTAAGATCTTAACATGTAAATTGTTCTGACAGACATAATTTGAAAACAAACATTGGCATTTGTTATATTACCACTGCTGTTGTTTTCAAGTACAATTTTTGCAGCATAAATAAAAGCATACATTGTGACTAGGACAATGCTGTCTACAAAATTCCAAGTGGTTTGGCATTTATGATTCATTTCTCTTCATTCTTTAAAGCATTTATGCATGTAATAGTTTTGAACTGCTAGCTCACTTGTAATGTTGACAAGTTCTTAGTAAGCATCCACAGATTATTAAGCTGAACTTTCTATTGCTATTTAAAGGATAAACAAAATGTCAGTTTACAGTTTTCTGAAAAGGCATGTTTTAAAAAAAATATAAAAGCTTTTATGTCCACAAGGATTTGAACATACAAAAATTATCGGAAGTCAGAAAATCATAGAAGAATACACTGCCGTTATCATATTAAAAAAAATCAGAGGTCAGAAAGGGGAAGTCTAAAAGAACTAACTGGAAACTAAAACTCTTTAAAAGGTTTGTAATACCCAGAATCGATACAGATTCCCTCAAAATTATATATAAACTCCTACTGTGTGAAATCTCATGAAATTTATATTGCAGCAAACAAATAGGAAAAAAGAATAAGATAATTTCAATTCTAATCCTCCAATTTTTTTATGCAATCACATGAACATCAGAACTGCTTCACACTCAGGTATGTCCCTAAAGATAACTGAACTGCTCACTTAG